>JAJOZX010002292.1:525000-713519 GCA_023014485.1 Bathynomus jamesi
TTTTTTTACTTTTTCTTGCGTGGGGAGTCTGCGTAATGCCACTCCATGGATTGGCGTTTGGCGATTGGCGTCTCATCCCCAGTCACAATTCGTGAAAGGAAGTCATCCCCTTCTGTCTCGTACCGAACTAACGACTCAGAAGCAATTTCTTTTCTTTGGGCTTTGTGATCTTCAGTCAGTTCGCGAGGAACAAACTGTGAACACACTTTTAAGTATCCCAGTTCCTGAATTATCGTATTCACACTTCCTTCACTAATTCCTAGCTCCAGTGATAGCTCCTTTTATGTGACGCGACGATTTGATCGAATGATGCTGTTAGCACGTTGCACACTGTGAGATGTCACAGCCAATGCTCTCCCTCTCTCCGATAATCTCACACGTTTAGACCAGCGGCCAACTGTGTTTCTATCAACAACAGCATCTCCGTAAACGTTTTGTAGACATTTGTGAATATTTCCAACTGTTTCCTTCTCTGCGGTTAAGAACTCAATAACAGCTCTCTGTTTACGATGCACATCACTGTCAGACGCCATTTTCAAACTGCGTTAACCATCGGTTTTATACAAAGGCGTTTAAAAGCGGTTTTATACAAGGAGGAGATGTTCAAACTGGAAAAATCAGGTTATGTGAAGAGCAGAAAGTTCAAACTTACGGCCCAAAAAACATTTCAGCCCTATGGCCTATTATTTAGCTAAGAGAAAAGGGTGGGGCAAAATATATTGAATGCCCCTAGTATTATGTATTATTTCCATTTCGTATTCATTTTAATATTATTGTTTACTATTTTGCAGAAATTTTGTTGAAATTAGATCGAATAGTTTATGTTCAATTATGATGACTCGGAAGAAAGCTGAGATTGCGCTGATATGGCAACCACTAGAGGAATTTCCAAAACAACAACTTCCAACCAAACGGTCGGTTTTGCAACGTTTCCATCATGTGCGAATCGGAAAACCGACCCTTTCTATCAGGGAAGCTGCCCACGCAGTGGTGGAAATCTAGAGACGTGGGAAATTGGTGGAATCTCAACCATGAGAAAAGATCACGCGATTACTAAACTGGAGAAACTCCATGTCACATATGTGAATTTGAAGAAGCGTAAACATAAAAAGAATATCCAGGAATGGTAAAACAGCAGGAGTCATTCAGCAAGGACACTGAAACATTATTTGATATAGCGGCCCAAGATGCTCTGGAGCGGATCAAAATTGCTGAAGATTTATGCTTCTTGGAAGATCAGAGGACGAAACGGATGATGGCAATGACTACATTGGATATGAAACTGTCAGAGAAAGTAAAACGTTCACGGCAGAAAAAAATGGATGAGAGGAGGAGGAAAGAATCAGCGCAGATGGAGCTTCAAACCGTCAACAAGACAGTCCAACTACCATCATCCTCGTCGTCGACAGATAATGACTCAGATAATACATACGGTGCCAAGATCATCCATCCATCTAACCCTTGCAAGTAAATTAAGGTTATCACTCCCGAAGTAGCAGCAACAATGGACCGGATTAATATCTCAGATCGGAATGCAACCTTTTTCCTTGCGTCCACATCAAGAAGTCTGGGAATCTCGCCCGAAGAACTTTCAATATCCATAAATCAAATTTGGAAAGATCGCCAACGGCAAAGGCAAATCTTTAGTCAAACTTCTCGAATACATTTTTTGCCAGAGGTTCTATTGGTGGTCCACTAGGACAGCATACTGCTTTCCGAGTTGACTAGATATAAGCACAATAAAACAGACAGATTGTCGATGCTCGTATCAAGACTGGGGATCGACAAGCTCTTAGGTGTACCTAAGATGCCGCGAGCCACGGGAGAGGACATGGCAGGTGCAATATTCAAGATCCTCCAGGACTGGAATCTTCTGAACCACGTCGTCAGAATATGTTTCGATACAATTCGATAGAACTGTTTCCAATACAGGAGGCCACACAGGAGCATGTACTCTTTTGGAAAAACGATTTCAGAAGAAGCTGTTGAACCTGGCTTGTCGTCATCATGTACATGAGATGATTAGAGGTGAGGTCTTTACTGAGCTCTTCGGTTCCATTAGTGGTCTTGATGTGCTCATCTTCAAGAGAGCCCAGAAGGATTGGAATTCCATCGATCAAGCAAATTACCAAACTAGCCTCATTCCCATTGACGCTTGTGATGTCATCCTTGAATGGAAGAATGAAGCCCTGGAATTCGCGCGAAATCTACTCTCTGGTTCCATCACGACTACGAAGAAGCTTTGGAACTTGTCATCAACTGTTTTGGAGATCGTTCGGAAAGGGGAATACGATTCCGAGCTCCCGGAGCTTTTCACCACGCACGCTGGATGGCAAAAATTTTATATTGTCTCAAGATTTACTTGTTCAGGGGGCAGTTTAGGCTCACCATCCGCGAGGGGGCAGCTGTTGAGCAATGTAGTCTGTTCTTCTGTCTTGTCTACATGAAGATGTGGTTCACAGATCCGAATACAGTCCACGCCCATTTAAATGACCTACATGCTCTGACGAAGCTCCGACGATACGGTGAAGTAAATGAGAAAGTTTCTTTGACCGCATTCAAAGCACTGGAACGGCATCTGTGGTATATAAGTGATAGTTTGGTGTCACTGGGATTTTTCGATGACAGGGTCTCCGAAGATCGCAAACTGGCAATGGTGGATGCTCTTAAGAAGCCCGTAGGTAAAAGCAGTGCTGTTAGGGCGCAAAAGGGAGACATACGGATTTTACATTCTGACATAGATCTCGACCGATTGTTCGAAAGGCTGGGTATTAGACAAAGTGGCTGGAAACTCACCCAAGGACGTGGCCCAGTGATGAGGACTATAAGAAGGGGAAAAGTTAGCGAAAGCTCTGAAGTCGGTCAATGATTGTGCAGAAAGAGCCGTAAAACTGGTCGAGGACTTCAACCGGGTAAGGACAAAGGATGAAGATCAATTCCAGTATCTGCTGCAGGTGGTAGAGCACCACAGGAAAGAATTCCCAACTTCCAAAAATAACAGACCTATGATTTTCTGTAGTAGTCTAATAACACTGTGCAACAATTGTGTGTTTATGTTGATTTTTCGATGTTTTCTATATGTTACAGCAACGCTGATTACAGATTTGGCATCGGTTTTGCGCGGAAAACTAGTTTTTATGGTATGGTCAAATTTAGAAATCTTACTTTTTCGCCATTTTTAAAGCATTTTTCAGAGATAGCAAAAGTAATTTCAAGTGCAAAATTCAAAATGTCTCCAAAAATAGGGGTTTATTAGTAATGTTTTTATTGGTTAAGGCCCATTATTAAATATGTGTACACATTTGGTTTTTGGTTATTAAGGTTTCTTATTTCTGTTTATAAAATATTTTTTTGTATTTTTCAGATGTTTAAATTAGAATTATATGGTGATGACTATCAATAGGCCCTGCAGACACTCTGCAGATTCATTTTGTTATGTTTGCGGCCATTACATCAATCCAAAGCAAGTAAAGCACAAAATTGACACAGGAACGAAGTTTTGTACAGCATATCACGCTTACTTTGGTATGCCCATGGGCGATCAAGATAATTCATGGGCACCTCACTTTTGCTGTGGAAGCTGCAGTTCCACATTAGAAGGCTGGCTGCGAGGTACCAGAAAAGGCATGCCATTTGCTATTCCTCGCATTTGGAGGGAGCAAACCAATCACCAGGATGATTGCTACTTCTGCATGGTAGACATTTCACTCTACAAGAGAGGTAAAGGTCGAAAAATGTCCTATACCCAAATGTCCCATCTTCTATTGCCCCAGTCCCCCATAATGAAGATTTACCGTTCCATATCCACCCACCATGTAGGAAATAGAAGAAACGCCTTTAATATCCTCCGATGAAGATGAAGATGCTGACTTCGAGGCAAGCTCCAATACGTCACCTCATTTCCCCAACCAGAAAGACATAGACGACCTAGTCAGGGATATGAACCTTATGAAAACGAATGCAGAAATTATGACTTCCTGCCTTAAAGAGTGGAATCTCTTGGACCCAAGTGTCAAGATCTCTTTCTACAGGAATAGGCATTTGCGATACGCTTCTTTCTACTCCTGTTTTGTATCGAACTCTCTTTGCTACTGTTGTGATGTGAATGGCCTGTTTGCTGAGATAGGAATTGAATACAGCCCTGCTCATTGGTGTCTGTTCGTTGACAGTTCAACTAGAAGTTTAAAAGGCGTCCTACTACATAATGGAAACATGTTTCCATCTATTCCTTTGGCTCATTCGGTTGAATTGAAGGAAGAATAAGAAAATGTAAAGCAGTTGCTAGACAAAATAAACTACAGTGAACATAGATGGGATGTATGCGGACACTTCAAAATGCTAGGATTCCTGCTTGGACTACAGGGCGGTTACACGAGATATTCGTGCTTCCTCTGCCTTTGGGACAGCAAAGCAGATGGTGAGCACTTTGTCAGAAAGGAATGACCCGTAAGAAATGAGCTTAATCAAGGCAAACACAATGTTCTTGACGAAGCCCTTGTTCCAACAGACAAAATTTTGCTACCCCCACTGCATATCAAGCTTGGTCTTATTAAGCAATTCATCAAAGCTTTGGATGTTGAAAGTGATGCTCTTTATCATATACGTTCAATGTTTCCTAAACTTTTTGAAGCTAAAATGAAGGGAGGAATATTATTTTGTTGGACCTCAAGTCAGACGTATGTTAGCATCTAAAGAGTTAGAAGAAAAAATAACAGCTCTTGAAAAAATTGCTTGGCAGTCATTTCGGCTTGTAGTCCATGGATTTTTAGGTAACAAGAAGAACGACAACTACAAAGAGCTAGTAAAAAATCTACTTAAACACTTTCAAAGGTTAGGTTGTAGAATGTGTCTGAAGTTACACTATCTGGATTCGCATTTAGAATTCTTCAGGCCAAATTTGGGTGAGGTAAGTGAAGAACATGGTGAACGTTTTCACCAAAATATCCAAACCCTGGATAGGAGATATTAGGGAAAATGGGACGGAGCTATGATGGGCGACTATATCTGGTGTTTAATACGAGATAATCCACGAGACTACAGAGAAAAAGTCGCTCAAATGTACCTTTTTAAGCATTATCCGTTTAGATTTGTGAGCATATTTGTGTGCATATTATATTTAGGTGCATTATCTATACATTATATACGCATTATATATACACATTATATACATTATACTGTATATACATTATATATCTTTAAGTATAAAATATAATTATTTTCCTTTCCTTTTCTTCATTTTTGGTACAAAAAATAGATTATGGTTTTCAGAAGAAACTAGAGTTTTCATGAGAAGACTAATGCTATTTTTTAATTCAGCGCACCCAAAAACATAAAGAAACACCGAAAAAATAAGATAAACACAAATTTTTCAAAATTTTGTTACGTAGTGTATAATTTGTGTTTTTCTAATAATTTGTTTTTTATAAGCTCTAGCATTTGAGAATTACCTAATAAAACCTTATTTTGAAAATTTATTTTCAATTCGCGACCTCTAAATATATTCCTATTTTCTTCATTTTTGAAAAGAGAGAATTGTTTTATCATTTTAACAAAATGAGAGGGTGGGACAACGGAAATCAAGAGAATTTTTTTACTTTCAGGTGGACCACCCTAGTATGTATGTATGATATATATATATATATAATACACACACACACACACACACACACACAGTACATATATATATATATATATATATTATATATATATATATGTGTGTGTATGTGTGTGTGTGTGTGTGTGTGTGTGAGAGAGAGCCTAAAAAATCTTCCGTACACTCGGGGAGTGTTCTGTTAGTCAACTAGTGCATTTTTTAATTATTCTTGCAGTAGCAGAAAACTGGACAGAAAAGCATAAGACTCCTCTCTCTCTCTCTATATATATATATATATATATGTATAACCTTTGGTTAGCTTCCGCCCGAATTGTTCATTCTGACGAAGGTCAAGCTTTTCACTCCACCTTAGACCTACAGTTTAACGTGGAATCCGAACCACGCCCCATCAGCAGCCCAGCGTCTTAACTACTAGGCTACCCATTTATCTACCAACCACTTTCTTTTATTGTGTGGAAGGATGAACAGCTGGGTTTTGCCGCGCGCCGGCTGCAGTTGGGTCTCGAACTCGGGGCCGATGGATTCGTAGTCAGCGACGCTAACCACTACACCACCGAGGCACCAATATATATATATATATATATATATATCAGAATCAGAGGTCCTCAGTTCAGTACCACAAGGAACAGTATTAGCTCCACTACTCTTCATAATCATGCTAACTGACATAGATGAGGACGTTACCAGAGACAGCACAATAACATCATTTGCGGATGACACAGATCAGTAGAAAAATAAGAAACCCAGAAGATATAGGATCTCTACAAAATGACATGAATAGAATCTACAAGTAGACGGAAGACAACAATATGAAGTTTAACACTGAGAAATTTCAGCTGTTACAGTACGGAAAAAAAGAAGACCTAAAATCCATGGAATATTATACCCCAAACGGACAGGAAATTCAGAGAAATTCTAGCGCAAAAGATTTAGGGGTTGTAAAGACTGATGGTGCAAAATTTGGAACACAAAATAAGATAGCAGTAAACAGAGCAAAGAGAATAATTGGGCAGATACTGAGAACCTTTAAACGAAGGGATAGGAATATAACGATTTCTCTACTGTAAACACTGATCATACCCAAACTGGAATACTGCTCGGTCCTAACATCCTCATATAAAAAAGAAGACATTAGACAGCTAGAAGGGATTGTGAGAAGCCTCACATCCATGATCAACTGTGCAAAGAACTAAATTACTGGGAAAGGTTACGCGAACTAGACTTATTTTCACTAGAAAGGAGAAGAGAGAGATACACCATTATTTACACTTGGAAAATAATGAAGAAACTAGTCCCTAATCTTACTCTGAACACCATGACTCCCCAAACAACGGTGAAAAGTAGAAAAGGAAGACTGCGTCGTGTTCACAAATTAAAGGCGAAACAGGGAACATCCTTAACCCTGAAAGAAAATATTTTTGTTGTGAGAAGACCAAAACTGTTTAATCACCTGTCCAAAGACCTAAGGAACACGAATGGTGTTGCAGTGGACATCTTCAAAAGAAGATTAAACGCCTATCTCAGAACAATCCCTGATGAGCTTGGCGTACCTGGCTATGTGAGGTGGAGAGTACAAGAAACCAGCTCACTACATCACCAGGCCAACTCGAGAGGAGGGGCGACAAGCATGACATTCGTGAAATGATGAATCATCGCACGGAACCTTTGAAAGTTTGAAAGGAAGGGTATAAATATATTAATACCTTAATATATATATATGTTGCAGTCAAAGTGTGTAACCAGCCATTTCGCGTAATGGCTGAAACTTTTAGTCATTTCACGAAATGGCTGTTTCACTTGGTCATTTCTCGAAATGACTAAAATTTTCAGCCATTACGCGAAATGGCTGAAATTCCACCTTGGTCATTTCGTACAAGATCATTTGCCCGGTTAGGTCAACTGTACAGAGTCATGCAAGAAGTAAATAGACACCCTTAATTTTATGGTAAAATGTATGCATCCAATTTTTTTGCCATTATTATGACATATTCGTTTCCTACATTTCTATCCTTGAAGAAGGACTTATGCCAATATTCTCAAGTGGTCAAATTGAAAAAGACAGCTGCCTGTTCATGGAAGATGGAGCCCCATGCCACACTGCAAAAAAGACGAAAGAATGGGAGGAGCGAAATAGTATCAAACGACTTCCTTGGCCGAGTCAGTCCCCTGACATGAACCCCATAGAACACGTGTGGGCAATACTAGACAAGACTTTACGTAAAAAGCCCCAAAAACCAGCAACACGATCAGAATTGTTGAATCTTTTACGCCAAATTGTTACAGCAAAATCTGGGCTGTCTATTTACTTCTTACATGTCTCTGTATGTCCTTGCCAACTGTTAGGTTACGTTGTGTTATTTTCGTTAGTTTTAACGAAAATAACACGACTTAACCTAACCATTTGTCAAGGGTATACAGTTGACCTAACAGGACATAGAGTTGACCTAACCGGGCATACAGTTGACCTAACCGGGCAAATGATATTGTAAGTTGCTTTATTTTCGTTAGTTTTAAAGAAAATAACACGACTTAACCTAACCAATTATCAAGGGCATACAGTTGACTACAGTATGTGACTGTTGAAGGCCCGGTTAGTATTTGAAAACCTTTATATTGAAAATTCAAATTCAAATATGTTCAAATGTTCAACTGTGTTCAAATGTGTATTTGAAGAGTGTTTTTCACTTATTTGAACAGACCTGTGGATGTATGTATGTATGTTTTAGCAGATTTAGTTAGTTAAATAAAGGTTTCCAATTTTATTGTGATGTTTGTTATTTCTATGAATTCATGACAAAAGTCATTTTAGCCATTTCACGAAATAACAAGGTGGAATTTCAGCCATTTCACGAAATAACAAGGTGGAATTTCAGCCATTTCGCGTAATGGCTGAAGATTTTAGTGATTTCGCGAAATGACCAAGTGAAATAGCCATTCGCGAAATGACCAAGTGAAACAGCCATTCGCGAAATGATTAAAAGTTTCAGCCATTACGCGAAATGGCTGGTTACACACTTTGACTGTAACATATATATATATATATATATATATATATAACTGTATATATAAATAAACCTCGTTGCTGGTCCGTGCGTTGGTCTCTCTTCACACGAAGGTCAAGCTGGTGGCCCCGCCTCTAGGTCTGGCTTGGCGGAGGATCTACCTGATCGGAATCCGTGCTGATTTTCGTTGAATCTTTCCAGTGTCTCCAAGAAATCATAAATTTTCTCTCACTATTCTTTCAAATACTTTGGTGAGGTGGGACGTCAATGACACTGGTCTATAGTTCTTTGCTTGAAATATGTCCCCTCCTTGATATATATATATATATATATATATATATATATATATATATATATATATATATATATATATATATATATATATATATAATTAGGGTGGAACGAAAATGGACCAAAAATTTTTTTTTCAAATATCGAATTGGAATACCTGCAAAAATTGTCAATTGCCTACTGTCAATGTTCACTCAAGATTTGATGCCCCTTGAATTAATTGTTCAGGGTCCGTAGCGAGGGCAAAAAATCGCTTCCTAATTTGAACATTTCTGGCAGCATTCCGCTACTTTGTGTATATATATACACTGTATATATATATATATATATATATATATATATATACAGGGTGTTTGAAAACTTTCTGTACAAATTGTAATGGGGGATAGGCAACACCAAGACAAACCATTTTCGTCTATAAGTGTATGTCCGCTGACGTCACCATTCGGCGCGAGAGGGCGCCGCTGCAATTGGCTAAAAGGTGAAGTGGGCTAGACTCGCGCTTGCCGCGGGCATTCTTAAATCGGACGTAGTAAGCGTAACATGGAGCGCTTCACGACTGCTGAGATGGCTGACATGCATATGGTGTATGGGGGTGACAATGGAAACGGAAGAGCTGCTATGAGGTTGTACCGACAGCGCTTCCCAAACAGACGTGTGCCAAACCACCAAACGTTTGCGCATTTGCATTGGCGACTGCGAGAAACTGGAACATTCCATGCAAACATGCATGACACTGGTCGGGAGAGAAACGTGCGCACTCCTGACGTCGAGTCGGGCAGGCAGCAGGTACGGCCCATTCAACTTGCCATGGACGATGCCTGCCCAAACATTGACGGCGAACCGTTCTTGATGAGCATGCACCCGTGTAGCATGTGGATTTGCGTGCGCCCACACGTGAGAATTGTGCATGTTAAACACACCCTCACGTGTGAAACAGGCCTCATCTGAGAACAGCACATAAGCTGGAAAATTAGGCTGCACCGCTGTCTGCTGCAGAAACCAGCGTGCGAATTCCACACGAAGAGGGTAATCCCGAGGTTGTAATGCCTGGACTCTGACGATGAAACGGATGTAACTGCTGCTCGTGCAACACTCTCCAGAGGAGGTCGTGCTTCACACCGAGGATACGTGCAACACGTCGCGTGCTTGCGCTTGGATTGTCCTCAAATCGCCGTAGGATTTCTTCTTCCATGTCAGGAGTGCACACGTTTCTCCCGACCAGTGTCATGCATGTTTGCATGGAATGTTCTAGTTTCTCGCAGTCGCCGATGCAAATGCGCAAAAGTTTTGTGGTTTGGCACACGTCTGTTTGGGAAGCGCTGTCGGTACAACCTCACAGCAGCTCTTCCGTTTCCATTGGCAGCCCCATACACCATATGCATGTCAGCCATCTCAGCAGTCGTAAAGCGCTCCATGTTACGCGTACTACGTCCGATTTAAGAATGCCCGCGGCAAGCGCGAGTCTAGCCCACTTCACCTTTTAGCCAATTGCAGCGGCGCCCTCTCGCGCCGAATGGTGACGTCAGCGGACATACACTTATAGACGAAAATGGTTTGTCTTGGTGTTGCCTATCCCCCATTACAATTTGTACAGAAAGTTTTCAAACACCCTGTATATATATAAACAAAGTGCACAAAACTCACCACGTAGAGGTAGCTGCACATCGAGTTCCAGCCTAGCCCATCAAAACCACCCAACCTTATTATGGACTTTTGTCTAAGTCTTATTCCTTTTCCAGCTTATCGAACTATGTTGTGATTTAGTATTGAAAAATGGCATTATATTTCTTGATTCCAATCTCATTCGAATGAATCCATCCCTTCGTTCTTTTCCACAAACTTTAGCTGCTGCTTCTGTTACTAGCTTAATACATCTTTCTACAGCCTGTGTGTGACATGGCAGCCCAAGTATACCTCCAAAATCTGACTGTTTGGAAGCGAACTCTCTCAATTCTTTCTCCGTTAATTGCTGCAAAAGCGGAGGACGTAATCGCCCTTCTTCTTTCCAGCTAATAAGATCAATGTATTCTTTTGCTCCAAAGTTCAGCCTTGGTATTGTAAACTTTCGGATTTCCTTTTGTGTTTTGCTCCTTGCAAGCATAATTCTTCGAATTGCCAGCTCTCTGATGTGCTCCTGATCATCGGTGATAATGGAGAGCAATAGGTTCTCTGGGTGAGCAAAATAAGCGTTGCGTTGTATTGAAGAATCCACAACGTTTCTCAGCTCAAGTGGAAGGTATCTTGATTTGAAATGGTTTCCCAGACATGTGTTCCTCCTTCTGTGCATGAAGATTTTGACTTAATTGTAAACCACATTGGAGCATAAACTTTTATTACAAATATTGCTAATGCACGAAGGTTCTTTGATGGTTTATCTTTAGCAATGTATAGGCGTAGAATTCGATTTGCTGTAGTTATCCACCTTGCATGAGATAAAGTTCCTGGATTTTTTGCACACAAATACTGAAAGCATTTACCTGAGCACACAGCTTTACAGCTTTCAAGCAAATACTTCTGGTCCGTACTTAAGTTTTCATTTGCTATGTATAGCATATCAGCTTCAATTTTATCAAACCTGCAACTGAAAGTTGTTCACAATTTTTCACTGCTTTGCCAATTGTTCCAGAGAAGGTATCGAGTCCTGTTGTGCCCCCATCAATGTGATATAACAAGTGGCGAAGTGGAAGTTCGTTAGCTTGCAATTGACATATTAGCCACTGCAAAGGTCTACCTAATGCCAATTCTAAGAGGCTAATAATTCCATTATTCCTTCTGCATTTACAGGAGTTCCATCACATCCAATAGCCACCAGTTCATCAATGTTTTGAACATTTTCTGATAAAAACTGAATTAACGAATCTTTAATACCATGAGCAGTACCAGAGACAGGTGCAATATGACCAACATAGCAAGACCCTGGTTCTCTTACTAAGGTTATGTATTCTTCAATGACGAACTTGTAATAATATTTTTTGCCTTGCTTGATATGACATTTAGTTTTATCTTTTCTTCCATCAAAATATAAAGCTTTTAAGTGTTTCTCATTATCTTCTTGTTGCATTTTACGCCGTATTTTCGTCCTTTCTCTTCTAATTTTACTCCTGTTAATTACGAGGGAGGTATCCTCATTTCCTATTAGACCAACATCTTGCAGGGCAGCAGATGCCAAAGATGCACCTGCCCGGTCAGATATGCCGTATTTATCACAAACTTGTGCAACATTTCCTAAATTAACTCTCATTTGTTGATGCGAGTTAGCCGGTCTAGCATCATCAACAGCTCTTGTTTGGGTCGGGTTTGATTCTTTCCCTGAGCAAGCTGAAATGTCACCCTCCGAATCAAAAGAATCAAGGCCTAGGACTACAGCATCATCATTAGTTGAAATGCTTTTGGTAATTTGAGAAAGTTCCACGTCTTTTCGTTTCATATTCTTTTTAAGTTTTTCAGTTGTTATTTTATCTATGTTCCCAATTGCCATTTTCCTATTTCCTCTTTGATCAGTGAGAAATTTTTGCTCAATGCGAGGAACCATTTTAGTTTTATCCCAGTGACATGAATCAAACACATTTGCAGCTAGCAATATCAAATAGATTTTTAGCTTTTTCTCTGAACAACTGTAATTTGTTTTGATAATTTGGGTTTCCTTTTCTTCTTTTGTATGGCTTTATCAACACCATATATTTATTATGATAGGAGCAAATAAGCTGCAAAACTCTTTTGTGAGAAACTGTTGGAGTTGAGGCCTTTACCCAAATATTTTCAATATCTAAAGCGACTCTTTCTGATACGTCAGAGACTGCAGGCTCTTTGTTATTATTAGTGAACTTTATGTCAGCTCTTACCCATAAATAATGTCTAAACATTTCTTCATAGGTTGGAAGCCTATAGCTATTTACTTCCTTAGCAGCGCCAAAAACTGCGCATGTACTACACTGCCTTGTCTTTGCTTTTTTAATCCATTTTAATATTTCTGAAAAAATAGAATTAATGTAATTAAATCAGAGAATTACAAAAAAAAATATTTATGCATGCAGAAACGGTTAAGTAGTTATACTAATAGGCTAAGCTAAACTGCAACACATGTCGTCACTGCACGCACTTTAGGAAGAGTGAGTGACTGAGGCTCAAAATGTGACGGTTTTTCAAGGTCATTGGGGGACCCTCTTACTGAAAGAGCAGCTAGTTCAAATTTGGTGGACATTTAAATTAGCGTCATTTAAACTTTTCCTAGGTATTCCAAATTGATATTCTAAAATTCATATTTTCGCTCCACCCTAATATATATATATATATATATATATATATATATATCTATATAAAGAGAGAGAGAGAAAAAGCGAAAGTCTTATGCTTTTCTGTCCATTTTTCTGCTACTGCAAAAATAATTAAAAAATGCACTAGTTGACTAAGAGAAAACTCCCCGAGTGTACGAAAGATTTTTGAGGCTTCCTCTTGTCCTTGTAACTCCACACACACACACACACACACACAACACACACACACACACACACATATATATATATATATATATATATATATATATATGTAAAAAGTGAACAATGAACAATTCCTACACCATCATTATATGAATTCATTGTCCATTTTTACATAAGAAACCAAAAATCACATAAGCGAGTTTTGGATAGAATTTCGATTTGTACGTCTTTATTCATTCCTGTATTTTTCTAATTCATCTTTCTAATAATGACTTATACACTATGACGTCACAAAATAACTTTATTCTCTTTACGTTTCCCACTCTGTGTCTCTAATTCGTTCTTTTAAATCTTCCTAACAATGATTTGTACTATATGTAAAAATTCAATAACTATGACGTCACATTTTCCCGTCATTTATTTCCCTAAGGTCTAAACACTCTATAGAAGTCATTATTTATATGTTATGTAGTATAAATATAATTATTATTCAACCATACTCATTCTTACATTCATGTTCTTTCTTGACCGCTATCCTTTATTAATTTTATTACTTATTCATTCATCTACCTATTGTCTACTTATGCCCTATCAACTTATCAGTCTATGTTTACTCGTGTCAATCACGAAATGCAAAACTTTAGGTTCGTTCGAGAACGCGAAAAAACGTTCTCGTATTATTTTTTTCATTTTTATTTTTAATTATATGACCTCCCGAGGTGAACTCAAAACAATGCTTAGTAAGATCGAATTCCACTCACGACAACAGAATCGAGCGCCTCAAAGATAAAAATACCTCCGTTCGCTCTGATTTCAAATTTATAACATATTATGTATATAAATCCAAACCATATGTGCCCCATGTACTTTGTATTATATTTCTAACATCTTAATTGTCTATTAATAGGAAACACTGTAAAAACAAAACAAAGTTGTAGTAGCTGTTTAATTGTAATTAACTGTAATTAACAATAACTTGTAATGTACTTCAGTGAAACTGTAATTAAATGTAATGATTTAATTTATAATGTAAGAATGTACTTTAATAGAAGTGTAATTAAACAATGAGTGAATATGAATTAATTGGTAATTGTAATCCATAATTGTAATCGTAATTGTAATGAACCAAAATTAATACGTACTCAGTCATGTACTCAAAATTGTACTTATGTGCTATTACGAAATGATATCGCCTTCATAAATGAAGACGGCGAAAAAATACAAATTAGTTTTTGTTATTTTATTTTTTAATTTGAAATTTGCAATCTTTTAAAAACATCTGATCATGTGTTTAAAAAGGGGGGAAATTTAACCTTCAACTGTCCTCCCACAAAAAATTAGGTTATATTATACATATATTTGTAAAAATACACCACTTCATCAAGCTACTTCATTTAAGGCACTTCTCCATTAGACTTCATTTTGCCACTTCGTTTAAGACTTCATTAGAGACTTCATTACGAGACTCTTCTTTGGACTGCAGCCTCGCTGCGGGGGAGGGGGCAGAGGCCCCTTGCCCCTTAACAAGAACGCCTCGTCTATACGAGACACCCCAGACCCTTGCCAGGATTAGAAGAAGAAGAAGAAGATTATTAAGAAGAGGATTCTTCCAACTGGCGACCCTGCATCAGGATCAAAAGAAGATTTTAAGAAGAAGAAGAGGATCTTAACAATTGGCGACCCTTTACCAGGATAAGAAAAAGATTATTTTAAGAAGAAGATTACTTTAAGAAGAAGATTACTTTAAGAAGAAGATTACTTTAAGAAGAAGATTACTTTAAGAAGACGATTACTTTAAGAAGAAGATTATTTTAAGAAGAAGATTACTTTAAGAAGAAGATTACTTTAAGAAGAAGATTATTTTAAGAAGAGGATTCTAACAAACTGGAGACCCTATACCAGGATAAACACATAGAAGAAGGAAGATAACAACTACAGACCCTATACCAGGATAAACACATAGAAGAAGGAAGATAACAACTCCAGCCCCTATACCAGGATAAGATGATGATTTTACGAAGAATATTTTTAAGAAGACGATTTTTAACAAGAAGATTTTTAATAAAAAGAATATTTTAAGAAGTGGCCACTCTTTGGCCAAGAATAGAAATTACCCTGCATCAGGATAAAAAGAAGATTTTAAGATTATTTTAAGAAGAGGCCACTCTTTGGCCAAGAATAGAAATTACCCTGCATCAGGATAAAAAGAAGATTTTAAGAAGATTATTTTAAGAAGAGGCCACTCTTTGGCCAAGAATAGAAATTAACCTGCATCAGGATAAAAAGAAGATTTTAAGAAGATTATTTTAAGAAGAGGCCACTCTTTGGCCAAGAATAGAAATTACCCTGCATCAGGATAAAACCAGTCGACCGGCGTGTCACGACTTCTAGTTCGTAACATCCACCCTTGAACCGGTGCGTCACGACTCCAAGTTCTTCACGCCTAGTTTTCATCCAGGAACAAGTGGCCAGGAAGACGTCTTCAGGACACGTCTCTGAGGATTTCGCCCGTAGAAATGTTAAGTACATTTTGTTTTTTTAAGTAATTTATAAACATTTGAAAAGTCACTATTATTAACAGTTAATAATGAATATTAAGTCAGAATTTACAAGAAACACAGTGAACATTTCAGACACCAGTGATACATTTTTTTTTTAGTGAAACAGTAATTTTCACAAAAGTTAAAAGTCACAAAAGTTAAAAGTCACAAAAGTCAATTGTAACAGAGAGTTAATTGTAACAGAGAGTTAATTGTAACAGAGAGTTAATTGTAACAGAGAGTTAATTGTAACAGAGAGTTAATTGTAACAGAGTTAATTTCAAGAGAGTTAATTTCACTATTATATTCAGTATAGAATAATTTTATTTTATGTACCTTCCCGTACATTAGAGTGAAATGTTGTTTACATTTTTTTTATATTTTTTGTTTGCAAATTTTTTTCAATTACTGAATTGAATTGACTTGCAAATTAAGAGAGAGAGAGTTTAGAGAGAGTTTACAGAGAGTTTATAGATTTAGAGATACTTGAAGTAATTTTTTTGAAGTCATTTTTGAAGTCATTTTATTTGAAGTCAGTTTTCAAGTCAGAAGGTTGCACCAAGATGGTCAACCAAACCCCAGAGTTTAATCGTCTCCACTTGATAAAGATCAAGTGCAGTCATTTTCCATTTTTCAGTTAATCTTCACTTGACAAGCGTTCAAGTTAGACAGTTAAGTTTCATTTTCAGTTTCAAGATACTACTTGATAAGAGTTCAAGTCAGTTTCATTTTCAGTTTCAAGATACTACTTGATAAGAGTTCAAGTCAGTTTCATTTTCAGTTTCAAGATACTAATTGATAAGAGTTCAAGTCAGTTTCATTTTCAGTTTCAAGATACTACTTGATAAGAGTTCAAGTCAGTTTCATTTTCAGTTTCAAGATACTACTTGATAAGAGTTCAAGTCAGTTTCATTTTCAGTTTCAAGATACTACTTGATAAGAGTTCAAGTCAGTTTCATTTTCAGTTTCAAGATACTACTTGATAAGAGTTCAAGTCAGTTTCATTTTCAGTTTCAAGATAGTACTTGATAAGAGTTCAAGTCAGTTTCATTTTCAGTTTCAAGATACTACTTGATAAGAGTTCAAGTCAGTAGTTTCATTTTCAGTTTCAAGATACTACTTGATAAGTGTTCAAGTCAGTTTCATTTTCAGTTTCAAGATACTACTTGATAAGAGTTCAAGTCAGTTTCATTTTCAGTTTCAAGATACTACTTGATAAGAGTTCAAGTCAGTTTCATTTTCAGTTTCAAGATACTACTTGATAAGAGTTCAAGTCAGTTTCATTTTCAGTTTCAGAATACTTGATAGAGTTCAAGTCAGAGTTATATTCGAAGTCAGAGAGTTATATTCGAAGTCAGAGTTATATTCGAAGTCAGAGAGTTATATTCGAAGTCAGAGAGTTATATTCGAAGTCAGAGAGTTATATTCGAAGTCAGAGAGTTATATTGGAAGTCAGAGAGTTATATTGGAAGTCAGAGAGTTATATTGGAAGTCAGAGAGTTATATTGGAAGTCAGAGAGTTATATTGGAAGTCAGAGAGTTATATTGGAAGTCAGAGAGTTATATTCGAAGTCAGAGAGTTATATTGGAAGTCAGAGAGTTATATTGGAAGTCAGAGAGTTATATTGGAAGTCAGAGAGTTATATTCGAAGTCAGAGAGTTATATTCGAAGTCAGAGAGTTATATTCGAAGTCAGAGAGTTATATTCGAAGTCAGAGAGTTATATTCGAAGTCAGAGAGTTATATTCGAAGTCAGAGAGTTATATTCGAAGTCAGAGAGTTATATTCGAAGTCAGAGAGTTATATTCGAAGTCAGAGAGTTATATTCGAAGTCAGAGAGTTATATTCGAAGTCAGAGAGTTATATTCGAAGTCAGAGAGTTATATTCGAAGTCAGAGAGTTATATTCGAAGTCAGAGAGTTATATTCGAAGTCAGAGAGTTATATTCGAAGTCAGAGAGTTATATTCGAAGTCAGAGAGTTATATTCGAAGTCAGAGAGTTATATTCGAAGTCAGAGAGTTATATTCGAAGTCAGAGAGTTATATTCGAAGTCAGAGAGTTATATTCGAAGTCAGAGAGTTATATTCGAAGTCAGAGAGTT
Source organism: Bathynomus jamesi (assembly GCA_023014485.1). NCBI lineage: Eukaryota > Metazoa > Arthropoda > Malacostraca > Isopoda > Cirolanidae > Bathynomus > Bathynomus jamesi. The sequence goes on from JAJOZX010002292.1 coordinate 542,989, forward strand.
ATATTCGAAGTCAGAGAGTTATATTCGAAGTCAGAGAGTTATATTCGAAGTCAGAGAGTTATATTCGAAGTCAGAGAGTTATATTCGAAGTCAGAGAGTTATATTCGAAGTCAGAGAGTTATATTCGAAGTCAGAGAGTTATATTCGAAGTCAGAGAGTTATATTCGAAGTCAGAGAGTTATATTCGAAGTCAGAGAGTTATATTCGAAGTCAGAGAGTTATATTCGAAGTCAGAGAGTTATATTCGAAGTCAGAGAGTTATATTCGAAGTCAGAGAGTTATATTCGAAGTCAGAGAGTTACATTCGAAGTCAGAGAGTTACATTCGAAGTCAGAGAGTTACATTCGAAGTCAGAGAGTTACATTCGAAGTCAGAGAGTTACATTCGAAGTCAGAGAGTTACATTCGAAGTCAGAGAGTTACATTCGAAGTCAGAGAGTTACATTCGAAGTCAGAGAGTTACATTCGAAGTCAGAGAGTTACATTCGAAGTCAGAGAGTTACATTCGAAGTCAGAGAGTTACATTCGAAGTCAGAGAGTTACATTCGAAGTCAGAGAGTTACATTCGAAGTCAGAGAGTTACATTCGAAGTCAGAGAGTTACATTCGAAGTCAGAGAGTTATATTCGAAGTCAGAGAGTTATATTGGAAGTCAGAGAGTTATATTGGAAGTCAGAGAGTTATATTGGAAGTCAGAGAGTTATATTGGAAGTCAGAGAGTTATATTGGAAGTCAGAGAGTTATATTGGAAGTCAGAGAGTTATATTGGAATTCAGAGAGTTATATTGGAATTCAGAGAGTTATATTGGAATTCAGAGAGTTATATTGGAAGTCAGAGAGTTATATTGGAAGTCAGAGAGTTATATTGGAAGTCAGAGAGTTATATTGGAAGTCAGAGAGTTATATTGGAAGTCAGAGAGTTATATTGGAAGTCAGAGAGTTATATTGGAAGTCAGAGAGTTATATTGGAAGTCAGAGAGTTATATTCGAAGTCAGAGAGTTATATTCGAAGTCAGAGAGTTATATTGGAAGTCAGAGAGTTATATTGGAAGTCAGAGAGTTATATTGGAAGTCAGAGAGTTATATTGGAAGTCAGAGAGTTATATTGGAAGTCAGAGAGTTATATTGGAAGTCAGAGAGTTATATTGGAAGTCAGAGAGTTATATTGGAAGTCAGAGAGTTATATTGGAAGTCAGAGAGTTATATTGGAAGTCAGAGAGTTATATTGGAAGTCAGAGAGTTATATTGGAAGTCAGAGAGTTATATTGGAAGTCAGAGAGTTATATTGGAAGTCAGAGAGTTATATTCGAAGTCAGAGAGTTATATTCGAAGTCAGAGAGTTATATTGGAAGTCAGAGAGTTATATTCGAAGTCAGAGAGTTATATTCGAAGTCAGAGAGTTATATTCGAAGTCAGAGAGTTATATTCGAAGTCAGAGAGTTATATTCGAAGTCAGAGAGTTATATTCGAAGTCAGAGAGTTATATTCGAAGTCAGAGAGTTATATTCGAAGTCAGAGAGTTATATTCGAAGTCAGAGAGTTATATTCGAAGTCAGAGAGTTATATTCGAAGTCATAGAGTTATATTCGAAGTCAGAGAGTTATATTCGAAGTCAGAGAGTTATATTCGAAGTCAGAGAGTTATATTCGAAGTCAGAGAGTTATATTCGAAGTCAGAGAGTTATATTCGAAGTCAGAGAGTTATATTCGAAGTCAGAGAGTTATATTCGAAGTCAGAGAGTTATATTCGAAGTCAGAGAGTTATATTCGAAGTCAGAGAGTTATATTCGAAGTCAGAGAGTTATATTCGAAGTCAGAGAGTTATATTCGAAGTCAGAGAGTTATATTCGAAGTCAGAGAGTTATATTCGAAGTCAGAGAGTTCAAGTCAAAGTTAGTTTTTAAGTCCCAAGTTTTCAATGCAGTCAATTGAATTCAACCTTTTTTTTGTTGTAAAAGAGAATTTAATTCAACCTTTTTTTTGTTGTAAAAGAGAATTTAATTCAACCTTTTTTTTGTTGTAAAAGAGAATTTAATTCAACCTTTTTTTTGTTGTAAAAGAGAATTTAATTCAACCTGAATTGACCGATTTGCGTCTTTGGTTTAACCTTTTTTCTTTGTTATGTATATAAATATATAGTTATGTAATTCATTAATTGTAACAAAACCGTTTTTACAAAAGTTTTTAACGAGTTTTATAATTATGTGATTATATGATGACAGAAATAGCGTAACAATTAATCGATCATGTACCTAATTTATCCTGCTCTGTACGATCGGGAAATTTACCCGTATGACCGCACATACCCTAAATTTCAGTCATTTAATTTTTAATAAAACTTCTACAAATAAAACAGATGTATTTGTCTATATGCAAACAAGTTTTCAGATTAAAAAATCAAATAATTCAAATTCTATCAACATTCAACGAAAAAGTATGATTTTTCTACTTAACAAGCAAAAATTATTAACCTTTTTAATATTTTTTTTTTTATTATATAAAAATAATTTTTAATGAAAAATTTACCTGTGATTAGATTTTATAATAATTGACCTTGAGCTTAAAGGATTTTGTAACAATAAACATAAATACACATTTGACCACAAGTCTATACATCATCCACTACGTAATTCGATTTGTACCTACAACAGTCAATAAAAATGCATGTATGCACACTATATATACTATATATACAAACCTCATGCTAAAATCATTGGATATCACAATAAACTATTTCATTAATAATAATAATAATAATAATAATAACAATAAACATAAATACACATTTGACCACAGGTCTATACATCATCCACTACGTAATTCGATTTGTACCTACAACAGTCAATAAAAATGCATGTATGCACAATATATATACTATATATACAAACCTCATGCTAAAATCATTGGATATCACAATAAACTATTTCATTGCGCGTAATTTAATCTTAATCATTTTTGCTTACTATATATAAATTTTTGCTCATGCATTTATACAGTTAATTTAACAATCCTCTCAGCTAATCTGTCTCTCGAACTTATAAAATACACACTTTGTACCCACTAAACATAAATACACACTAGACCACAGGTCTATACATCATCCATTACGTAATTCTATTTTTACCTACACTAGTCAATAAAAATTAGTTTATAGATTGTACGATTTATATTTTTCCCTTTTACCTATTCATTATGAATGTAATTTTCCCCACAGAAAAAATAAATAAAATTTTGCTAAAAATTTTACAATATCATTCTTTGTCTAACTTAATTGGTTGTCTAAATTAATGTATTAATCCTATTAAATGTTTGTCTAAACTAAAGTATTAATCTTTGATTTTTTTTTATTTTGTAAGCAAGTGTCATTTAAAAAAAAAATTTGGACACTCTGCATTGTACTCGACCACGCGAAATCGTTCTGTATAAAATTTGTATTGTAACTAATGGTACCCTGTTAGGATGTTATTTTCTCATTGTATTGTATTAATGGTACCCTGTTAGGATGTTATTTTCTCATTTGTATTGTATTAATGGTACCCTATTAAATTATTGTATAAATATCATTTTTAAAAGGGGAGAGTAATTTAAAAAGTGAACAATGAACAATTCCTACACCATCATTATATGAATTCATTGTCCATTTTTACATAAGAAACCAAAAATCACATAAGCGAGTTTTGGATAGAATTTCGATTTGTACCTCTTTATTCATTCCTGTATTTTTCTAATTCATCTTTCTAATAATGACTTATACACTATGACGTCACAAAATAACTTTATTCTCTTTACGTTTCCCACTCTGTGTCTCTAATTCGTTCTTTTAAATCTTCCTAACAATGATTTGTACTATATGTAAAAATTCAATAACTATGACGTCACATTTTCCCGTCATTTATTTCCCTAAGGACTAAACACTCTATAGAAGTCATTATTTATATGTTATGTAGTATAAATATAATTATTATTCAACCATACTCATTCTTACATTCATGTTCTTTCTTGACCGCTATCCTTTATTAATTTTATTATTTATTCATTCATCTACCTATTGTCTACTTATGCCCTATCAACTTATCAGTCTATGTTTACTCGTGTCAATCATGAAATGCAAAACTTTAGGTTCGTTCGAGAACGCGAAAAAACGTTCTCGTATTATTTTTTTCATTTTTATTTTTAATTATATGACCTCCCGAGGTGAACTCAAAACAATGCTTAGTAAGATCAAATTCCACTCACGACAACAGAATCGAGCGCCTCAAAGATAAAAATACCTCCGTTCGCTCTGATTTCAAATTTATAACATATTATGTATATAAATCCAAACCATATGTGCCCCATGTACTTTGTATTATATTTCTAACATCTTAATTGTCTATTAATAGGAAACACTGTAAAAACAAAACAAAGTTGTAGTAACTGTTTAATTGTAATTAACTGTAATTAACAATAACTTGTAATGTACTTCAGTGAAACTGTAATTAAATGTAATGATTTAATTTATTATGTAAGAATGTACTTTAATAGAAGTGTAATTAAACAATGAGTGAATATGAATTAATTGGTAATTGTAATCCATAATTGTAATCGTAATTGTAATGAACCAAAATTAATACGTACTCAGTCATGTACTCAAAATTGTACTTATGTGCTATTACGAAATGATATCGCCTTCATAAATGAAGACGGCGAAAAAATACAAATTAGTTTTTATTTTATTTTTTAATTTGAAATTTGCAATCTTTTAAAAACATCTGATCATGTGTTTAAAAAGGGGGGAAATTTAACCTTCAACTGTCCTCCCCCCAAAAATTAGGTTATATTATACGTATATTTGTAAAAATACACCACGTCATCATTGCACTTCATTTAAGGCACTTCTCCATTAGACTTCATATTAGCACCTCATTAGGAGGGGGCAGAGGCCCCTTGCCTTCTTAATATTTTTAGATTCCGGTCTGAGCCATGGTCGAAAGAGGTCGAACCTCTACCCCTGTAAATTCAGAGTACTAACTGTAATTTTTAGAAGTAAACTAAATGTAAGAGAAAGTTTTTATCTTTTCCTTCGAGCCGTGCTCTCTTCAGAACTTAGTCACGTCGACAAGTTATAAAAGAAAAGTCGATAATTTTAGTATAAGAGAAAGGATCAGAGAATTATTGAAAGAAAAGAATTAACAGAGTGTCGATCCCATAAAGCGAGAGAAAAGAATTATAGAAAAGTATAAAGAAGAAACATCCGTTGCTTGCCTCCTAACCAGAACCCCCCCGTCGAATCCGAACCGACAAAGGGCCATAAAGGGGAGGTTAACATATATATATATATATATATATATATATATATATATATATATATAAGCACACCGGACAAAAAATTAGTCACCCTTAATAGCACCGATAGTAGGAAGTTCAACGTCACACAGAGGGCGCTGATGTAGCATTGGTAAGTGACAAGTAGCGGTGACGTAGCACACAGGATCAGATCTGTTTCGTGAGGTGGTGAAGAACAAAGTGTGTGTTGGATATAGTCTGCAAAATGGGTCGTGAGGCAGACGTTACTCAGTGGCAAAAAGGAGCCATCGTGTTTGGCAGAGCCCACGGACACAAAATGTCTGAAGTAGCCCAATTTGTTGGTGGGTCAACGCGTACTGTCCAGCGAGTTTACAAAGAGTGGTGTAGTTCGCAATCAACTGACAATCGACGGCGTAACTGTGGCCGGAAAACAATTCTCGACAATAGGGGCCGCCGCCATGTTTCTCGTCTAGTAACTGCAAATCGTTTTCAAACCAGAGAACAATTGCTCCAAGAAACCAATGAGGTTCTCCAGCGACCAATTTCCGAACGGACATTGCGACGAGAACTGCATGCGATGGACATCTGGAGCAGGGTACCTCGGAAGAGGCCGCTGTTAACAGCAAGTCAAATTGGCACGTTATAAATGGGCTCAGAGGCACAAAAACTGGACTGCGGCAGATTGGAAACGTGTAATTTGGTCCGATGAGTCCCGTTTTTGTTTGTTCTCCAATGATGGGAGGCGACGAGTACATCGCAGGTCGAATGAAGCCTTTAATCCTGAATGCGTCGAAGGTGTTGTTCAGGCTGGAAACAGAAAGTGAAGCGCAGGAATAGACACCCACGGACTCTGGCGGAACTTCGGGACCGGCTGATGAACGAGTGGCAGCAAATCGATGTTCAGTACATGCACAACCTCGTAGAGTCTCTGCCTCGCGGGATTCGTGCGGTTATCAAGGCCAGAGGCGCCGTCACACGTTATTAGGTACATTCTGAGGGGTGACTAATTTTTTGTCCGGTGTGCTTATATATATATATACATATATGTGTGATATACATGAGCAGTCGCCCATCAGTACAAAGCCCTCACGCGAAACACGACCCGAGAAGCAAAATATCATTCGCTCGCTGCTCACGTGTTTGCCCTTCAACCAGCCCAAAGGACTCAGCGTATCCTCACATCCGCTTAGGAACTCCACATGGGAACTAAGCTAGCTTGGACACAAAGTACTTTGACTCTGAGAACTTCGCGCTCTCTTGTGTCTCACACTGTCCAACGCCCTGCTGACGCATGTGAGAATGGATTCCTTCGTATAAAAGGAGGGGTCCACCGTTTGAGAATCAGATTCTAGAACGGGTCAGACTGGTGCCTTAGAACAGGGTCTCCGCGGGTGATGGGTGCATTTCACCCCGTATGAAAATTGCTTTGTTTTGGAATATCGGGTTTAAGGATCTGACTGAAGGAAATGCCAGTAGATCCAAACATTATTTAATTTAACGTACCATTAAATGTCAATCTTAGAATTAAGAATTAAATCATTATAAACCTTATAAACTTGTATAGAAGAAATGTTCTTATTATAAACAAACCGTGTTCTGTGAAGAAATACCTGATTATAATCCGCTTAGCCTAAAATTGATTTTCAATTCTTCAATCCATTCTTGACTTTGCGGAAATACTGGTTAGGAAAATTTACATGAATCTTAAGCGAAATTTTATTTTCGGCGTACTCTGTGGTCACGGTTGGGCAATACATTGAGAAGGCCTTCCGATCCAGAAGTACCATATTATACCCTCTTGGAGTAAGTCGATTTTATCCGACTTCCCCAAGGACGGTATAATATATGGTGTCAGGTGTGGAGTCCAGGTAAATATTTCCTTGCCCCATTTCCTATAGATACCAGTCAAGACACCAGAAGTCGGTTGAAGTATGTGTATGAGGACCATCTGCACGGAGAAGAAGACGAATGTTCCACCCAGGATCACGAGATCGAGGGCAGCTATCCACGCCCGATTGGAGTTTGCCACGAGGACGAGACTTTAAATCCTTCAAACGAAGAGAAAAAATCCGAGGTAAGCGAACCTGTTAGTATTGCAACCGGTTTCAGAGAACACAGATAGTTTTCCTGTAGCAGACAGGACCCCAAAAGTACCCCCTTCAGGAGTACGATTTTTCCCTCCTAATTTTTATATGAATCGAATCCCGCACGTCCCTTCCTGGACACCTCCTGACAAAATCAAAGGCGAACTCGAATTGGGAGATAGCCCTCTATTAGCAAATTTAAGAGATTTCTGGGAATTTTGGCCTTTTTCATTAGAGAAAACCCCAAGTGTTGAAATGCTTGTCAGCCATGATAGCCGGGTAACTGGAGGTCGAAGTCCTTCTCCCCTACATCTCCTCCTTCTCTCCCCCCTAGAATACCCGGATCTAGGTCCTTTCAATATTCCTCTTGTGCCAAGGAGGAGGATTTCTACCCTGAAGAAGAAAAGAGACTGAAACATGCAGCCGAAATCTGCCCTATATTCTGCGGCACGTGTGCTTAATATTTGATTGCAGCAGCCCAGGGGGGTAATACGGAGTTATGTGTCGTTCCAGGACTTTACCTTCGAAATAGCTGGGTTAATTCCCGAGAGAGGAAGGAACTCTGATAAGAGATGCGAATCGCTTTAGCAATAAGATGTTCGGTTTCCCCCCAGTAGATTAGTGTTTGTAGGTTTCGGAGAAAATGTTAAGACCTGGAAGGAATTTTTAGATATCTGCTCTGACCTTTATTTCAGAACAGACGGGATGAAATAACGAAAAGATTAATGAATATAGAGAGGGAGTGTAGGCGCCCGGATGAGTCATTCACCTCATTCGTATACCACATAAAGAGAGAAATCGAAGGGTTAAAACAAGACGCGGGCGAATGGCACAAAGTATTGACATCCCCTTTGTAGTAAAATAGTAATTCTCAATTCAATACCTCGTAAACTCTGGCAAAAGTATGGTGACCAGACGAAGGACGTAAATAAGAAAATTAAGAGGATCAGGTGTGATGACAGGATCATTTCTGAACCAAATATTCCTCATATGAATCCCTTAAATCATGCAAATTAGTTGAGTCAAAACCCAAAACCTGGGGTCCCTACCATCTCCAGATCATTTGTACTACCCATCCGGTTATCAAAATCCGGCTTACATTCAAATACAAAATCAGTCTTCATATTTTCCTCATCAAAACGTATTCCCCGGTCATATCAAATCCTTATCCTTATATTGTTCCCTTAAATCAAATACAATATAATAGTACACCCCCGCACGATCAATTAACCCCTCAATTTCACTCAATGCAAGCTGAGATAATAAACGTAAATTCAGTGCAAAAGAGACAACCGCAAGTACAAACTTACTTAATGAACAATCCCAGATGTTACATATGCGAGGGGACGGGACATAAAGCAAAAGCCTGTCCTTTGTTTGAGAGAGTGAAAGCTTTAGAATTAGACAGAAACAAAGAACGAGAGTATGGAAGAGAAGGCGAAAGAGGATATTATGACCGTCGTCGATTCGTGTCGCCGTCTCAGCGGAATTGGAATCGAGGAAGAGAAGAAAATCGAGCGTCAGAAAGACGGGGAGACAGAATGTCAAACAGAGGTGATTATTTTTATGACGGTGGCAGAAGAAGAGACAATTACCTGGAAGACCGAAGACAAAGACGTGATGGTTATTCCTACTACAGAGAAAATAGATATGACAGGTCACCCTCTCCCTGTGAAAGTAGGAGAGAGAGATATTAATTTTGTAAATTAATTCGTAAATTAATTTTGTGCATTTAGTAAATGTAAATTCAGGACGTGCGGGACCATCGGTAGACGGACGTTGTAGACTGAACCATATGGAATTAGTGATCCAATGGTTTAAACAAGATTTCGTTGTTGGAAATGGTTCGCGCCCCCGTTTGGAAAGCGCGCGGTGACAGGAGGAAGGTTATTATTTCCCCCAGCCAGCAGGAACCCTTGGTAATGTTTCATTTTCCGAAATAATAGGTAGTAGGGAATGTGAAATAGGGAATACTGATTTGGAAACACTAAATTCAATGAATATTTTCGAGCGATTTCCTAAGTTTTTCATTAACTAAATCTAACTAAATCTAACACTTAATTTCCTCCTGTATCACCTCTGTAATTCTAAAACGAACTGACTTAGGAATTCCTCCTTCTCATCTGTACATTTTACTTGTGTTGTGAGTTTGTACGTTTGTATTCAGACCTCATCCTGTTCGTGAAAGAAGTTCACTCGTTCTCACGGTAAACAAAACTTTATTTATTTTAAACTGTTTGGAGACCAAATCTTTCATTACTCTTTTAATGTAGGTGAAATTAGGGAAAATATTTGTTTGTCAGCCAAGGTACGTAGAAGAACTATATCGCCTCACCAATTTTCCTATGAACGCCTATATCTTTAAAAGTGTACATAATTTTATCCCGGGAATACGTCTATCATTATAAGAGAGTTTATAAAGAAGTTTTAATTCTATCTCTTTGTTTATTCTTTATCCTTCCCAACTATTTATTTTAACGTATAATATAATATTTTAAAAGCATTTATTTGAACTCCTTTCTTATACTGTAATTGTAGTTATGTAAGCATGAAGCGAAATTCTCTACTGAAGCGAAATTCTACACCGAGCTTCTTTGTGTAGCTCATTGGCTTCGTCTTCGTCAGTATAAGAACGCGATTGTGGTCGTCTATGTAAAAGATCTTGTGTCCGCAGGGTCGTCTGGCGGCCTTGTGACGTACCTCCAAGAGCTCGGCGTTTCGTCAAATCTATTTCTGAACTTCAATGGCTCATTGGTTAATTCTTCAGATCTAATTTCTTGAGGAAATTTCCTCGTTTCCTTTTTTCATTGGGTTATTTATAGGGCTCGTTCTGTCGTTGATCTTGCGTGTACATTCATGATGGGTTAATAGAATTTCAGGTATATGAAGTTCCCGATTTTTCTTCGTTCAGACAAATATCAGTTAAGGCGGTTTGTGGAGGAGAGGTATTTTCCACCATATTAACATTTAATTTCTCTTCCTCCACATATACGCTATTTGCGTGACATGTTCCAATAACTAAATCATCTCTGTCCATTACTATTACGTCATTTAACCTCACAAGTTCATATACGTCATTCGCATGATTTATGCTCATACAATCATTTGACTTCCGTTCACACTATTCAATTTTGAATCATACCTTCCGATCGCACTCTTAATATCAGTGTTACATGTGCCCATGTCATAAACTCCATTCACACGGTAACTTTCAATTTGTGTAGCACCTGCATTTTCGTTCATACTTCCGTTCACACATTCCGACAATGAATCATGCTTTTCGATCGTACTTTTAATCTCAGTTTCACACGCGCTTGTTTCATAAACACCATTCGCAAGATTTCTTTCACTTTGTAATTTATTTACATCTTCATTTGCTTCTTTTTCGTGGGATCTATTCAAACTTTCGTCATTCAATACTGAATCGCACGCTCTACTCACGTGATTGTCTGAGGCATTTGCGAGAATTTTTTCATGTACTTCTTTCTGTCTGAAATCAGACTCTATGCTCAAGGTCGTGCGGTTTCTCGATTTGTTCTCGTCCTCTTTCTCTCTTGCCTCAGGGTCATCTTCACTTTCATTCAATTTATATAGTTTTGTCTCGCATTCATACAATTGTATTTTTTTCATTTGTTCGGGCTCACTCACTTTAATTTCTCTTTTCTTATCTTTTCTACGGGATTGTTTCGGCCTGATATTTGTTTCGTTACTAGTTTTTTTAATTTGATTTTCGCTCGTCATCTTTCTTAAAAGAAACTCTTCGGGGGATTTGTCCCTATTTTGAGGAGTGTCGACTCTCCTGGGCCTTGGGAAGTCGCTTCTGCGGCTCTCTCAACTTCCTGAAGGGGATCCTCCTCGTTCTCGGTCTTGAGTAATATTTCCATTTCTATAAGGGGACTCGCTTCGGTCCCTGTATTCTCTCTCTCGCCAGGCGTTGCCCGTTCTTCTTTCTTCATTCCCGTACCTTCTTTCTTCATTCCTGTACCTTCCTTTTGATCTTTCATATGGAGAATAATTTCCTCCTGTCACTGCGCGCTTTCCAAACGGGGCGCGAACCCTTTCCAACAACGAAATCTTGTTTAAACCATTAGATCACTAGTTCCGTATGGTTCAGTCTACAACGTCCGTCTACCGATGGTCCCGCACGTCCTGAATTTACATTTACTAAATGCACAAAATTAATGAGCTTATTCACCAATGCAGCATAAAGCAAGTGACGCAGCCCTCGACATTACTCTTCCCCGACCGTCAGGACCGCGACATTACTCGAAGTCGATGCCCTTTCATCAGGCCTCCCTGAAGAGACCCCGATTCTCAGGTCACCGACACCATCGAGAATCCAACCTCACTTCGTTTCCCCATCGCGTCTGGAACCAGCCAGAGGACTACCTACCGACGCTATCGCCGATCAGAGGCGACGCATAACCTTGCTATAAAAAAGACCTTACGGAAGACAACCGGAATACCGTTAAGGGAAATCCTCCAAAAATCAAGCTAAGCTAAAACCCAGCCGAATTATTCGGTCTAAATAAAATGTAAACTCTTTATCCATCCTAATGTTTAGTTAAAAAGTAGTTACCCATGCTACTTGACCCATACTGCTTGACCCATACTGCTTGACCCATACTACTTGCTTTAAATTTGAAAATAAAAATTATGTGCTTTAAGTTATTGAATACAGTGATTTAGTGTTAGTATGAAGAAAAGAAAAGGTACTGAAGTGTTGGCAAATAAATTAATAATTTGTATAATTCACTAATCGACCTTTCCAGAAGAGGAACCTTGGAAACTCTGCAAGATAAATATAGATGATCGAATTACACGGTACTAATCTTCCTTAGAAAATTATATATTTATTATTACTTCTGTGTATTTCTTATTCGTGTCTGCTATTCTATCCTTACATAAAATGTTGACTTACACGAGTTATCCTAAGAAATTAAATTTTTTATAAACAAACTTAGGATGTGACGTAATTATCGCTCGTAAACAATGTCTCAATAAATAAAGTGATTATAATTGCATTCGGTTCATAACGGCTAAACTCCGTATTTATTGTTATCTATAAATGCTTCTAAATATAACGCATCTTATTGCAAGAAAACATCTTACGGTACTTGACTAAATTTAAAGAAATAGTATGCAGAAGCATCTTTTCGCGTCACCTTAAGCTGATGATTGTTTTAGTTAGCCTTCTCAGTGAACTGAACTGTCTTACGTAAATAAAAGACTAAATTTTAAAATTTGTTTTATTGATGAAGTCATTTTCTTTCAAAAGTTACTTAAAACGATCACTGATTACTATTCTGGGAAAATTTCTGAAATTTTAGAGGAAACGATGTAAGTTCATTTAAATCGTACCCTGCCATAGCAATGAATTTTGAGAAAAAGGGCCTTATGCCCTCATAAAATACTGAGACATAAGTGACAATTATATTACGTGTGTATACGCTAGTGCTGTGTCTTTCTTTTCTCATTACTCTTTCTTGCTCTTTCCTTCGTATATATATATTATATATAGTATTAGGTGTATGTGTATGACTATGTTTTATGTTTTAACTGCCGATCCCAAGATACAAATTGTAAGTAAAGATCTTTTGTGTAATCTATGATTCGAACACGCTCTGATTTCCTGAATTGAATTCCGTAAGTTATCCCTTAATTCCTAAACTTGAATCTCAAATTTAATTGTAAGAACCTAAACGTCCACCTCCTTTGTAAAAACTAATCCCCCTCCAGGAACTACTACGTGAAATCCATAAACGATTTTAAATATTCCTACGGACATTACATCCCTAATTTATTATTGATTGGTCCTGTCGACGGTTTCAAAGTGGGATTTCGCAACACTTAATTTTCACAAGGGTGTCTCACCCTAAAAAACCGTTCAAATTAAGCCCTTTAGTTACCTACAAAATTTATTCAACTGATTTAAAAATTATCATATAATTATAATTAAACTAAACGACTATGAGGACCTGATTTCCTCTTCTTCAGTACGTAAAGCATGTAGAATCATATTCAAAAATTTTATAGATCCATCTAATCCCCGATTTCTTTTAAAAAATATACAGCTATTTTTTAAATGTGCTAAAATGAACAGTGAAACCGACAACTATTATGTATGCTGTTATACTTTTAAATTTTCTGTGTTTCTACTCAGATGATGAGATTAAAACTTTTTTATGAGCCAACGGGTTCTAGCAACACCCCTAAAATAAAACAATTCAATCTGGGAATTAATCAGTGCTCGAAGGAAAAAACGTGGAGCTACCCGATGAAATGTTAAAAAATTTTCTTTTTTGGTAGTAATAAGTTTAGCTTCCACGTACTTATATTGTATTTTATAGAATGTTTCTGTTCTGTGTCTTTCCGAAATCGGTTAAAAAATCCTTACGTGATATTAACCATCATTGTACCAATAATTACATACAAGCGTATTATAAACGCATCTGCATTGTATTTTCTTTGTATCATTTCTCTGACTGTGCATTTATTTTCCATGTGTAACTTTCCTTATGTATAAACTAACCATGAACGAAAATTCTGAATTACATCCGTTATCAGTAGGAAAAGAGAATTTAAACACAAAGTTAAAATCAATTCTTACGCCATGCATTAGTTCTCCATCATTATATACGAGGCTGAAACTTCAAAGGAAACGTAAAACGTATGATAAAATTATTTCTTCTTGAAAAATTTATTCGAGTTAGTCCTCGAAAATATTAAAGTTCCCGCTTTTCATTTCCTAATTGACGAACAATACCAGCTTCACACAGAGGAATCCATTCTTTTATATAATCTATGTAACGTCTCCTATATAATTTCAACGATCGCAGTATTATAAGAATCTGTCATAATATACGAGTGTTAGAAGAACACTACCCAAGCTAGAGTCTTGTCGTTAAACATTTTTGTACGGGACAAGAGCCCCCGAAAATTCACCAAATATACAGGATTTTCTCTTCACGTGAATAGTTTATATAATGTACCTCACTACTATGAATTTATTTTCACCTTGTTCTTTTCTTATTTAACTACCTTTCTATTATTTATGATAATATGCCATAGTTCCTACGATTCACAATATGTGTAGTGCACATTCTGATCCTTTCGACATTTTTATTAAAGTTATCCTCTTAAATTAGAAATAATCCCTCAACGTTAGTAATGAATTACTGCCTCCTTGTTTATGCTATTGTGTATGTTCCCAAGGGAAACTGAAATGGACTTTTCCCTGCTACTCTTCCAAAATTTCACGATTCATTTAATCTCTCTTTTAAATTCGAAACTTTAGCTATGTATGAATGTGATATTGTAATGTAATATTTATCATTTACGCTCAATTTCGGCACTTGTAAGCAATGTGTGAATTTATCGTTTTTGAAAGGGTTCAAGGTACTAGACCCTAAAAGTCACTTAATCTACAAAATTATGATATGCAAGCAGTCAGGATCTGAATTACATGCTTTTATTTCTTCCACTTTACGAGGCGAAAAATTGTATAAATGAAAATACCTATTCTTGGTCAATGGATAATCTGTATAATTACTGTATTTGATTTATTTTAATGAATTAAACTTACTGCTTACGTTATGTGAAATAGATAAAGTGCTTGTTTTAATTTTAAATTGATTTAAATTGTTTTTGTCTACTGCCATAATTCATGAACGAAGATATTTCCTTTATAACATATGACGGAGTGACGTCATATACATAACATCCTTTGTGAGCATTTATGTAATATGTATTCAGATGTAAATTGAGATCATGTTAATTTAGTTTCCCTTTAAAACTTAAATAAATTTCTTTCAATTATAAATCAACTTTTTACGTGTGAAGTGTTCTTCATTTGTAGTGCAACTTACCCTTTATTCCCAAGTGCCTATTGAAAGTCCTTCTTGGAAATTTTATATGGATTAACCGCTGAAAAATAAATACTCCTTCACCACGCAATGTTTACATTCAAAACGAACTTTATCTTTTAAATTTTGGAGTTCTACGCCAATAATAAAGTCTTCACTAACATTTGACGTGATCTCAGTGGCACTATTGCCGTTCTGCATGTTCTCCATGACTTTTCTCAAAACCGATCTTCTGGTACAAACAAAGCTTTTTTTATATATTTTTTTAAGGATGGACAAATGTTATATATGAGCAGTCGCCCATTAGTACAAAGCCCTCACGCGAAACACGACACGAGAAGCAAGATATCATTCGCCCGCTGCTCACGTGTTTGCCCTTCAACCAGCCCCAAGGGACTCGGCGTATCCTCACATCTGCTTAGGAACTCCGCATGGGAACTCATCTAGCATGGACACAAAGTACTTTGACTCTGAGAACTTCGCGCTTTCTTGTGTCTCACACTGTCCAACGCCCTGCTGACGCATGTGAGAATGGATTCCTTCGTATAAAAGGAGGGGTCCACCGTTTGAGAATCAGATTCTAGAACGGATCAGACTGGTGCCTTAGAACAGGGTCTCCGCGGGTGATGGGTGCATTTCACCCCGTATGGAAATTGCTTTGTATTGAAATATCGGGTTTGAGGATCTGACTGAAGGAAATGCCAGTAGATCCAAACATTATTTAATTTAACGTACCATTAAATATCAATCTTAGAATTAAGAATTAAATCATTATAAACCTTATAAACTTGTACAGAAGAAATGTTCTTATTATAAACAAACCGTGTTCTGTGAAGAAATACCTGATTATAATCCGCTTAGCCTAAAATTGATTAAAGTGATTAATATCAGCCAGTGACTTTTAATTCTTCAATCCATTCTTGATTTTGCGGAAATACGGGTTAGGAAAATTTACAGGACTCTTAAACGAAATTTTATTTTCGGCGTACTCTGTGGTCACAGTTGGGCAATACATTGAGAAGACCCTTCAGATCCAGGAGTACCATATTATACCCTCTTGGCGTAAATCGATTTTACCCGACTGCCCCAAGGGCGGTATAATGTGTATATATATATATATATATATATTTATATTATATTATATTATATATATATGTGTGTGTGTATATATATGTATATATGTTTGTGTATGTGTGTAGGGGGTTTACAAGGACAAGAGGAAGCCTCAAAATCTTTCGTACACTCGGGGAGTTTTCTGTTATTCAACTAGTGTATTTTTTAATTATTCTTGCAGTAGCAGAAAACTGGACAGAAAATCATAAGGCTTTCGCTCTCTCTCTCTCTCTCTCTCTCTTTATATATATATATATATATACTAGGTGGTTCACCCGAAAACAAAACAAAAATGACAAGATAATTCAATCAATAATTTTTTTTTTGTATGGAATAAATACTTAAAACAGAAGTTTGCGGAAAACTGTGATCAATTAAAGAATTAATGGTGTATTGACAAGGTAAAACTGTTTCATGGTAGTGAAAAATAAGATACATAATGATCATGTAAGAAAGTCGATAATAAATAATTTTATAAGATATATATATATATATATATATATATATATATATATATATATACTGTGTGTATATATATATATATATTTCTTTTTTCAAAAAGCTTTTGATAAAGTGCCACATAGGAGATTATTAGCTAAACTTCGTTTTCACGGAACTGATGGCAATGTTCTCAAATGGATTAAAAATTGGCTGAGTAGACGTAAACAAAAATTGGCTGAGTAGACGTAAATAAAAATTGGTCATTAATGGCAGAACGTCTAACTGTATAAGTGTAACTAGCGGCGTGTCTCAGGAATCAGTACTGGCATCAGTTTTTTTTTATTATTTATATCACTGACATCGACATAGGAATTAAGAGTATTTTTTCAAAATTTGCGGGTTATACCAAACTAGGGGACGAACAAAATCAGTGGCAGAAAGTTTGCAGATTCATAAAAATACATATTGATAAATTATTTGAGTGGGCAGAAATATGGCAAATGAAACAGTGTTAAAGAAAAATATTTTATGCGCTAAAGACACTAACGAGTGTTGCGGAAAAGAAAGATTAAGGTATTATTGTTGCCGGCACTCTTAAACCGAGTAAGCAGTGTATCGAAGCGGTAAAGGTTTTGATAATATCGACGCAGAAAAATACTTCACCTTCAGAAATGGAAATAAAACTTGCGGCAATTGTCTCAAATTAGTGGGTAAATATTTTTATTCCAATGAAGCTAAACACTTTTTCTTCAATCTTATAGTTAATTTGTGGAGTGGATTGCCAGCAAGCGTAGTTCAAAGTAATTCGGTTAAAATCCTTTAAAAAGCGACTAGATGATTATTTAGCCTTAAACCTCAGTTAGAAGCATTTGTTAACGCATAGAAGTACTGCAGAATTTTCACACGGATTCCCTCCTCTTTACGTACTTTAAAATTTTCACGTTATCTTTGAATTTCATTCTTTCTTTTGAACCTCTCTTCTTTGCTTTGCTTTAAAACTTTTACTTGTCTTTAAATTTCTTACATTTTTTAACCTTCCTTCTTAAACATGTCATTCTCGTAGAAACAAGCCGGTGTGTTGCTGTTTGGTGTCCTTTGTATTCCTTTGGATATGCACTTGGAGATAACTGGGCCAGTATAACGATTACCCAGATAGATTCTACTGTACCTTCTTATTCTACCCCACATTATTTATTTATTTCTAAAGGGTTACTTCCTTATGTAATCCCGCTATGGACTATCCCAAAATCAGCATAAGAAATCGAAAAAGAAAACCAGTGATTCAGCTCGCTGCTCCTAATTTCTTTTTCTGTGTATAATCTTCTTATACCAGGTCTTAGTTTCTCTTCTGGTAGCATGACTTCCGATCTTCATAGCCTCTAGGGTTGAATAGCATAAATAAAATAAAGAAACAACTAATTTTCTCATTAGGAAGCTTACATTTTATATACAGTATGGTTCGACATACACATCAAAATTTTCTACTCGTCAGCCAGACTCTGTACTGAACGGACGCATTTCCTGAGCTCTCTGATATTGCTTCTATTTTGCATATTGCTAACAACTTTACTTTTGGTAAGTTTTGAATTTTATATACTTGCGTTTATATTTACATTGTTATAGTTAAGTAATTGAATATTAGTGGTTTTTAGCGATTTAGAAGATTTTATAGCGTGCCAGCTTAGTTTAACTTAACTTGTGACGGTTATAAACTAATTTTAACGCGCGATGCCGTCGCAGAAAGCGTCGTGTGTTAGGTTTTGGGTAAACTGGTGGTATTCGGAGTTTAAAGATTATGAAGGCGGTCCTATGGCGGTTACCGAGAGATCAGTTTGTTTCTTTTGCGAGTTAAGGGGGTAAATAGTTGAAGTAAAAGTAGTGTACGTGAGGTAACGGAAAGACTTGCAACGCTTGATGAAGGTAGGGATAGGGCTACGGTTGACGAAAGCCGAACCAATACTAACGTTGAAGACGTTCGTAATTTGAAGGATGAGGTGCATAATCTAGTTTCTAGTTTAGGTAGCTTATCGGGAAGGTTGGATAGAGTTGAGGAAGGGGTTAAGGCTAGTCCGAGATTAGGAGATGGGGAGGGATTCAGAGAAGGCCGCGTACGTTAGGTAATAGGAATCCCCCCTATCGAGGTTTCGAACCTTTTCGCTCATTTGGAAAGGGACGTGAATGAGGGGGAAACTATTTTAATTGGGGGTTCTTTAGTGCGCCATATGGACGCAGAGTTCGTTGAACGGCATCCAACCAAGAGGAGGAGGTTCTGTCTTCCAGGGGCCAGGGTTGACAGAGTTCGAGCCGAAGTGGATAGGATTGACGTTGACTCCCATCACTCGATGTTGGTGACGATGGTAGGGGTCAACGACTCGTATAGGCCCGATACGACAGTGCCTGACATTTTGGAGAGATATAGGGGGTTAATTAGGTCCCTAAAGGCGAGGTCAGATAGGTCTTTAGTTCTAGATATTACCCCTAGGCACGGTTTGGTTCTTAGGATTACGTCTAAAACGATATTTTTTAATGCTAAATTAGAAGAGATTTGTGCTGAGGAAAATGTACCCTTCGTAAAGCTGTGGTCCGAATTCAGTGATCCTAGCATTTTTATAAAAGATGGGGTGCATTTTAATGAAATAGGTAATGCTAGGCTAGGTAGGTTAATACAGCGAAAGCTGTATAGGTCGAAGCCTTCTTTAAACGTTGTGGGTCCGGGGAACGCGGGCCCGACTGAAAAATATTTTAAAACGCCCGCCCGTGGTAAAAAATAACTTAAACGTCTTTTATTGTAACGCGCGTAGTATTAGAAATAAATTAAATGAATTTAAGGCGATAATTTATTCCGACAACTACGATATAGTTGTTATCACTGGAACTTGGTTAAATTCCGTGACTCGGGACTTGTTGGGGGAACTTGATATACCGGGTTTTAAACTCTTTACTAATGATAGGTTACATAGGATTGGTGGCGGCGTTTTGCAGTACATTCGTAATTCCCTTAGGGCTATCAAGGTTGTTAGATTTTCCGGCAGCAATTAATGCGATATGTGTTGAAGTTAGGGCGCGTAGTATTAGTTTTAATTTTGTTGTTGTTTATAGACCTCCCGTTCAACCCCTCGATACAGATACTAGATTTTACTCACTTCTTGGTAACTATTGAAAATCGGAATAGTATAATTGTCGGAGACTTTAACTGTCCTAATGTTAATTATGAGACTTTTACTGGTAATGAGGAAGGTTTGAGATTGATTGAGTTTATGGAAGATAACTTTTTACGACAGATGGTTACCGAACCAACGCGCGGTGATAATATTTTAGATTTGGTGATGACGAACGGCGAGAATATAGTCGAAGGTTTAGAAGTAGGCGAGAGTTTAGGATGTAGTGATCATCAAATTCTTAGGTTTAAGTTATCGATAGAAAACAATAAGGATAGTAACGTAATAGAAGTCCCTGATTTTCGTAGGGCTAATTTTGATAGTTTTGCGGGTAGGATGAGAGTAATGGACTGGGATAACATATTTATGGGTAATGACACAAATTTGCATTGGGTGGCGTTTAGAGAAAGTTTAAGGAATATTGAAAGGGAGTTTATTCCTCGTAGGCCCAAGCGCGCTAGAAATCATGGTAGGCCCAAGTGGTGGACTAGGGAAATAGGCGAGTTCATAAACGAGCGTAATAGAGCGTATAGACTTAATAAGCGCAATGGCACGGCAGCTAACTTTAATAGATATATCGAGCTTAGACGTCAGGTTAAAAGATCAGTTAGGAATGCTAAGCGTAATTTAGAGATACTTATAGCTGCCTGCGGATAGTAAACATAATCAAAAAAAGTGTTTTGAATACGTTAATAATCGTAAGCCAATTAAAGATAACATAGGCCCTCTAGTGGATGTTAATGGTGCTTTGGCTTCTGACGCTCAGGCGATGGCGGGTATTTTCAATAACTTTTTTTGCGACAGTTTTTACCGTAGAAGACGTAAATAATGTCCCCGACGTGGACGATATCGTTCCATTTAGTAGTGAGACTATTTTGGATGAAATAACTGTTTACGAGGGTGAGATTGCGCATTATATCGATAGGCTAAAAGTTAGCAAGGCTCCAGGCCCTGACGTGTTTTATCCCAGACATTTGAAAGACGTTAGCGTAGGCCCCTTAACGAAGATTTTTAATCAGTCACTCGAAACGGGGATTATTCCTGAAGACTTCAAATTAGCTAACGTCACGCCTATTTTTAAAAAAGGCGACCGCGCAGTAACTAGCAATTATAGGCCCATTAGCTTAACGTCAATTGTCGGTAAACTTTTGGAATCCGTAGTTAGGGATCGTATCATTGATCACTTAGAAAGTAGAGATTTGATTAATAGTAGTCAGCATGGGTTTCGACGCCATAGGTCTTGTTTAACTAATTTGTTAGAATTTTATAACGAAATAGTGCGCGAATACGATAGGCATAGAGCGGCTGACGTTATTTATTTAGATTTTAAAAAGGCGTTCGATACAGTTCTCATAGGAGATTAATTGCGAAGGTCAAAGCGCACGGTATACGCGGTCAGGTAGCTAACTGGTTAGAAGACTGGCTTCGTGCTAGGAGGCAGAGGGTCGTAGTTAATGGTAGTGAATCGGGGTGGTTGGATGTAGGTAGCGGTGTCCCACAGGGTTCAGTGTTAGGCCCATTGCTATTCGTAATTTACATTAATGACATAGTGTAGATGTAGGACTGACTAATAACGTGTCAAAATTCGCGGACAATACTAAAATAGGCGGTAAGGTTGTTAATGAGGACGATAGAAATATGCTCCAAGACGATGTAAATAGGATTATGGAGTGGACGGATAAGTGGTAGATGCAATTTAACGTAGACAAATGTAAAGTTTTGCATATAGGTTCTTGTAACAATAATTACACGTACATGATGGATGATAGGGAGTTAGCGAGTGTTTACGAGGAAGTAGATTTAGGGGTACGCGTATCTATGGATTTAAAGGTTAAGAACCAGTGCCTGGAGTCTTGCGCAAAAGCTAATAGGATGTTAGGCTTCATAGCGCGTAATTTCGAATTTAAATCGAAGGATATTATATTGCCCCTTTACAAGTCCCTAGTCAGGCCTCATTTAGAATATGCCGTTCAGTTTTGGTTCCCGTACTTGCGTGAGGATATTGATAGGTTAGAAAGGGTTCAGCGTCGTGCCACGAAACTGATTCCGTCATTTCGCAACAAGCCTTATGAAGATACGATTAAAGAGTTAGACCTGTATTCACTCGAAACTAGGAGATTAAGGGGGAGCTTATTGAAGTTTTCAAAATCGTTAATAACATCGATAACGTAAATTTTGACAAATTGTTCACTTTCGATAATAAATACTCGTAATAACGGATTTAAGTTGCGTGGCAGACGTTTCATCACTAATATCGCTAAAAACTTCTTTACGTTTAAAGTAACTGATAAATGGAATAATCTTCCCGCGTCAGTCGTGAACTCTACCAGCGTTAATATGTTTAAGAACCGTTTAGATAGGCATTTTAAAAATATTAACGTTGTTTAATATAATAATAAAACAATCCCCCTTTTCCCTCTCAGCCTCCCCCTTTTCCCTCTCAGCCTCCCCCTTTTCCCTCTCAGCCTCCCCCTTTTCCCTCTCAGCCTCCCCCTTTTCCCTCTCAGCCTCCCCCTTTTCCCTCTCAGCCTCCCCCTTTTCCTCTCAGCCTCCCCTTTTCCTCTCAAGCCTCCCCCTTTTTCCCTCTCAGCCTCCCCTTTTCCCTCTCAGCCTCCCCTTTTCCCTCTCAGCCTCCACCTTTTCCCTCTCAGCCTCACCCTTTTCCCTCTCAGCCTCACCCTTTTCCCTCTCAGCCTCACCCTTTTCCCTCTCAGCCTCACCCTTTTCCCTCTCAGCCTCACCCTTTTCCCTCTCAGCCTCACCCTTTTCCCTCTCAGCCTCACCCTTTTCCCTCTCAGCCTCACCCTTTTCCCTCTCAGCCTCACCCTTTTCCCTCTCAGCCTCACCCTTTTCCCTCTCAGCCTCACCCTTTTCCCTCTCAGCCTCACCCTTTTCCCTCTCCCTCGTTAAAATTATTAACGTTGTTTAATATAATAAAATAATTAGCAACAGGAGTTCTAGGGGTGGTGATCGAGGATGAGTCTGTTGACAATAATGTCAGCTTGTGATATGCCAGTGTGTGATGCCAGCAAAAAAAAAAAAAAAAAATAAATTAGACTAACATGATCGTAGATGTAGCTCGTAGCGTAAACTAACCCACTTTTTGTTTTACTTTACCTACATTTTTTTTCCCTTCTTATCCTCTCCTTACTTGCATGTCCGTAGTTTGCATGGTATGATAGTGAGTTAAGACTGTGTTTGCATGGTTTGTAAGCGTTCTTATTTTACTTCTTTTCATCTTTCACCCCTTTCCTATTCTCTCCGACTATTTTTCTGACTTGTCGGCAGTGGCCGACTGATGATGATGGTGAGCCTTTCTTTCTCTTTTTCTGAATGAATGTTAACCCATAAATAATAGGTGTTGCTACTTAATTAACCCCTTATTCTCTTCTCTTAACCCCCTACTCTTTCCTTTCTCTCGGGCTAACCTTAGAGTGGATCTTAGGGTCTTTGTTATCCTTAGCTTCTGTAGATCTGTAGATCTTCTAAACTAATTTGAATATAATTATTAAATATTTTGCATGCAGAACCTCAAAAGTAATTCCAACATCTGTGCAGAATTTGAAGAGAATAAATACTGTCTGGTTTTTGACAAAATTTAAAATTTCGAAGTCTACTGACGGCGTTTTTCCCATTTTTCTTCGAAAATTCGATTTGGCTGAAACTTTCTCGAAGTCATTACAATGGAGAGTATTAAAAGAAGTAAAAGCCCCTTCTTTCATATCGATGATAAAGAAGGGGATATTACGCATAGTTAGCTTACATTTTATATATGGTTGGGTAAACTCGGTCGTGTAGTGGTTAGCGTGTAGTGGTTAGCGAGCAGCAAAACCCAGCTCTTCGTCCTTCCACACAATAAAAAAAAATGGTTGGTAGATAAATGGGTACCCTCGATAGCCTAGTGGTTAAGACGCCGGGTTGCTGGTGGGGCGTGGTTCGGATTCCAAATTAAACTGTGGGTCTAAGGTGGAGTGACAAGCTTGACCTTCGGTAGAATGAACAATTCGAGCGGAAGCAAAACCAAGGTTAACTAAAATTAAACACGAGAAAATGTCCCATATATTCTAATGTAATTTAAATAATTAAGTATTTTACATGGAAAACTTCCCAAGTCCAACATCTGTGCAGAATTTGAAAAGAATCACTAATTTTTGGTTTTCGACAGAAAATTGAAAATTTAGAAGCTACTGAATTGGAGTTTTTCCCATTTTTCGACAAAAATTCGATTCGACTGAAACTTTCCCGAAATCATTACAACGGAGAGTGATAGTAGAAATATAAACTCCTTCTTTGATACCTTTAATAAATAAAATATTGCATTTGGGGAGCATAAAATTTATATATGGTTGGGCAAACACATCAGAATGTCCCATGTCTTCTAAATTAATTTGAATAATTATTAAATATTTTGCATGGAGGACATCCCGACTAATCTCAACATCTGTGTAAAATTTGTTTTCGACCCAAAATTGAAAATTTCGAAGTCTACTGACGGCGTTTTCCCATTTTTCTAAAAAATTTCGATTCAGCTGAAACTTTCCCAAAATCATTACAATGAAGAGTAACAAAAGAAATACAAGCTTATTCTTTGATGTCAATGATAAATAAAGCGATATTCCAACACACTTAATTTTTTTCACCTCTTACCCTTCGCGTTATAATTATACAATATCAACACCAGTTGGTTCATCGAACCAAAATCTTGTAGGTGTTTCTTTACTTACCGCATCTCTTCCTCCTGCTGCTCCCCTCCTCTAAACGCCAGCTGTGGTACTTTGGTAGTGCTGACTGGTTCAATTCTTTTTTGATTTTCTTTGGAAGAATTACTGCCATTCCTCGGGCAATGCTTTTGTCTCCGCCGAGCGTGTGGCTGAGTTGAATTTTGCAGGTATGGAGGCATATAATTTTTTCCACTAAGACTATCTCTTCATCTAATCCATGGTTCAATCATTCCTGTTCTGAGGCCAGTCGGACAAGAGATTAAGAATATCAGGCTTGGAAAAACTCTCCTTCTTTCGACTCTCAGCTTTTATCTCTGCTCCGAATTGTTGCAAAACTGTTATTCAAGAGGGCAAACATGCCTTTATCCAAGTGAAGTGTAATAACCTCTCTTCTTCCACTGATAGGTGTTTCTTGTCCTTAGCCAAAAATATTTGTAACATCTTCTGTCGATCCACCTTTCCTTCGTTTTTCCTTACTGACAGTACTACGGTTGCTTCTCCTGCTAATAAAGCCACTTTCTTTAGCTCTCATTTTTCCTCTAATTCCAGTTTGGACGATTCCGCCGCTACTTCACCATCTGATTTACTTCCGACTGCCCCTATACCTCTTCTTATAATCTCGTTTCGCAAAGTCCAACAAGCATTCCTCTCTTTGGACACAAACAAAGCGTACGGGCCAGACAGCATCCATCTTCACTAATGAGCTTTCGGCATATGTAGCAGGAGATTATAGACACCAATCGACCAGGGAAGTACTCCCGGGGGGACGTTAGGCTGGAGATAGGGAGTGCTGGAACTTCCCCTTCTCCTGACACTGTTTTCCTTAGCTGATCTTTTTCCGTGTCTTATCTACTCTGTGAGCATTCCAGCATGCTCTCAAACACGCTTCTCCCTCTATTCCTAACTACACATACATGCATCTTACACACTACACAATCTTTTCAAAATTTCTAAAAAAAAAATGGCATCATTAAACCTTGTTTTGGGCTCTCTCCTTTTTCTGTGGAGGGTTCACTTTTGCGGGCGTTCGCCCTTGGCCCCCTCCTTCCTATATGTATATATATATATCATACACAACCATATAAGGATGCCGACGAACTTTCCTCTGCGACTGTATATTGTATCCGTAATACTATAACTATATTGATGATTTTTTTAAAAACCTTTTTTAGAGTTGTTCATACAATCCTTTTGGAAGCCTCTTTTCCATGGGCGGATCCAGACCGATGCAACCGATGCACATGCCGATATCGGTCAGAAAAATATGTGCTCCGTTTGCATTGGTCAAATAATTGTTTTATGCAGTCTCGATGTGTTTTGTTCGTGAGAACATTAGAACATTATGTATGTATGTCATGGAATCAAAACAAAAGCTACACACGTGGGCATGGAACAGGTCCACAGAGGAAACACAGATTTTGTGGTATTTCCCCGAAACGACCACCGGAGGAAGTCACCAAGGCCTATAAAATGCAGTTTCTTTCTCAACTCACTCTCACTTGCCATTTTCTCGTTTTGGTCATCACGTCTCACTCTCAGCACCTTTGTTAGTAACACCACTCGTCATGCCACCCGCTTTCCGGCCTTCTCCCGAGAGCGGCCCGCTGTTCCTTCAAGGCTCCGGTCGAGCATACACGAAATCTATTATCAAGTAAGGCCATCTACAATTTCATCCTGCAAGAAGCAACATCATGCGGGCGTTTCCGTTGGCCCCCTTTTTCAACAAGTCTCTACCGACCCTCAACGCTCATCCTCTCGCCGGTAAGGCCAGTCTGCTTACAGAAGCAATCCTTCGAAGCCTAGGTCCGTAAACCTTCTAGTAGGCTACAAGCCACAAGTCTACCTTTGCCTTCGTGTTAAGCAATTCCCGCGTAGCCTACACAGTGTAACCGCAGCCTCGCTAATAGGCTATACTCAAAAGTGTACGCAAGCAACCAGGAAACTAATTCTCTCATTACGACTGCGGTAGGCCTGTACAATTATTTTACCGTATTCAATTATCTTACTGTATTTGTATCAGCTTGTTATTTGTTCATTTATGCATTTCATTTTCACTGACCTAATCCATTTACTGTACCGTACCGTACCTTCACCTGACACAGATGTCCTCGTGCTAGCTGTGCATTATTTTCCTAAGATGCAAAGTACATCATCTTTCTGGGTAGAAACAGGAAAGGTGACCGCTACTGCTGATCTCTATCGTCATATTCCTGTTCACAGCATATGCAATGAATTAAGTCCTGTTGTTCCTAGTCTACTTCCCACCATGCATGCTTTGACAGGATGTGATAGCGTCTCATATTCTGTGGCATAGGGAAAAAGAAAATGTGGAAAACCATGGCGTCATTGTAGAAGAAAGGTTCGATTCCACTCCTTGGTAGTTTGGGTACTGACAACACAGTTGAGGCCGAACATGCAGCCCGACAGTAGTTGCTGCTCTATACGATCCAAAGGATGTATATAAAAAGGAACATAATGACTTGAATCTTCTGAGAGTCCACCTTGCTGACAAGAATGTACCATTACACGAACTACCTCCACCTAACTTTCTTCAACACTTTAAAGAGAGGATCATTTCAGACCCGCATTTGGATGTTGGCTCACGTTGCTAAACCAGATATGTCTTCACCAGATGGAAATGAGTGGCAAAGAGAGGGTGATGAATTAAAGTTGAAGTTATTTGATGGATCAACAACTGCAGAAGTATTAGATGAGCTTCTGTGCTCATGCCCGTGGACTCAGACAATGTAGGAACTGCAGTTGTGCAACGAATGAAATGGCATGCACAGAGGAACGCGTCTGCAAGGCTACTGAGGACTGCATGAATGAACAAACCCATCACAAACCACCGCTGGATGAGCTAGATGAATAACCATATTATAGCATTGTGCATTAACAACACTGGTCTGCGTTTGAGAAAAATTTTCTTGAGGTCAAGGATTTTTTAGTTGTTCTTTTATGATTTTTGCATGCTGAATTCAAAAATGTAACTCATTTTACTCAATCAGGTCAGGTTTTTATGCTATCTCAATTTTAAAAAAATAGATAATTCGAAAATAATCGTTATGAAATTAGCAAGTTTATTTTTTTAAAACGGACTTAAATTGACAGAAAATGTACAAAGTATATAAAAAATGGTACACGAGTACAGTTAATGTGGACGAAAGGGCTTTCTCAAAGACTTTCGTCTGTGTTCCACAGCTGGAACGTCTCTCTTGAGGTACCAGCAGTAGTCCGCGAGCATGTTCACATCCCAGCGGCCCTGGTACCTCTCTTCAATCACTCGAATATCCTGGTGGAAGCGCGCTCCTTGCTCCTCGCTGACATCACCGCAGTTGTCCGGAAAGTAGTCTAAATGCGAGCTGAGAAAATGCATCTTTATGGACATACGTGCACCAAGAGCCTGGAAGTTCTACAGGAGCTCCTCGACAACACGTTCGTACTCTGGACTTCGGTGGTTGCCCAGAAAATTCGTGACAATGGACTTGAATGCGAGCCAGGCATTGATCTCATTGTCCTCCAGACTTTCGTCGAATTGAGCATCTTTCATTAGCTCCCTGATCTGAGGGCCGTCAAAAATACCTACTTTCAGTTTGCCCTCACTGACGCGTGGAAATTTCTGATTCAGGAAAGAGAAAGCTCGGCTTTCTTTGTTGAGTGCTCTGACGAAATTCTTCATAAGTCCGAGCTTGATGTGCAGCGGCGGAAGTAGAATCATCTGCGGATTCACGAGAGCGTGTGACAGAACGTTGTGCGAACCTGGCTACAGGCCACGTCTTGCTGGCCAGTCGCGTTGCGCGTAGTGTTGCTTGTCTGCTCGGCTGTCCCACAGACAGAGAAAACAGGGTATTTGGTGTAGCCGCCTTGTAGACCCAGCACTAGGGCTATAACCTATAAAAATATGTATATATTTGTATTTTTTTTTGTAGACACGAACATACCTTTAGGTCTCCGCATATCATCCAATTGTGATGTTTGTACTTCAAAGCAGTTAGCAAAAGCTCCATGTTACTATAACTTTCAGTCATCTGCACCGAGTGACCCACCGGAACAGACGCGACCTTGTTACCATTGTAGAGTAGTACTGCTTTCAAGCTTCTGCTTGAGGAGTCGATGAAGAGCCGCCATTCTGTAGGGTCATACGCTAAACCCATAGCTGCAATGAGGCCGTTGACGTTGTTACAGTAAACCAGCGAAGCTTCTTCGTCCAACGTGAAATATTCTCGAAACTCTTCTTCGCGGCTGCGATACCAGAAGAATGTTGTTTCTGGAGGTAACAAACGATTTTCGCGAAGACGTGACCCTAGCAACTGAGCAGATTCTTTGGACAAGCACAAATCTCTTGTCAAATCGTTCATTTCAGCTTGGCTCAAGAGTTTGGGTTGACTTGTCTCGGCAGTAGGTTGGTATGTACCAGATATGTCACCGTCATCCATTTCTTCATCTGAGTCGGACGACGAATCAAAGTTGTCGGGCGGTGTTGGAATTGGAATTTCTGGTCCATGAGGCACTGGCTTTATGGCAGATGGCACGTCTGGATACTTTACGTGTTGCTTGTTTTTTCGATTTATGCCTAAAAGGAAACAGATAAAGACAGATAAAGATAAGATAAAGACATGTCTCATATACTGTCAGCCATATTTTTGTAAGTATAAAATGAAATTCATACTAAATTCATACTAACTTACCTTGTAGGTTTGTCATACAGAAATAACAGTCTGTAGTATGATATCTTCCTTCCTTCCACACCATTGGGACACCAAAAGGTAGACACTCTACCTTCTTGTGGCTCCAGCGCCGCAGACTTTCAACGCACGTTTTGCAGCATATGTGAGGGGCAAAGGCTTTGTCCTGGTCACCAAGTTTAACTCCAAAGTAGGCGTGATAGCTTTTCCTCACAAAATGTGTGATGTTTGACTGCCGGTCTGACATAGTGACTTTACCACAGATGTAGCAGAACCTGTTTGGATCATTCTTGCACATTCTATTCATGCTGAAAAACAGGAATGACAATCGTAATTAGAAATAAGTTGTGTCTGTTTATTATATAGAGCTTGGCTAACACTTGGCTAAAATGTAAGTCTGTTTTAAAAAAATAAACTTGCTCATTTCATAATGATTATCTAATTTTTTAAAAATTGAGATAGCATAAAAACCTGACCTGATCGAGCAAAATGAGTTACATTTTTTAATTCAGCATGCAAAACTTATAAAAGAACAACTAAAAAAACCTTGACCTCAAAAATGACGCAGACCAGTGTAATTAATTTATTAGTGCATTTCATATATGCTGTTACAACGCGAGTTATTATTCCCCAGTATGGGGTAGACTGAAAATAACACATTGAATTGATATTGCGGGAGTCACCGAATACAGTATGCACTGACTTACATGCAGTTTTGTAATTGAAAAACAAGTTGAGACTTTTAGTGGAAGGATTCCAATTTTAAGTAATGATTTCTGCTTTAAAGTTATTTAGTAGTTTGCTTCATAAAGATAAGAATTGTTAAAATTTAGTTGCTTTAATTGATTTTAGTTATAATGTTTCAGACCAACAAAGACCTTAGGATCCAATCATGGCTGGTCTTCCTAACTGTTTTCGTAATTGTGTATTGTGCATGTCCTCCGTGGTGGCGGAGGGGACCTACAATTTTACGTGGGTTCTGAACCACCCACAAAGCTTTAATTTTACTACCTTAAACTATACCCAATCTATCAACATATGCGTCTAATCGATTTTTAAACATGTTTATAGACGTGCTACTAATTACTTCTACCGGCAACTATTCCACGCATTTACTATTCTAGGCGTATCAAAGTTTTTGGCAACTGCTGTCTCGAACCTTCTACTTGTCAACTTACATCCGTCATTTCTAGTCCTATTATATTTTACAGTATATTGAGATATTTCGAAAAAGCTATCTCTACGTTATCGAACCCATTCATAATTTTGAAAACCTGGATTAGATCACCCCTTAGCCTCCTAGTCTCGAATGTAGTCAATTTTAACTCCTTAAGCCTATCCTCGTACTACTTCGACCTAAGCGACGGAATCATCTGAGTTGCTTGTCTTTGAACTCTTTCGATTTTGTCTATATCTTTTCGCATATACAGATTCCAAAATTGGATCGCGTATTCCAAATGGGGTCTAACTAATGATTTATAAAGAGGAACAATAATATCGCGTGATTTGTACTCAAAATTCCGAACTATAAAACCCAGCACTTTGTTCTCTTTATTGACCGCTGCTGTACTTTGTTTCGCCACTTTTAAATCACCAGTGACTATAACTCCTAAATCTTTTTCCTGCTCTACGCTTGCTAAATCTTTCCCTGACATACTATACGCAAAATTACCGTTACGCGAACCTATATGTAAAATTTTGCATTTATCGACGTTAAATCTCATTTGCCATGTGACTGACCAATGAACGATTTTATTCAGATTTTCCTGGATCTTACCTCTATCTTCGTCATTAATCGCCCTACCACCCAACTTCGTTTCGTCCGCAAACTTTGAAACTGTATTGACTAGGCCGACATCTAAATCGTTAATATATATAAGAAAAAGCAAGGGGCAAGCAAGCCCAACACGACTCCGCTCCATCAACGACCACCCTCTGTTTCCTACCACGCAACCACTCTTCTATCCAATTTATTACTACACCCCTGATTCCATGAGCCTTATTTTTTTCAATGAGTCTTTTGTGCGGTACGATGTAAAACGCTTTTTGAAAATCTAAATACACTACATCAACCGCCCGATGATTATCGTAAACTTCAACCACGCTTTGAAAAAATTCTAAAAGATTAGTTAAGCAAGATTTGTTTCGCCTAAAACCGTGCTGCGTATTTCTAACCAAGTTTTGCAATTCTAAGTGTTCGACTGTACGATCCCTAATTATTGATTCCAGTAGCTTACTTACAACAGACGTTAAACTCATTGCCCTGTAATTTCCGCACCTTTAGCGCCTTTCTTAAAGACTGGTGCTACTTTTGCTAACTTGAAATTATCTGGTACGCACCCCTCAGAAATAGACGCACTAAAAATTTATTTTTGCGGCACGACAATGCTTTCTTTTAATTCTTTTAGTTGTATGGGATATATGGAATCCGGCCCCGGTGATTTACACACTTTCATTGTATCAATATAGCGCATTACCTCCCTTTCACTAACCACAATATTATCCAACGTATTACCATTATCAAAAGGTATTATGTCTATGACCGTAAAGATATTCGTTACATCTTCTATAGTAAAAACTGACGTGAAAAATTCGTTTAGCAAAGTAGCGATTTGCTTGTTTTCAGAAACTAGCTCTCCGTTAAAATTTTTCAACGGCCCCAAGACACTTTTTACTGATTTTGTGTTATGTACATCGATATAGTAACTTAATTTTTGTTTTACAACATTGACGTTCTTCAAATCTGAATATCAGTCCTTTCACACAGTTAACAATTCAAACTTTATTTTCAAGTGCAACATTACGGTATTATATATGTATTGTCATCATACCAATATTTGCCTGTTTTTCATAACTGAACGATAAACCTTTCTGCTGGCATGCGAACAGAGGTTTCCATTATTAACCCATGTAGGCATAGTATTTTGTATGGTGATTCAACATTTTAATATGGCATTCATTTTGTTCAACAGGAGTATCAAAATACCTGAATTATTGTACTCGAAATTAATTTTGTGTAACTCATATTAATCAGTTTTGTCAAACACCTGTATTTTAGGTGATATTTTTTGGGTCTAAGAATAACGTTTTTAGTTTAAAAAATATAATATATTATGTAAACGAATGTTTTTATAGATAAATTGATATGGTGTAGCACTAGAGCTTTCAGAAAATGTATAATTTCATGGGAAATAAACCTTGTCTTCACTGTTCATTGTGTCTTCAAAGATTTCAGTTGTAATGCGTGAATTGAAAACATGAATACACGAGTACCTGTACATAGCTGAGTTAATGGCTGATTTTACTCTCTTAGCACACTCAGAATGGAGGACAACATACCAAACTTATATGTTGAGATAGTGCAAATCATTTTAGGACATGTTGTACATTTCTGTACGAGGGGAGTATTAAACTAAAAATATGTGGCCTGTTATCAGGGTTAACCGCTCGCCTATATGGAAAACTGATACGTGTGGGTAGTTGAGAGGTAACGAAAATGGCCCACTGAGTAGGTAGGTCATTAATCTAACAATTATTAAACTCCTTTTATGTCAATAACTGGGTGGATGAAACCAATTGGTTGCTCACCAGAGTTATTCTCCACACTAGTATTTACAGTAGATACTGTGATAGAGCGTGCTCGGTAGTAGACATACACTACCGATCAACTAACAAACAAAAAGGACGCTGGTGGAAAAAGCCGGGGAAAAAGGGACTTCAAGGAAGAACGGCATGGCGAACGAGGGGGCTTCAAAACAGAAAAAGATCTCCACCAGCAAGTACGCTCTCAAAACTTAAGCAACTAGAAGAAAGACTCCAAGAAGAAATCAGGACTTATCTAATAACACTCAGTAAGTGAACAATTGTATGATATTTCTAAACCCCAGTTTAGTGATAACATATAAACTAGGTCCAGTTAAATTAGGCCTACATTATGCTCTAAGACCTAGCATCAACTCCTAGCTTAACAAAGACTAAGGTAAATTACCCTAACCTAATTTGGTGAGGAATCCTACTGTGGATCTCAATTTACTCCGCCCGCTCTGGACCATTTCCGGAATCTCTAGGCTGACCCCTACAAGGCTAGGCTTAACCTACTTTACAGTTAGACTGGAAAGAGTAGGGGTGAGTTAATTGGGGACCAATTCATACAGTGCATTTTTCGCAACCAATTTTGATTGTACTTACTGCGCGCGTGGGTTATTTTGTTCAAGATGTCTCTAGCTGCCCACTTGGATGGCCTTTCAATTTTATATGCACAATTTTCTCGGCTTGCTTGAATTTCACTTTAAATTTCGAACTTTCGATGTTAATTTACCCTCACCTTACAAGAGAGAGCCCTATTACAAAGTAGCATAGAAACAACGCATTCCCTCATATAAAGTTTATTTGATTTCGCTCACAATGGGAGATAAATTCTTAAGAAGTTCACAGATGTACAGTTACAAAATTTTGTTTAAAAATAAAATTTAAATTTCAAAAAATGCCTGCAATTATTCAGGTTGTCTTAAAGGGTTTATACAGAGGGATATTATATATATATATATATATATATATATATATATATATATATATATACATACAGGGTGGGCCGAAAGTCTAGATCCATAGGAAAATATTTATTTTAATACATAAATTACAACAAATGGTAAATACTTAAAATGAATATCAACTTTAACTTGTAAATGCGTATCCGTGATACTGTACAGTAGTTCGTACTCCAGTATAAATACTCAAATCCTTTTTTTATTTCAGCCCAGAAATGGCTTCGAATCTAACAACAGAAGACCGGGTAGCACTTGTGCTCATGTACGCAAGACAGGGCGCTACACACAGAGAAGTTGCTACCGAATTCAATAGAAATCATCCTGATAAGCATCTAGTAACACATGCGACTGTTGGCAAGTTGTTTAAACGTTTCAAAGAAACAGGAAGTGTACATGATCGACGGCGTTCTGGTCGTCCAAAAACTGCAACTGATGAAAATACCTCTGCAATGGTATGTGAAACTTTAACGAATAGTCCAGTAAAGTCAACAAGAAGATTATCAAATGAAACACGCATCTCGAGAACGTCAATTCGAAGAATTATTAAAAATCATAAATTCCATCCCTAAGTGTCTCGATGTCAGAGGCCGCCAATTTGAGCATTTGTTATAATTTGTTGTTTATACTGGAGTATGAACCACTGTACAGTATCACGGATACGCATTTACGAGTTAAAGTTGATATTCATTTTAAGTATTTACCACTTGTTGTAATTTATGTATTAAAATAAATATTTTCCTATGGATCCAGACTTTCGGCCCACCCTGTATATATATATATATATATATATATAACTCAAGAAATAGCACTTAATTCAAATTCCTTGAAATAAGTTTACTTGCAAAAATTTTGGAAATTTAGTCCTAAAAGTTTTGCGAATTCCACAGATTTTTTTCAGAAAAAAGTCTGCCAATTAAATTTCCACAAACTTTAAAGTTTTCAAAAGTCCTGCGCAAACTCTACAGGTTTCCTCGGGAAATAAGCTCACCACAAGATATTTTCTCAACCCAAAAACTAAAATTATTGCCTGAAGAAACACAACATTCAGCAAACTTACAAGTTAAAATTTTTACATGTAAACAATAATTAAATTCAAAGAAATTTTCACAAAGCACAAAGTTCTTTTCTGCAGACTAACATTAAACTCTTGAAACAAAGTTTGCGTGAAACAATAAGATTCAAATTTCTCGAAAAAACATAAACAATTTTATCGTCGGCTTATAAAATCAAACAGCGCCACATTTCAAAGTTTTTCGCACTTTACCTTTTGAGAGCTGAGCTACAACTAACATTAAGCTTTTGAAAAACAATATGAGACAGTGAACAATAAAATACAAATTGAGACGTGAGACAGTTTTAAGTTGGTTTAGAAATTTTTCAATCGTGCCACAGAGTTCAAAGATTTTAACGCTACTTTCAACTTTAGAGGAAAGAACTACAACATAAATCACCAATCTTCTGTTGGTGCTGATCTCAATTTCGCTATACTTACGCTCCGCCTAAAAGAAAAATTTCAAATTACTCTCGAAGCTTTTCCTTAGGAGGAACCCAAGAATAAAAAACAAACTTTTACTTCCCTCGGTAGATTAATTACTTGACCATAAATCTATTCTGCGATGTTAAAAACAGTTCGTTTTCTGAAAACGCACTCAACCCTTCGGCACGATCTTGGACATCGGATTACTTCACTTTTGTATATCTTCATTTTAAAGACCACTTGATTTTGTCTAAACAAATGCCAATATACTGTATTTGAAATCTATTAACCAACACCTACAAATTTCCAAGCCTAATCCATTACCCATCCATTCACAGTTCCTCTAAATTGCTGGAAAACACAACTGATTTTACTAGCCATATTAAAGGCGATAATATGAGACCGAGGAAAAGATTAAATATAAAATCTACTGAAAAAAATGTAGAATTGGAGAATAATTTGTATTTTTTGTTCTGCAGGCATTATAGCCATACAAAATGGAGAAGATATATTACATAATAAAATTGTGTGTGTGTGTGTGTGTTATTTTAAATTTTGTTTTGATTTTCTTTATTTTTCTGAAATTATTTACCTTTCAGAAGTTAACACTTACTGTATGATATGACGTAACATGAGTTATATGGGTTATATGTCGAGTATCCATATCTCCTCTTTCATGAAACATTAATAGGATACCTTTCCATTCAACCCTTCAAAGGTTCCGTGCGGTGATTCCTCATTTCACGAAGGTCAAGCTTGTCGCCTCTCCTCTCGAGTTGGCCTGGTGAAGAAGTGTGTTGGTTTCTTGTACTCTCCACCTCCCATAGCCAGGTACGCCCAGCTCATCAGGGATTGTTCTGAGATAGGCGTCTAGTCTTCTTTTAAAGATGTCCACTGCAACACCATTCATATTCCTTAAGTCTTTGGGCAGCTGATTAAACAGTTTTGATCCTCTCACAACAAAACTATTTTCTTTCAGGGTTAAGGATGTTCCCTGTCTCGCCTTTAATTTGGAAACACGACACAGTCTTCCTTTTCTACTTTCCACCGTTGTTTGGGGAGTTATGGGATTCAGAGTAAGATTAGGGACTAGTTTCTCCATTATTTTCCAAGTGTAAATAATGGTGTAATCTCTCTCTTCTCCTTTCCAGTGAATATAGGTTTATTTCGCGTAACCTTTCCCAGTAATTTAGTTCTTTGCACCCCTTGATCTTGGCTGTGAAGCTTCTCTGAATCCCTTCTAGCTGTCTAATGTCTTCTTTTTTATATGCGAATGTTAGGACCGAACAGTATTCCAGTTTGGGTATGATCAGTGTTTTCAGTAGAGAAATCATTATATTCTTATCCCTTCGTTTAAAGGTTCTCAGTATCTGCCCAGTTATTCTATTTGCTCTGTTTACTTCTATCTTATTTTGTGTTTCAAGTTTCGCATCATCAGTCATTAAAACCCCTAAATCTTTTGATCTAGAATTTCTCTGAATTCCTGTCCATTTGGGGTATAATATTCCATGGATTTTAGGTCTTCTCTTTTTCCGTACCGTAACAGCTGAAATATCTCAGTGTTAAACTTCATATTGTTGTCTTCCGTCCACTTGTAGATTCTGTTCATGTCGGTTTGTAGAGATCCTATATCTCCTGGGTTTCTTATTTTTGTACTGATATTTGTGTCATCCGCAAAGGATGTTACTGTGCTGTCTCTGGTAACGTCCTCATCTATGTCAGTTAGCATGATTGTGAAGAGTAGTGGAGCTAATACTGTTCCTTGTGGTACTGAGCTGAGGACCTCTGATTCTGATGAAGATACTCCTTGTACTGTAACGACTTGCCACCGTTCACTAAGGAAATTATATATCCATTTCCCGACTTTTTCTGTTATTCCCATATATTTCAGTTTATGTATTATGATTCCATGGTCACACTTGTCGAACGCTTTGGCAAAGTCTGTGTATATTACATCATAGTTTTCATTATTTTGAAGTGCATCAATAATGTTGTTGTAGTGTTCCATAAGTTGTGATAGTCATGATTTGCCTGACCGAAACTCATGTTGGTTATCAGTGAAATTTTTCCGAGTTTCGAAAAAGTCATAGATTTTCTGTCTAACTATTTTTTCAAATATTTTAGTGAGATGAGACGTAAGCGGATAGGTCATACTTTGTAAAGGCAGATTTTCTACAGATGAGATAATGACTTGGATTCTTATACTGTATTTTACAATATTAGTTTTGTTTTTTGTTTATTATAAAAATTATTATGTGAAGGATTAGGAATCCATTTAATTATAATTTTGGGTCAACATAATATTCCCTGGACATCTGTATTTACCTCCCATTTTCATTTAAATGATTCTGTCTATATAACATCCGTGAAAGCTAACTTTAATCTTTGATTCACTTTCATCACTCTTTATATACAGTTACGAAAATTATCTGATGTAATACTAAAATTTCTAAAGAGCCTAAAAAACCAGAATTGTAATTTTGGGCATTTTTAATTTAATTTTTAAGTAGACTTTATTTCGCAATTGTAAATCTTTTTGTAACTATTTTAACGAAGTTTTATTAAAGTTGTACATCTGATAATCAATATTATTATTATTTCAGCATTATTTGTTCCAAGTAAGCACAGATAAAGATAAATTTAAACTAGAAAACCGATAAACAACTTGGAAGAATAAAAACAATAGTGATATTACTGTATACAAACAAATCGGTTGGTCTGGTAAAACCCGAACTAATCCATTGCACTCCAGTTGATGGGAATTTAATCTGAGGGATAAACATTGACTTCAATTAAATTTATTCGGTCACACACACACACACACACACGCACGCACTATAAATTTTCATAACACGCAGTTTCCATACAGCCTAGTATAGGATGTTCGAGTAACGAAAAGGTCTCCTCAAGGTTTTGCAGAGAGGGAGAAGGCTATAAACGAAGGCAATTAAAGTAAAAGCTTAGGGAGAAGTTTCTGGACTAACTGATGAAGCGACGGAGGAATAAGTATTATGGCACGTATTGCGAATTCTTTAGTCTAATTATTCTTATTATTATTTCGATGTAACTTTCCATCCTCAGGAGAACATTGAAGAAACAACAAAATAACTACCACATTATTAGAAAATT
Source organism: Bathynomus jamesi (assembly GCA_023014485.1). Lineage (NCBI taxonomy): Eukaryota > Metazoa > Arthropoda > Malacostraca > Isopoda > Cirolanidae > Bathynomus > Bathynomus jamesi. Next base: position 581,492 of record JAJOZX010002292.1, read on the forward strand.
ATACAATACTTTAAGCCTTACTTTCAATTTTAGTGGCAAATTATAAAATATGAAAGCTAATATATAATATACTGGATATGAGGGATTGAAAAACGAAGAGAATATAATAAAAAAACATAAAATAAATTATTGTTAAACAGTCAACACAATTTCGATGAAAAATAAAACATCTGAAACTTTGGTTTTAATGAGAGTCCCCCAGTGATGAACACTTGCCAGAAGCAGCCGCATTTATATAATTAAAAAATTAAGAAACTATATATATATATATATGCGCCTCGGTGGTGTAGTGGTTAGCGTCGCTGACTACGAATCCATCGGCCCCGGGTTCGAGACCCGACGGCAGCCGGCGCGCAGCAAAACCCAGCTGTTCATCCTTCCACACAATAAAGAAAGTGGTTGGTAGATAAATGGGTACTCTAGGTGGCCTAGTGGTTAAGACGCTGGGCTGCTGATGGGGCGTGGTTCGGATTCCACGTTAAACTGTAGGTCTAAGGTGGAGTGAAAAGCTTGACCTTCGTCAGAATGAGCAATTCGGGCGGAAGCTAACCAAAGGTTACCAAAGGTATATATATATGGGCTACGTAGTGGCCGATGTCGTAACACCGCTTCTCGGAGATCAGCGAAGTTAAGCGACATTGGGTCTGGGTAGTAGTTGGATGGGAGACCGTCCTCTGCGCCCAGATTATGTAGCGACCCGTGGTTCGGATCCCACGTAAAGCTGTAGGTCCCCTCCGTCATATGACCTTAGATGTTGCGAAGGAGGTTAAACAACCCCAATTAAAAAAAAAGTGTATATATATATATATATATACAGTATGTGTATATATGTGTATATATGTATATATATATATATATATATACGAATATATATATGTATAATGCAGGAAGGATGGACCAAGGACTAGTGCAGTAGCTTAGACCCTGATTTTTGAAGTAAGTGGACAGTCTGGACAAAAGCACCAAACTTGGCTCAAATGTTGTTCAGGACCTTAGCTACCAATGTTTCCCCGGAACCAAGACGCACAACCCTATCTTGGCTGCCATTTTGGAAATCCAAGATGGCTGCCAGCTAGAAATCAACAAACTATTGTGAGGAGTAATTGTAAATAAATAGTCCCTAAACCTACATATTTCGATGCCAGGATTGCTATAAAATAATCAGAATTACCCTTAAATGTTTATTTAATGTAAAATATTTAATAATATAACTATATAATATGTGCTTTTCTGTTTTGCAGGTGATTTGTGAACATGGATTGGAGAAAATGCATGGTTTGTCAAGAGAGCAAAGGTGAGACTCTTAAATGTCCACTCAATGCTGTGAGTGGTAAAAAAACTGAAGCATATGCAACATTTATGGAGAATGTCAACGCATTCAAGAATCTTGGAAGACTACCAGTTCCTTTCTTTTCAATGAAGAGGTGACTGTTGAAGATCTGTTCAGAATAAAGCTGTGGCACAAGTCTGCCATGTAAAATTTAGTAAAGAAAAGCTTGAAAGGGCTACAAAAAAGAGAGAAAGGGCGGATGAAGGTGAAACCAGTTCATCTACGGGGAAGCGGGTTCAGCGGCATCCTATGGACAAAGCAACTTGTGTGTTTTGTCAACAAACACATGGGCATCTTCACGAATTCAGTACATTTGGCGCTGACGTCAATTTACGAATGATGGCTACAGAACTCAGTGACACAGAACTAATGTCTAGAATAGGAGGTGGTGATCTCATGGCCATTGAAGCCAAGTATCATCTGCAATGCTTGACATTTTATCGGAACCGTTACCGCTCACTTTTGAGACAAAAACAGAGCAAGGAAGAAGGCTATGAAGAAAACTTGATGAAAGCAAAGGCAATAGTTGAGGTCGTTAATCATGTAGAAAATTGCGTGGAAGAAGGAATCTTTCAAATGAAGTTTTCTGTGCTATTTGATCTGTATCAAAAAAGACTTCGGGACTTAGGTATTAATAAGGAAATGAACAGAGGACGATTCAGAGAGAAGATTCTGGAGTATTTCCCATATGCCCAGGAAGTGAGTGATGGCAAGAACAAAATCTTAGTTTTTCAGCAGGGAATTCAGGAAATGCTCAGAGAGACAAATAGACAGAATTTTGAAGGAGATACTATGATTCTTGCAAAAGCTGCTAGAATCATACGCAAGGAAATCGTCAACTTTACTGGATTCAAGTTTGCAGGTGCCTTTCCATCTGGTTGTCAACAGGAATCGGTACCTACAACCTTGAAAACCCTTATATCTATGATCACAAATGGTGCTGACGTGAAGGACCAAACACCAGAAGACTCCCCTGCAACTCTCACTGTCTCGCAACTTATCCTTTTTAATTTTAGGAACAAGCATACATCATCATCTAAGGTTCGCCATTCTTTGGAAAGAGAACCACCATTGCCTCTGTATCTTGGTCTGAAAATTCATACTGAAATTCGGTCAAAATCATTAATTACACAACTATATGAATTGGGTCTCAGTGTGAGTTATGACCGAATTCTTCAAGTCGAAAGCCAACTTGCAACAGCAGTGTGCCAGAACTTCAAGACCAAAGGAGTGGTTGTACCAGCTCAGTTTCGTCATGGACCATTTATTGTTGGGGCACTTGACAATCTGGATTACAACCCATCTAGTACAACTGCCGTTGGATCATTTCATGGTACAGGGATTAGTCTGTTTCAGTTCCCAACTGTCTCAAACTGTGGAACCAAACAAGGTGATCTTGTGCTACCTTCTCTAGGTTCAAAGGACTTGGAGTTACTCATGTCCTACTCAATTGTACCAGCTGTTGCAATGGACAAAACCAAGGTAGAAGTCCTGAAGTTGTCTAATGTGTCTGACCCTATTGAGGGACACTACCATGAAGCATGTTTCCAGGAAAAGGAGTGGATGAAAGAAGCGTTCAGGATCTTGGAGAAAGACACGATAGGGAAGGGTGATGTTATATCATGGTCAGCATACCACGCTACAAGGCAAGAACAAGATGAAGATCAAATGAAAACCCTTTCCTACCTCCTTCCCTTATTCCATGAAAAGGCCGCTACTCCAGCGATGATCAAGCATGGAATGAATGTTGTTCGGTCTGCTACTGAATTCCTTAACCCCGGGCAAATACCAGTTGTTGCATTCGATGCACCCCTATATGCCCTTGGTAAATTCATTCAGTGGAAGTGGCCAGACACCCACGGAGAAGACAAGGTCATCGTCATGTTTGGAGGTCTACATACAGAGATGGCCATGTGGAGAACGTATGGAGATTATCTAGAGGGATCTGGGTGGACAAATGCCTTGACACAAGCAGGCATTGCTTCGGCAGGAACTGTTGACTCATTTCTTAAAGCCTCTCATCTTACAAGAACCAGACATGCTCACCAGGTAACAGCTTTGACATTGGCAAAGCTGCAGCATGAAGCCTTTATGGAAACTGTTGGTCCCTATGATGACAAGACAAAGGAAGAGTGGAAGAAGAAGATGGTTCAGGTCAGTCCAACATTCCAATACTGGGAGACAATTCTTCAGATGGAGATAGACGGCCTCATATTCATACGATCACATCGTGCAGGAGACTTTCCATTGTATGTAGAAAGCTTGAAGAAAGTAGTTCCCTGGTTCTTTGCTCTTGACCACCAGAATTACGCACGTTGGCTTCCACTCCACATCCGGGACATGAAGAATCTCCCTCAGCCAGTTATGAATGAGTTTTCACGAAATGGACACTGGGTAGTACACAAGACCAAGAAGAGATTCTCAGCCATGCCTTTAGACCAAGCGCATGAACAAAACAATGAGAAAGTCAAAGGTTCAGGAGGCGCGGTGGGTCTGACTGAGAATCCAGTGGCATTCAAGAAGTGGATGGTAGCAGGGCCAGAACAAGCCAGATTGATTACTGAATATGAAGACGAAAACCTTCCAGAAACTGAAGACAACAACTTCCACCACGAAGAAGGACTATCTACACAGAGAAGATTCAAGGATCATGTTTCTAATCTCGTTGAAGTCTTCCGTGATATGGGAAATCCATTTTGTGATAATGGGAATGAGTTACTGGCCTTAGACACAAGGAATGTCATGGATGAATCTGTGGTCCATACAGTGAGAACTATAAAGGATTTGGGTAAGGAGCAATATAGCCGATACTACAAAGAAGTTGTCACAGATTGTACAAGGTCAATTCATACACCGATCAAGAAGAACTCGCTTGCCCTCTTCAGATGTCCTCGGCCGAAATCTCAGGTACGGAATGTTGGGGGAATCCAACTACTGAAGAACGATGTTGCTCTATTCTCTCATCTGTATATTGTTATGCAACATCGGCATAGTGACATGGATGCATTCTTCCAACACGAGAATCACCCCTTTCCTTCTTCCCTATCTGATGGTGGGAAATTGCGGTTTGGGAAAAAGTCTGACCTACTGAAAATCATTACATTTGAAAACAAGGACAACCCTCCAGATCCTTTTGATGTGAAACTTCTTGATGGAGCTGCCATCGTCCATTTGCTGTCTACTGCAGGTGTTACCAACTTTGAAGAGTATGCAGATCGTGTATTCGTCCCTTATCTCATCAAACAGTTAGAAACTTGCCAGCGAATTGACATCGTCTGGGATACCTACACTGCAAGCACCTTAAAAGAGACTACCAGAGAAAAACGGGGAAAAGGAATCAGAAGAAAGGTTGAAGGAAAAACCAAATTACCCCTAAATTGGCATGACTTCCTTCGAGACTCTAGAAACAAGCAAGAACTGTTCGCTTTCCTATCAGACAAGGTTGCTGCAATGGAAGTTCCTAACAACAAAGAAGTTGTTATTACATCAGGACCTGAAGTCATCATCAATGGGGCCGACCGCACAATGCCAAGATGCGACCATGAGGAGGCAGACACTAGACTGTTCATTCATCTTCAAGATGCAATAAAGGAAGGGCACATTAACTGCATGATCAGAACTGTAGACACGGATGTTATTGTCATTCTAATAGGAAAATTCCATCACTTGACGTCCATAAGATCTGAAGTAAATATTTGGGTTGGTTTTGGCACTGGGAAAAACTTCACTTACCATCATATTAACACAATCTGTGCCTCTTTGGGTGAAGAGAGATGCACATCCCTACCACTGTTTCACTGCTTCACGGGATGTGATACAACATCATCCTTTTACGGAAGGGGCAAGAATACGGCATGGGCAGCATGGCACCATTACCCTGAGGTAACACAAGCATTCACATTCATGGCACGAAATCCATTTGCAGATGTTGACGCCGAAACTCCCCACTTCAAGCTTCTTGAACGGTACACAGTTGTCCTCTATGACAACACCAGTGACATTGAACGTGTAGATGAGGCAAGAAAGGTCATGTTCTGTCAGAAGGGAAAAGCTATGGAGACTATCCCACCAACTCAGGATGCTCTTCTCCAACACACCAGGAGGGTCACATACCAGGGAGGAATATGGTCGACCTGTGAGAGAAGTGAACAGAATCTTCCAACTCCTGAAGGATGGGGATGGACCTTTAGCGAAGAGTCCCAGTCATGGACACCAGTTTGGACCACAAGACCAGTAGCATCTAAAGCTTGCAGCGAATTGGTCAAATGCGGCTGCAAGAGCAAGAGTGGATGTGGCACCAGGTGTGCTTGCAAGAAGGCCAGGTGGAAGTGTACAGAACTGTGTAGCTGCAACTGTGCAGTTTAACATATAGCGTCGAGCGGGGTGAGTTGGGACAGTTCGGGACAGGGGGTGAGTTGGGACAGTAGGCATTGCAATGCTAAATGCCAAGATATTTCCATTTTATGGTGCCCATTTAATAGCCCTGCCCTTACTCTACAAATGTTGTTAATACAAGTTTTCTATAGAACCACGAATAATGCATGAAAATTGTGCAAATATGAAAGGGTAGCATTTTGACCTTTGTAGAATTTCATTTTTTAAAATGCACATATTTTGCCAATTTTCCTCTCCCACATTCAGTTATAGAGCTAAAGGTCTACTTTTTGGTGGGTGAAATCTTCAATTGTTATAGTTTCGTTGATTTTTCTTAAACATGGTTTTCTTGAACATGGTTTTTGTGTTAAAATATTCACGATTTTCACTGTATATGTTGTACGAAGTGTGATTTCTGCAGTAAACATACTTCTGATCAGCTTAAAAGTTGTTTTATTGATTTGATCATGCCAAAAAACATATAGTTTGATGCCAAACATGCCAAGGGAATTCTCTATTGAAACTTATATCAGAAATTCCATTTTGTCTATGGCGGCCATCTTGAAATCCAATATGGCGGCCAAGTAATGGTCTCTGAAGGTGGTTCCGGGGATATTTTTAATTGTTGGTCCAAAATATACAAGTAGGGAAAGTTTGGTGCTTTTGTCCGGATTGTCCACTTCAACTTGTTTAGCTGCCCTACTAATAAGGAAATAGCCGAAATCAAGACTCCAAGGCCCTTAAAAACGATACATTTTTAAAATTTTCAAAAGATTGTCTAGTGAGGAATAGAAGGAGAAGAGTGTGTTTGAGAGCTGGACTTCTCACAGGGCAGAGCAGACACAGAAAAAGATCATCTAAGGAGGGCAGTAACAGGAGAAACAGGAATTTCAGCACTCTTTGCCTCCTGCCTAACGTTTGTCTTGGAGTACTTCCCTGGTCGATTGGTATCTACAGTCTATATATATATATATATATATATAATATATATATATATATATATATATTTTTTTTTTCCCTTAGAGGGAACAGTTGCTCATTGTTGCCTGTTTTCGGCGGCGCTCATCAGTGTGGCTTTCTCCCTCCGATGAAGGTCTTCAGCCATCTGGAGGAAGTATTGCTGCTGGCTCTCGTCTTTTGTTAAAATCCTGCTATATTCGATGATCAAGGTTACTATCCTCTCCGCGCAGTCGTTGGCCACCTTCAAGCCGTCTACCTTCTCCCTTCCATCTTTGAAGCATCGTTCATAGAATTCGGATCTACTTGCCATGCTCCTCTTTCAGGAAGGAGACATTCATCACCAAAGCGGAAAAGATCTCACGTGACTTATATTTTCGAAGGGGTATTTCATCAGAAAAGAAGGCCAGGCCAAATAGTTCTCCTAAATACTAGAGGTGCCAGTGTCTTCAAGAGTTGAAGAACATTGTGCGGGGTGTCCCGCGTAACTGTCGAAGAATTCCACGCCTTAATGTAAACCAGAGTAGAGAAGATGCAACCGTCTAGGAGACTCACTCTCGCTCCGAGTGAGCGAAAACTGGCTTCAAAACAGATAGCATAGCTCACCTTCGCCATTAATCGGGACCGATGGTAGACTCCAAGAGCCACGAACTTCACTCAACGAGGAGAAATTCCGTGCAGGAAGATGATACTTAATTCCAGGAACTACCGGTATTCATCTCGAGGTTAGACTATTTTCGAGAATAGCCATGGCGAAAGAAGTGACTACTGTACTTGCTTCAGCTTGTGCAGCAGAGATGACAGCCTCTTATCATTACACGTAATCTGATCAATCATTGGAACTCTATCGCTCCCAGAATCGTTTTAAGAGGGAACTCCCAGGTCCAGTGGATAGTTCATTCATCATCTTTAATACATCAGCGATGATAAATTCATGCACATAATGGCAACAGGATAGATACAGCAGATTCTCCCCTAACTTCTCAGTCAGAGTGCGCGCTCCTGTATACTTGCTGAGTTCGTTAAGTTAGGTTAGGTTATTATTATTATTATTATTATTTATATTTCTGCGGAGCGGGAAAGTAGACAAGAGGGTAACGTAATTTTAATATGTACGATTGTTCTGAAACTATAATTCAAAGAGTAGATGCTAAATGCGCGCGAAAAAGCATAGAAAGAATACTTTAATAATAAGCCGCCGTAGTTTAATTATTAAACAACACGACTTACTGTATTAGAGATCGGAATAGCGTTGATAAAAGGTACATGCGCGAAAACTCTCCGCCACATTTCAATCAGTATGTTTTACAAAGAAGGTATGTTAAAAGTAAAGTTACAAAACAAAACGTCAATACGAGTTATTTCTTACAAAATCATGCAAACAGGAACCTAGAAAATTTTATGAATGTGTTAACAATATAAATCCAATTAAGGAGACCACTGGGGCAATATTAGTTGCAGTAGTGTGGCCGCAAAGTGGGAGAGTGCATATGCAATTGTAATGTTGTTCAAAGCTTAACAATATAACGAAACTGGCACATTTTATTTTTATTTACAAGTGTAAGAACAAAATCATTAATTTGCAATGGGTAAATAGATATTTTGTAACTCATCAAGAAATCCACTCGTATCAGACCAGAAATAGATCAAAGCTTGTTATACCTCAATTTAGATTGTCTTCATCTCAAAAACTACCCAGTTTCATTGGATTGAAACTATGGAATGACTTGCATGCCGATATAAAAAATATTGCGAATGTAAATTTGTTTAAAACCAAGTTGAAATCCCGATTAATAATGGCATACTAACAAAATCTAGGATTAATGTCCACTAATATTGTTTAATATTGTCCATTAATATTGTTTAATATTGTAATACATGTTTTAATTATTAATAATACTTATTTACTTATTTATTTATTTATTATTATTAATTTATAACAACTAGCTGCTTATTTTTAATAAGAGCCCAGTAAAGCCTAAAGCTTAAGGGCCAAATTAAATAAAATAAATAGTTGAGTGAGCTTCACAATTATTCATGTCATTGTAAATTGAAAATTTATTTATTTTATTATTATTAATAAAGGTTATTCTATCTATCTATCTATCTATCTATGTTGCAAGAGCGCAAATCCCCTCCCCCTTGTTGCAAGGTGTGAACCCCCTCCCCTCCCCCAGTGCCAATCCCTTCCCACCCTTGTTGCAAGGTGCCCCCAGGATGCCCCCCAAAAGGGGTAATGGAGATTCCCCCAGCTGCCACAAGCTGGGGGAATCCACCTAACCTAAGAGAGAGAGAGAGAGAGAGTTACAAGGAGTTACAAGGAAAAGAAGTACCTCAAAAGGCCTTGCGGCCCATACCGAGGAGGTACCAATGGCAACGGGTGCCAGGGAAAATTTTCTACACCCTCAAATAGTGTGCAAGATTTGGTCTAACCTTTTCTTGAACTGATCCACAGAGGAACTGTTCACAACTTCTGAAGGTAACCTGTTCCACGTGTCACAGATCTTATACGTAAAGTAATTCCCACACAAACTAGTCCTAAACCGTTTCAAATCCAACTTCCAACCATTGTTGCGAGTTGGGTTATCATTTAAACGAAACATGCTTCTAAAATCGACATCGTTGAACCCGCGTAAGAGCTTGAAAACCTCGATCAGTTGACCGCGCAGCCTCCGAGTTTCGAGCGAAAACAAGTTCAGGGCGCGTAAGCGTCGATTGTAGTCGATATGCCTAACGGAAGGGATTAACTTTGTGGCCCTCGCCTGCACTCGCTCCAGTCTCTCAATATCTTTCCCGAGGGTGGGCGACCAGAACTGCACAGCATACTCCGGGTGCGGCCAAACCAGGGAATTGTACAGAGAGAGCACAATCTCCTTGTTCCGAAACTGAAATTGCCTCCTGATATAACCCAACAGCTTCTGGGCTTTCTTTTCCACCTCTACGCACTGTTTGGTAAACTCAAAGTCGCTGCTAATTAGCATACCCAAGTCCTTTTCCAAATCAGTGGCCTCGATATTACTCCCCAACATCGAGTAGTTCGACATGGGATTGGCGTATCCAATATGCATCACTTTGCATTTACCCAAGAAACGGCATTTGCCATTTTTCGGACCACTCTCCCATCCTACCAAGGTCCGCGCGCAGTTCCTCGATCGCTTCGGGCGTCCCAACATTGACCCCAAGCTTGGTGTCATCAGCGAATTTGGCGATCCGACTGACGATGGCACCGTCGATATCATTTATGTAAATGATAAACAACAGTGGCCCCAAAATGGAACCCTGAGGAACCCCACTAGTGACCGAGGCCCAACCCGAACTAACCCCTTTAATTACAACCCTCTGCCGCCTATTCTTCAGCCAGTTTTCAATCCACCTACCAACTTCCCCACCGATACCCAGCGCGCGGACTTTCGCCATTAGCCGGCGATGAGGTACCTTATCAAAGGCTTTCTGAAAGTCGAGATAAAACTAATGAAAATATTAAAACTTAACCTAACCAATTGTCAAGGCACAGTTGACCTAACTGGGTATTCAATTAACCTAACCGAGCATTATATCCCATAGAATGAATTGTGTTTTATTTGTCCTTTAAATTTTTTGTTTTAATGTAATTGAACTAATATTTGTCATGATTCCCCCTTTTATAGCCCCCTTTTTTATCGTGCTCCTTATCCTAAATATTGGGAAGCAATATGTTAAAGTGATTAACACTGGGTAGCACTATGTTAAAGTGATTAACACTGGGAAGCACTATGTTAAAGTGATTAACACTGGGAAGCACTATGTTAAAGTGATTAACACTGGGAAGCAATATGTTAAAGAGAGGTTCTCGGGAAGCAATATGTTAAAGTGATCCGACGATGCAATAAAATTAAGAAAAAATTAACATCTGTGGGTTTTCAGGCTAAAACAATAAAATTAAGTATCAAAGAAGCGAGTTGAGTTTAATAAGAAAGAGTTTGGTAGGTTCTTGAGAAAATACAGTAAAGGAAGGAGATTCTCTCACAGCCTAGTACTAGATTCACATATTTACAATATATCTCCCTCATTCATCAAAGTAGCCAATTTTCCTCAAACTTAACTAAGGAGGTACTATTTAACAAATCATGTATAGAGAAAGTTTTTTGTACTTCCAGTCTTCAGCAAAGTGAGCGACTGTACATATATTTTTTGAGCACTGTTGTTTAAAAATATGTTATAAATTAATTTCACATGCTATATCTAAGTTCTAAACTTACATTATTTGCATTTGTATGAATCTAATATATCTTTTCATGGACCATCCGTCAATATTACAGAGTTCTCATATTCAATTTAAGGATCACTTGATGATCAGGGCTCCCAGCCTTCTCTAGTTAGCCTTATAAGGCTAACTAACGAAAATATCACGACCTAACCTAACCAATTGTTAGGTCAACTGTACGCCCTTGACGATTGGTTAGGTTAGATCGTGATATTTTCGTTAGTTAGCCTTATAAAGCTAGCTAAAGAAGGCTGGGGGCCCTGATCTTCAGGTGATTCCACTTTAATACCTCATAAAGACTCAATTTTATATCTTGATATAATCACTACATTATATTCTTGCACATAGCAACTAAATCTTATCCTTATCTCTATGGTGATGAAGTGAATCTTGCACATACTTAAATGTTGGAAACACATAAGATACATCTTGGGTTTACATCAGTATGATAATTTATTTGATCATACCTGATCCTCCAGAAATCCTTTTTTAAACCATCGAGTAGAAGAATTATACAGTTTTAGATGCTTTTACATATGATAAAAAGCTATAATTTGTGTAAACAGTGCCATGTTATGCAGGACACTTTTGGAGTTGATATAATTGTGCTATAAGAGACCAGTAGGTCTGTTGTGACTTGTCATATGATATGGTAAATGGCAGCTACTTAGTTTTAAGAAAAAGATGGGTGCTTTCATGAATGCGTGTTTATAAATAGTGATAAGTTACTGTACGAAGGACACTTTTGGAGTTGATATAATTGCGCTGTAAGAGATAAGTAGGTTTGGTGTAACTTGTAATATGATGTGGTAAATAGTAACTACTTAGTTACTTTTAAGAAAAAGATAGGCTCTTTCATGAATGTGAGCTTATGCATGACATTTTGATGACATAAATTGTATGTATTTTTTTTAATCATGAGTGTTTGTTCATAGACTACAAAGAGAAAATAATAAAGGAGAACTTTATTTATTTGAATCAAATATAGAAGAGTTTTGTTTCCATTAGTAACTTGTATTGTAATTTCCTAAACAAATACTGCGCTGTTTGAAGCGTATACAAGTTGAGATGTGAGACTTTTTGATGTGACTTATTTTTATTAATGAAACTATATTAAACATGCAGTATATAGCAGTTAGTTTGGCATAAGAGGGCCTAAAAATCTTTGTCAAGTAGGTAAATCTGCTTAAGCTATCCCTGGAACAGATGTGTATTTCCTATCTTGCATTGCTCTCATGCTCTGCTTTCCAAAACTCTAGGGGTTATACGTAGATTTAGATGTAGGGAGCCCTTACTTATGTGACTAGCAGCCAGCTACTGTTAAGAGCTTTTATAAAGAATGTTTACAATATTATTTTTAATTTGGTTTTATAAACTAGTATGTTGAGTGATATTTCCATTCTTCTTCTTCTTCTTCTTCTCCTTCTTCTTCTTCTTATTGTGAATACATAAATGTTGTGAAGAGGGAATACAGTGTAATGATAAAGAAGGCTAATTAATTGAGAAGTTGGAGCCAGCCTGACCGGTTAAAGACCTCAAATGAAATTAGTTTTTTAAACAACAATAAAAGAGTTGACTGAAATTTGTCTACACTTCAAAATGGCATATAACAAAATTCCTAATAATGAATACAATTTCCGCATATACTTACTAGCCCTTAAACTTTTGACTATATATGAAGTATCCTTGTAAAATACATGCAATAAGTCCTATCAGAACATCCAGCACGCAACCATATAACGATAATTTTAACAGAGAACGGAAAAAAATGGATTATTGATTTTTTTATTTAATTTGGCATTTCAGATTTAGGTTTACTATACATTACAACCGTATTGCTTTGTTCATAAACATACTTCAGTTACTTTCTCTCTCGCTAAGTCAAGTCTACAGTAATTACCCAAGCTGGTTGTCCGTAGTCAGTTCATTTGTGCAGTAATCCACTATATTAAAATATGTTTGCATGCGAGCGTTGTAACAATCACCATCTTTCATTTTAGTTTAGTCTACTGAATATTTTTTGCTAGCAAAAGCATTTAAATACGGTTACTCTAGCTTATCAGGATGTAAACTGTAGAATTTAAACACATATTTTGGAATTTAAAGACATGTATGAACAAATTGAGTCCTCTCTCAATAATGCTAGCCTAGACTTAAATACCTTTAGGAGAAAAACTATACATGTAGGCCTGGCTGGAGCGATTATGCGGTTGAACTTCATAATGTATCCAGCGATGCTTTTCTAATGTGGTGTGAACAAGGGAAGCCAGGGCAAGGCCCTGTATTACAACAAAACAGAGGGCTAATGCCAGGTTCAAGTATGCATTAAGGTATATCAAAAATCATGAGGATGAGTTAAGCAGGGATGCTCTGGCTAGGAAGCTTGCCAGTAAGAATCCAAGAAACTTTTGGTAAGAATTAAAAACAATGAATAATAGTGCAATGCCTCTCCCTGCTAATATTGAAACTGTAACTGGGAATGAGAATACAGTCAAATTATGGAAGGATCACTACAGTCAAATTATGGAAGGATCACATTGTGGTGCTCTCTATAGTCCAGATATAAGAGTTAGTGTATTTGAGCTTAAACAGGCAATAAAATGTTTAGATTGTAACAAATCATATGGTATTGATGATATTTCTGCTGAGCATCTGAAATTTAGTAGCGACAGATTAGTGCCTCGGTTAGCTTTGCGCTTTACAGGTTTAGTGATACATGGTTTTGTCGGGTACAATGTTATCCGTTGTTTTGGTACCAGTACTTAAAGATAAAAAGGGTAAAATCAACAGTAGAGATAACTATAGGTCAATAGCCTTGGCCAGTATTATGTCTAAGGTGTTTGAATATATACTCATTAATAAACTTGAATGTTACCTGTATACTAGTGAGAACCAATTTGGCTTCAAAAAGAAACACAGTAATGATATGTGTGTGTGTGTGTGTATGCCTTGGAGGAAGTGGTCTGTAAACACCAAACTCTAGATGCTAATGTATTTTTGTTTCCTGAATGCCCCTAAGGCATTTGATCGTGTTAATCATGACAAATTTTTCATGAAACTTGTAAATCGTAATGTACATGGTTACTTGGTCCGTATATTAATATTCTGGTATAATCACCAGACAATAATTGTAATATGGGGTGGGGTTAATTCAGAGCCATTCTCTGTGCCCAGGCAGGGAGGGATATTATCCCCCTACTTATTCACTCTTTATATGGATAAATAATCTAACTGCTGTGCTGAACACCTGTAAATAGGCGGCTATATTGGTACAATGATTGTTAATCATCTGACGTACGCACATGATCTAGTTCTTATTTCTCCATCTGTAAAAGGCCTCGGCACACGTTTGAATGTGTGTGTAGGTATGGGATGGATAACGAGATAAAATACAATCCTGTTAAAAGGCATGTTGTGATTATGAGGACCGAGGCCTACAAATATATAAAGTTTCCCGAATTTCGATTGAATGGTATGGTGTTGTCAGAAGTGTCTCAGACTAAGTATCTTGGCCACATACTAACTGATATTCTTTCAGATGACTGTTATTCTAAGGCATTGTAGACAATTATATGCTCAGGGAAATGCCTTGGTTAGAAAATTTCATATGTGTACATTAGATGTTAAATTGATTTTATTCAAAACATTTTGTACTCTAATGTACACAGCTCATTTGTGGTGGGTCTACACTCTACAGGATGTATAATTTGAGAAAATTATATGTTGCATATAATAATATTTTTAGGAGTTTATTAAGAACCCCAAGATTTATAAATATGTGCTCTTTCCAGTGCCAGTATGCTGTTTGTAGTTAATAAGGTGCCTAACTGTGCCATTGTTATTCGCAATTTTGTATTTAGATTTATCACGAGGCTTGGCGAGCCAGTCAATAAGATAATAGAAGCCATGGTTAGTGGACTGGAAGCATTGGCGTAGGCAATTGTATGTTCATTATGCACAGTGATTCGCCGGCCTACTTAGTCAGTGCTCCAGACACCTATCTCTTAATCGGCCCACTTGTATAATGTTTGTACCTGTTGAATCTGAACTAAAGCGTTTGTTTGTTTTTATGGGACAAGTGCAAGCAACTATTAAATGTCAGTACAGAGTCAGAATTATCACTAAAAGAGCCTGGGGGCCCTACTAGTTTATTCATTACCTAGATGTCTTTACTATCTGATCGATATTCACTGCCAAAAGTTTAGTAAGCCCAGTATCTAGGTCTATTATGTGATTTAATGCAGGTTCTACATGACTTTGGTAAGTTAAGTAACTATAGACTGAGGTAAGGACTGTAGCACATAATCTCTTAACATCTGAGAATCCTAAAATGAATTAGACTAGGCTAATTCTATTGCATGAGTTAACCTTTGATTTAAAATACTCGTATAATCAATATCATAACTGAAATTATAAAATAAATTTGAGAAAAACCTGTTAGATTTTACGCTAGTTCCCGAAAAGGGCTGACCAGGTCATTAATTACATGTGATCTTCCTAGTACAAAGTAGCTACCCTATAGGTATTAGAGTCATCTCACTGATACTTTGGAATTGGATCACTAATCTTTTAAGTATATGCGCAACACTTCTGGCAAACTACTCATAAATAGATTATACTACAGTACCTAACTTTCTTCTTTTACCATTTACCTTTTACCTTGACAGTTTGGGAAAAGGAATAAAATACTGAACTTACTAATTCTGTTTTTCTTCTTTTTATCATGCATTTATTCTTCACCAAAATCTAACCTTTGAAATTTAATAACTATTCTGGTTTAGATAACTCCAACAAGTCTAAAACTACTGCATCACATTACAGGTATATCTTTGAGGGTGGAAGGACCTTCTTTGATGTGATCCACAATAAATATATATATATATATATATATATATATATATATATATATATATATATATGTTAACCCCTCCGTCTATGGCCTGGGTTGGTTCGAAGTCGACGGGGGTTCTGGTTAGGTGGCAGCAACGGATTTGTTACTTGCAGTAGTTTCTTCTATACTACTTCCCGAGTTCTTCTTATAGTGGATCGGAGGATTCTGTAGAGCTTTCTGAGGGTTCCCCAATTCTTCTTGTAACGTATCGGGAGATTTTATTGACTAAGTTCTCTGAAGAGAACAAGGCTCGAAGGAGAAGATAAAGACTTTTTCTTACTGTAATTTAATGCTAAAATGTACAGGTAGTGCTCAGCCTTTGTGTCTAATTCTGAATGAACATGGAAAAATTTTTGTGGGTTTATATACCCATAAGTAGCTAACATCATTATTATTAAATGTTGAAAAGGCTGCATTATTTTTGCACAATATTTGAAAATAAAGTAAATCTTTTAGCTGTGGTAGTGTTTAAACGAATAAACAAGATATTTGAAGATGAAGCCATATTTTTATCTTAAACCGCGTATTTTCAGATCTGATGTTATCATGATTTGCCAAGTTAACTAAAAGTGGATATTGAACTATGCATCTTTAAACTAAAATATGCATATGAGTAAAAATTAAAGGTTTAAGATTTACAATTAAATGCTTAGGCAAGACAGGACTTAATTTTTTATAACGAAGAGAAAATGTATACAAAACATGAACATTGCAAAACTTAAGCAGGATTCATTATTAAGCTAAATCTAAAAAAAAAAAATTATTAAGAAATTTTAAAACAAGTCACCAATTATTTGGCAAAGTAGAAAGCAAATAATTTTTTTTATCCAAATTCGCGTTAAGTGATTTTGGTCCTTATGTAAAAATGAATACATACACGTACATACATATAAATATAGGTATTATATAAAGTTAAATATATACAAATATATAGGATTATATAAATACATGAACCATATAAACACATGAATTCTACAAATGGATACAAGAACTATATAAATGAATATAAGAATTACACGAAAGAATAAGATAGTATAGGAATATAGGAATTATTCATGGTTCATTTTTACACACACACATATATATATTAGGGTGATTTAAAAATATCGTTTGTTAGATTTTTTCCGGGCCACCCTTTAATTATGTTTAATTTGGTAAAAAGTAATGTATACAAAATTTCAGGTGATTCTAATGTATTTTAGGGGTCGCTACCGTAATAAACTATTACTTTTCTGTTTACTTTCAGGAAATTGAGTTTTGAACTGTGACGTTTTTCTTATAATATCTGTTCCCGTGTGATAAGTGTGTTAATGCACATAGAGCTAACAGTGCTGAGTAAACACAACACTCTTGTAACCATTTACACTCTGTTGTGACCGAATATTGAGGGCAACCGGCACTTGTACAATGTACTGTCTGTACAGCTATAATTCAGTAGTCGTCTGACTGTCGTGAGTGTAAGAGGTTCTGCTGTCGACTCTCGTCATGGAACCCCTGCCATCTTCTAGCAGGGGTACTGCTATGCACACAAGAAAAGCTACTAATGTTTGGCTTATTGGACAACCATCAGATACACTTAAAACAACAGTTCTTCCATCAAAGCGAGAAACTATGCTTTGTTTATGGCTTACAGAAACAAAAAAAAAACAATTCGAGAAGCCTGCTTGTCTACTGCAAATGATGTGTTGGCAGTATAGGGAGGAGCACGAATTCCAACTAGAAAGAAGTCGCACGTTGTTGACAAAATTGAGAAACTGTTCAAAGAATGGCAAGGATTAACAAAAAATAAAGAGAATAAGGCGAAACAATAAAAAAATATATCAGATAAGCAAACCAAATGGAACCAAGAATTAGATAGCCTGTTTGATATAGCACATGCAGATGCTATGAAGCTAATTGATATTGAAGAAGGTAAGCTATTTCTAAAACTCCAGCGAGAACAGGGGCGAAAAGGAAAAATGGATGGGATTGATAGAGAGTCAAAGAAAGAAAAGTATGCTAAGAAAAAGGAAGAACAATTAAACGTAAGAAAAGCAAGAGAAATGTCGAGATTTGAAGAAACTGTAGTTCTCATTGACTCAACTAGCAGTTCTGGTGCTGAAAGACAAAATACAACATCTGATGAAGAGTTTACGGTTGATCCTAGTGAACCATCCACCTCAAAACAGATTGTACGAAAAAAACAAAAATTGCTTGATGATACATTGCTTGCAGCCCTTGATGTAACAAAAATGAGCAATAGAAGTGCATCATTAGTGATGATACCAACGATTGAATGTCTTGGAAAAAATACAGAAGAATTCAATGTCAGTTATTCATCTATAAGAAGAGCAAGAGAAAAATTTCGGAAAAAATTTGGAGAAAATTTAAAGAAAGAGTTTAAAGCTGATGTTCCTTTAACCAGTCATTGGGGCGGAAAACTAATAGAAGACATAACAGGACGAGAAGTTGTTGAACGACTCCCTATACTGATTTTAGGAGATGGCATTGATCAACTTCTTGGTGTTCCAAAAATCACTGCAGGCACAGGAGAATTAACTGCAAATGCCGTCCACCAAGCTTGTTTGGATTGGGATATCTCAGACAAAATAAAATGCGTGTGTTTTTACACCACAGCATTGAATACAGGTCGTAGAAATGGTGCCTGTGTTCTTCTAGAACAGAAAATGAACAAACGTATGCTGTGACTGGCCTGCAGTCTGCAGATATCCCATACTAGAAATAGTGTTAGAAGCTGTTGTTTCGCATTCATTGCCTGCATCATCAGGACCTGATATTGCAATTTTCAAACGATTTATAATGAAATGGTCAAAATTAGACACTAAAAACTACAGAACAGCATTAGATGATCCAAATACCATACCCAGTATTACTGATATAAAAACAGAAGTGATTGAGTTTGCTACCACTCAACTTGAAGAACATCAACCTCGTGACGATTACAAAGAATTGCTGGAACTGACAATCACTTTCCTTGCTGGAGTACCAAAGAGAGGAGTTTCATTCAGAAGACCAGCTGGCGTTTACCGAGCAAGATGGATGGCAAAAGTCATTTATGCCATGAAAATTTGGTTGTTTAAAACACAATTTAAATTAACACCCAGAGAAGAAAAAGGCTTTAGAGATATCTGCCTCTTTGCTGTACACATATATGTTAAATCCTGGTTTACAGCGTCAGTTTCAGTTCTCGCTCCTCGTCTCGATTTAGAGATGTTGAAGAAACTGCAACTGTACAAACTAAAAGATGAACGCATTGCAACTGTTGCCCTAAAGAAAATGATGAATCATTTATTGTATCTTTCAGAGGAGTTAATAGCATTTGCTTTCTTTGAAGATGGCGTGCTACACCAAACTAAAAAACGAATGAAGCAAGCATTGCAAAACGGCGCCGAACCAAATCCAGAGAAAAAAGCGGTTATTGACCCTGAAGTTATTGAAAACAGAGAACTGGAAGACTTTGTTAGTACAAATACAAAAGAATTTAAACACTGTACAGTGCTTACAAGAAGTCTCACGCCTCTGTCTCGTCCCAAGCTCGTCTGTTAGGTATAAAATGGTCAGTCCTTATGGCAGCGGAGGTGTTTTCGGATTGGTGCACATAACTGCTCTAACCCAATCAATGACGTCCATTATTACGTCACTTCTGCTACATTTTAGTGTTTAAAATACAAATGATTAAGAAGCAGAATGACCAAGTTTCGGGATGTTGGGATGGTTATGGGGCAATCCTAGTCATCATAATATTAGCTGGGCATTACATTATACCGTCTCAATATATACTGTAGACTATAGAGAACGACTAATTCGGCAAATATCCCAAATCATGGCATGATACCTAAGTTATTTTGACGCAGGTCTAAATTATTTGCTCAAATGCAATGATATTGATATTAAGTAATTGTTGGGAATTGTTGTCAATATTGTTGTTTGTGATACATATCCTACGTGAAGAATCTAATGACCAAATTCCTCAGTGAACCTCTCACGCGCTCGCATTTCGAGGAAGTCACGGTCGTCTGACTAATAGATAGTTTATCCATTGTTTTAAGTGGTAACCTATTAGGGTGTACCATTTTTGGGTCATTTTCAAAAAGTCAAGGTCCAGGAGTCTAATGTTGTGCCAAATGATGTCCTAAACACGAATTTAACAAGCATTTTCTAATCCAACAAATTTTGAATCCCCCCCACCCCCGTTGAAATTTTGCCCATCCCCTTTTCCTATAAACCCCATATATCTAAAAAACTATCAACTTTATCGAAAAATGTTATAGAATAAAAATGATTTAGAATCAAACGTTCTATTAGAAAAGTTCATTAAGATAGAAATTTACGTAATTTTGAAAATTTTCATTTTCTTTAGTCCAAGAGCAACTTATTGTATTAATATAAAATAAGGTGCTTAAGTTACATTATTTATGAGTATATTGTGAGTATAATCCAAATTTAAAAATCCTTTTTTACATTGAATTTTAATAAACAAGCATTGTTTTTACTCTTATTGTTTCTTTTCAGACTGCTTTATTTGAAAAATAAATAAAAAATGAGTCAAACAGCTACAAAACAGCATGACTTTATTCTTGGTCGCTTGCAGGCTGATATTATGAGTTCATCTAAAATTGTTTTACCATCCAATAAAGATGTTCTAAGCCATTTTATTTATTTACGGAGAATGCAGTATAAGGGTCCAAAAGTTACAAAAGATTCTACTGTTAATGAAGTTCTACAGAAGCTACTAATAATATGGCAAAAAGCATGCATTCCTACTATAGATATTAGTAAAAACCCTAAAGGCAGGAAGATGCTGTTAAATCTAGAAGAAATGCATAATAATTTAATCAAGCACAAAAAAAGAGCAAGCTTTGAAAATGAACTCTCTAATTTCATGAAAATTATGGATTCCCTTTTTGACATCTCTTCTCAAAATGCCGTTGAATTAATCCAAAAAGACCGCATGAGAACTGAGCCTCAGAAAGCATATTATATTTCATTCTTAGAAGATCAAAGAACAAAACGAGAAACATGTTTAGGTTTGCTAGATGTTATAATGTTATAATGTTTCAGACCAACAAAGACCCTAGGATCCACTCATGGCTGGTCTACCTAACTGTGTTCGTGTATTGTGTATGTCCTCCGTGGTGGCGGAGGGGCCCTACAATTTTACGTGGGTTCCGAACCACAAGAACATAAGAAATTTATGTAAAAACGGCCGGTAAATTGGCAACGACCAATTGTTACGAAACTAAATAATTATCAATTTAAAACTAATTAATTATCGATTTAAAATTAAAGATAGAATCTCTGATCCAGAGGATCAAGTCATAATAGACTACTATCCACAAATATGTTACACTCTATATCTATTTATAAAGGACATGCAAATATATCGGATCCAAAGAATCCAGTCAATTTCATTACGGTATCCATCAAGTCACGGTCCATATCGACAGCGGACCAAGTCAAAATTTACAATCATATACATTACAATATATACACTTACGAGAAAAAGAGTAGGTGTGGCTGTAAAGACTGTACAGTAATGTAGAAATGTGTGTGCACCCATTTTGGGTCTCCCATTTAAAGGTGTTTGTAGGGCAAGTGAAGATCATGAGTTTTTCAATACCTCACAGTACTATGGGGGGCACCGCTCGGCAGAGGAATCTCTTTAAATGGGGTGTATAAGGACAGAGAGTATCCCCTAACCCAAGACGCTGCCTCCCTATATCCCACAACACTTGTGTTGAGCTGTGGGATCTATCCCCACAAAGCCTTAATTTTACTACTTTAAACTATACCCTTTCTATCAACATATGCGTCTAATCGATTTTTAAACATGTTTATAGACGTGCTACTAATTACTTCTACCGGCAAACTATTCCAGCTATTTACTATTCTATGCGTAAAAAAGTTTTTCGCAACTGCTGTCTCGAACCTTCTACTTGTCAACTTACACCCGTTATTTCTAGTCCTATTATATTGAGATATTTCGAAAAAGCTATCTTTATCTACGTTATCGAACCCATTCATAATTTTGAAAACCTGGATTAGATCACCCCTTAACCTCCTGGTCTCGAGTGTTGTCAATTTTAACTCCTTAAGCCTATCCTCGTACGACTTTGACCTAAGCGACGGAATCATCTTAGTTGCTCGTCTTTGAACTCTTTCGATTTTGTCTATATCTTTGCGCATATACGGATTCCAAAATTGGACCGCGTACTCCAAATGGGGTCTAACTAATGATTTATAAAGTGGAACTATAATATCGCGCGATTTGTACTCAAAATTTCGAGCTATAAAACCTAACACTTTGTTCGCCTTATTGACCGCTGCTGTACTTTGTTTCGCTACTTTTAAATCACCAGTGACTATAACTCCTAAATCTTTTTCCTGCTCTACGCTTGTTAAATCTTTCCCTGACATACTATACGCAAATTTACCGTTACGCGAACCTATATGCAAAATTTTGCACTTATCAACGTTAAATCTCATTTGCCATGTGACTGACCAATCAACGATTTTATTCAGATCTTCCTGAATTTTACCTCTATCTTCGTCATTAATCGCCCTACCACCCAGCTTCGTGTCATCCGCAAACTTTGAAACTGTACTGACTAGCCCGACATCTAAATCGTTAATATATATAAGAAAAAGCAAGGGGCCCAATACAGAACCCTGAGGAACGCCACTCGCTACATTAGCCCAGCACGACTCCGCTCCATCAACGACCACCCTCTGTTTCCTGCCTCGCAACCACTCTTCTATTTGCCCATCCCCTTTTCCTGACGCAGATTATGCGTCAAAAGTACAGCGCAAGTACATTAGATTAGAGAAAGAGAAGAAACGCAAAGAGAAACATAAATCAGTGAAGCAAGTGAGTGCTACAGCCAGAACATCAGAGACCCTTCTTTCTAGCACGACCAGTTCTGAGACAGACAGCTATGAAGAGTTTCCGACAGAACCTACAGCAGGACCTTCAAATGCTTCCAGCCCCAAAAATATTCTTGCCTCGCCATTGGTTTCCTCCACTGCAGACAGACTTAATCTCTCTATTGGACAACGGACTGTTTTTGCTGCTGCAGTAGCCATTAGGTGTGGCAAGGATATTGAAAAACTGTCTCTCTCCAGGACTACATCTGCAAGAGCCGCTCGAAAGACAAGAAAACGAAAATATGAAACTTGCATCAAGGATTTTACTCCTCCTGATCACTGCCTAGTACATTGGGATAGCAAGCTGCTTACTAAATCATGTTCAGAACAAGAAGACCGCCTTGCAATACTTGTTACTGGATACCCAAATGTAGAAAAACTTTTATCAGTTTCTATAATAGATGATTCCACTGGATTGTCTCAAGCCATTTCTGTATTTCAAAGTATTGAAAAATGGAACTTGAAGCAAAATGTCTTTGGAGTATCATTTGATACCACTGCATCCAATTCAGGATGGATGAAAGGTTCCTGTAAGTTACTTGAAGAACTTTTGCAAAAGAAATTGATTTGGTTAGCATGCCGCCATCATGTGGTTGAAAGAGTTTTGTGTGCTGTGTATGAAACCATTTTTGGCCCAAGTAAATCTCCTGAGTTTGAGTTATTCAAAGAATTTCGCGAGTCTAAATGGAAGAAAATTAATACCAAATCTACATACAATGTTCTTGATGTTAAATCAAGGTATCAAAGAGGCCTAAAGGAAGAATGTGTAGAATTTATGACCCAATGTTTAAGAAAATCTGACTGCTTTCCACGTGATGACTATAAGGAAGTTGCTGAAACAACTTTGTAGTGAATACTCTTATTTTAGTTTCAAGTTAAATGTTAATTTTACCGTCTTGAATTTCGGAATAGCTATAAATTCATTTTAAATTAGTTACCCCTCATAATTCAATTGTGAACCACATTAATACTAATTTTATGTATATTGTATTATTTTATTGTATGTAAACATAATTAATTATATATCACAATTGTCAGTTAATTATTTATATTCAAATATTTATTTTAATCTAATACCATGTCCATTTTACAAATAAATAATAGAAATCCAAGGGTTATTTTTCCACCTTTGGTACTGTCGCAGTTTCGCCTAACGGACTCAATACGGCTAGTGAGATAATCACTGGTTGGCATTTAACTAGCGGCAGTGCTTATGGCTACATCATCCAGGTTAACCTATACCGGATAGATGCGCTACGGTCCCAAGCCGTAGCTTGCCTAGGCCCAACGACGACGACGTAAACCAACAATTGGTGACTCCGGAGTTGGATTCCCCCCTTCACCCGAACGACTAGGATTAGACTGTAACGTCGTTCGTGCCCATCACCCCCTTCACCCGAGCGACTAGGACCAGACTGTAACGTCGTTCGTGCCCATCACCCCCTTCACCCGAGCGACTAGGACCAGACTGTAATGTCGCTCGTGCCCTCTGCCCCTCACCCCTGCCCGTGCGCTCTGTGCCTGCGCTCGTCTCAACCTCCACTCCTTCGTTGGTAACTTGTCGTCTTGCTTGTACGTCAGCAAGCATAGGAGAAGATGCCTGACGACGCTGGTGCCATCTCCCACTTGAGCGTAAAGCTCCCCGTCTTCTGGCCGGGTGATCCATTTATTTGGTTCCACCAAGTGGAATCACAATTCAACTTGGGAAGGATCACCGCTAGCAGGACGAAATACGATCATGTTTTGTCCTCTCTACCAGCGAGCATCATCTCTGAAGTCCGTGACGTCATCGTGTCTACTTCCACGAGTGAGGACCCATACAACGATCTGAAGTCTGCCATCCTGTGCCGCACCACTGTCTCCGAGCGTGAGAAACTACATCAGTTAATCTCAAAAGAAGAACTTGGAGACCGTAAGCCCACTCAAATGCTGAGGGCTATGCAGTGCGCTCTAGGCGAACGCGCACAAACCTTCGATAAGGACATCTTTAGACAGTTGTTCTTGCAGAAACTTCCTCCATCAGCTCAGCGTGTCTTGGCCACTATGGATCCTGCTACTCCAGTTGATAAACTAGCAGAAACTGCCGACAAAGTAGTGGAGATTGACACAGCTCCGGTCAACAACGTGAACACACAATCGGAACTGGAGTTGAAAGTGAAAGAGTTAAGTCAACGACTCAACCACGTTTGTTCTCTGCTACAAAATCAACGGCAAAGAAGCCATTCTCGGTCAAGATTTACGAAGAGGCATCGTTCGAGTTCCGGGAAGATCTGCTTCTACCACTCAAAATTTGGAAAGAAGGCTAGGAAGTGCATCTCCCCTTGCAATTTTTCGTCGGAAAACCCCAGCAGCGAGTCCTAATGGCGTCTAGTACTCGCACTGCCAACCTGTTATTCATAAAGGACAGGAACTCTGGTGTCAATTTCTTGGTTGATACCGGAGCGTCAGTCAGTGTATTCCCTCAAAAATCTGGTCATACGCACTCGGAATCTCCGCCTCTATACGCTGCTAACGGTTCACGCATACCCACGTACGGTACTCAGTCGCGTGAACTAAACTTGGGCCTTCACCGATCCTTCAAGTGGATTTTCATCTGTGCTCAAGTGCAGCATCCCATAATCGGCGCTGACTTCCTCCAGCATTTCAAACTCCTGGTGGATCTTGACAAGCGACGCTTATGCGACCAGGCCACACTGCTTTCTGTTCTTGCCAAACAGGTTGCCCTTCCGGACGCCTCGAACTCTGCACTTTCCCTCGTTCCCCCTAATTCCATGTACCAGTGCCTTTTCCAGCGATATCCAGGAATTCTTCAACCGATGCAGATGGGTGATACCATTAAGCACACCATTACCCATCACATTACAACAAAAGGTCCCCCTGTGTTTGCAAAACCCAGACGTCTTGCCCCGGACAAACTGAAAGCTGCCAAATCGGAATTCCAGCTTATGATAGATCTTGGTATAATAAGACCTTCCAAAAGCAGTTGGTCCTCTCCCCTACACCTGGTCCAGAAGAAGTCAGGAGACTGGAGACCATGTGGGGATTACCGGTTTTTGAATTCGACAACCATCCCGGACCGATATCCGGTACCAAATGTCCAAGACTTTACTTCTCTTCTCCACGGCAAATCTATCTTCAGTAAAATAGATCTCGTTAAGGCTTTCCACCACATTCCCGTAGAGCCTTCGGATATTCTCAAGACTGCAGTTTGTACACCATTTGGGTTATTCGAATTTTTGAAGATGCCGTTCGGGCTACGGAATGCTGCGCAAACCTTTCAGAGGTTTATAGATGAGGTCACCAGAGGCTTAGACTTTGTTTATGCCTACATCGATGATTTGCTTGTGGCCAGCTCAACGGAAGAGGAACATAAGGAACATCTTTCACTCCTCTTTCAACGCTTAGAACAATACGGTGTTACTATTAATGCATCTAAGTGTGTGTTTGCACAGCCAACCTTGGAATTTCTTGGTCACACGATTTCGCAGCACGGAATTACCCCCCTTCAGGACAAGTGTGAAGTGATAAACAATTACCCTATGCCAAATAATCAGCGTGAGTTACGTCGGTTTCTAGGTTTGGTAAATTATTACCACAAGTTCATTAAAAACTGTGCCAGTGTTCTTGCTCCTCTACACGCTATGATCACACACAAACGCAAGGTAACGAAATTGGTATGGTGTAGCGATAGTTTACAGGCGTTCGACAATGCCAAAAATGCTATCAATAGTGCATTGTCTTTGTCATTTCCTATCAGTGATGCCCCCCTAACTTTGACGGTCGATGCATCAGATGTTGCGATCGGTGGAGTGTTGGAACAAACCATTAACGGTCAACAAGCACCCATCGCGTTTTACTCGAAAAAGCTGCAGCCAGCCCAAACGCGTTATAGTGCTTTCGGACGTGAACTTCTTGCTATTTACTTAAACGTGAAGCATTTTCAACATTTCCTTGAAGGCCGAGAGTTTTGTGTTTTTACCGACCACACACCTTTGGTCACTGTCTTCAATAAAAACAGCTGTAACCACTCTCCCAGAGTCATCAGGCAACTCGATTATATCTCGCAATTTACCACAGATATCCGCCACATCAAAGGTGTCTTGAACACTCCAGCGGATGCACTTTCAAGAATAGAGATTACTTCTGTTACCCTCAGCTCTACACTGTGGAATGCTATTGCACAGGATCAAGATAAGGATACGGAACTACAAGACCTGCTCAGAGAAGACTCCACTCACTCACTTTCCCTCAAGAAAATGAGTATGCCAGGATTGTCTGTGCCCCTCTATTGCGACGTATCAACAGCTGCTATTCGCCCTTATGTCCCTCCATGTCACAGACAAGCAGTCTTCACGGATCTTCATAAGCCCTCCCATCCTGGTATCCGTGCTTCGCAACACCTGGTTACCTCTCGCTTTGTTTGGCCCTCGATGCGGAAGGATGTCAAACATTGGACCAAAACGTGCCTTGCCTGCCAGCGTGCCAAAGTCCAAAGGCACACCAGGTCCCCCTTTGACGCATTTCCGCCCCATCCCAGCGATTTGAGGTAATTCATGTAGACATTGTTGGCCCTCTTCCAGTGATTCAAGGCCAACGTTATCTGCTCACCTGTCTCGACCGCTTTTCCAGATGGCCTGAAGCCATCCCACTTCCTGATATCCAAGCGGACACTGTTGCAAGAGCCTTTCTTCATGGATGGGTATCAAGATTTGGATTGCCGACAAAAGTCATCACTGACCAAGGTCGCCAATTTGAGTCTTCGCTTTGGAAGAAGTTTACCAGCTTGTTGGGTACAGTACATGCGCATACCTGTGCGTATCATCCGCAAGCTAACGGCCTCGTCGAATGCTTCCATCGCCAGCTGAAGTCATCCCTTATGTGTCACGAAGACTCCCATTGGATGGATAAGCTTCCACTCGTTTTGCTTGGTATTCGCTCTGCATTTAAGAGTGATCTGAAGACTACAGCGGCTGAACTAGTCTATGGAACAACACTGCGGCTACCAGGTGGCTACTTCACTGCAGGGGATAAGTCATGCGATCCTACGGAATTCGCTCAAACACTTTCCTCTCACATGCAGTCCCTTCAGCCTGTTCCCCCTCGATTGACAAGCCAACAGAACATCTTTGTTTCCCCAGCCCTCCAGTCTTGCACCCACGTTTTCGTTCGTGTACCTCTCCCAAAACGGCCTCTCCAATGTCCATATGACGGGCCCTATGAAGTTCTCCGACGTACGCGCAAATCATTTCTCATCCAGCGCGGTTCCAAGGTCGACAAGGTTTCTATCGATCGTCTTAAGCCTGCGTTTTTGGAATCAACCTTAAGTGAGGTACATGTAGCTACCAAAAAGGTCCAGAGGAAATCAGTGTCGTTCGGAACTCTTTGAACTTCCTCTCTGGTGGGGGAGTGTGTAGTGAATACTCTTATTTTAGTTTCAAGTTAAATGTTAATTTTACCGTCTTGAATTTCGGAATAGCTATAAATTCATTTTAAATTAGTTACCCCTCATAATTCAATTGTGAACCACATTAATACTAATTTTATGTATATTGTATTATTTTATTGTATGTAAACATAATTAATTATATATCACAATTGTCAGTTAATTATTTATATTCAAATATTTATTTTAATCTAATACCATGTCCATTTTACAAATAAATAATAGAAATCCAAGGGTTATATTTTCCACCTTTGGTACTGTCGCAGTTTCGCCTAACGGACTCAATACGGCTAGTGAGATAATCACTGGTTGGCATTTAACTAGCGGCAGTGCTTATGGCTACATCATCCAGGTTAACCTATACCGGATAGATGCGCTACGGTCCCAAGCCGTAGCTTGCCTAGGCCCAACGACGACGACGTAAACCAACAATTGGTGACTCCGGAGTTGGATTCCCCCCTTCACCCGAACGACTAGGATTAGACTGTAACGTCGTTCGTGCCCATCACCCCTTCACCCGAGCGACTAGGACCAGACTGTAACGTCGTTCGTGCCCATCACCCCCTTCACCCGAGCGACTAGGACCAGACTGTAATGTCGCTCGTGCCCTCTGCCCCTCACCCCTGCCCGTGCGCTCTGTGCCTGCGCTCGTCTCAACCTCCACTCCTTCGTTGGTAACTTGTCGTCTTGCTTGTACGTCAGCAAGCATAGGAGAAGATGCCTGACGACGCTGGTGCCATCTCCCACTTGAGCGTAAAGCTCCCCGTCTTCTGGCCGGGTGATCCATTTATTTGGTTCCACCAAGTGGAATCACAATTCAACTTGGGAAGGATCACCGCTAGCAGGACGAAATACGATCATGTTTTGTCCTCTCTACCAGCGAGCATCATCTCTGAAGTCCGTGACGTCATCGTGTCTACTTCCACGAGTGAGGACCCATACAACGATCTGAAGTCTGCCATCCTGTGCCGCACCACTGTCTCCGAGCGTGAGAAACTACATCAGTTAATCTCAAAAGAAGAACTTGGAGACCGTAAGCCCACTCAAATGCTGAGGGCTATGCAGTGCGCTCTAGGCGAACGCGCACAA
This sequence comes from Bathynomus jamesi, assembly GCA_023014485.1. Classification (NCBI taxonomy): domain Eukaryota; kingdom Metazoa; phylum Arthropoda; class Malacostraca; order Isopoda; family Cirolanidae; genus Bathynomus; species Bathynomus jamesi. The sequence continues at coordinate 610,743 of JAJOZX010002292.1, forward strand.
ACCTTCGATAAGGACATCTTTAGACAGTTGTTCTTGCAGAAACTTCCTCCATCAGCTCAGCGTGTCTTGGCCACTATGGATCCTGCTACTCCAGTTGATAAACTAGCAGAAACTGCCGACAAAGTAGTGGAGATTGACACAGCTCCGGTCAACAACGTGAACACACAATCGGAACTGGAGTTGAAAGTGAAAGAGTTAAGTCAACGACTCAACCACGTTTGTTCTCTGCTACAAAATCAACGGCAAAGAAGCCATTCTCGGTCAAGATTTACGAAGAGGCATCGTTCGAGTTCCGGGAAGATCTGCTTCTACCACTCAAAATTTGGAAAGAAGGCTAGGAAGTGCATCTCCCCTTGCAATTTTTCGTCGGAAAACCCCAGCAGCGAGTCTAATGGCGTCTAGTACTCGCACTGCCAACCTGTTATTCATAAAGGACAGGAACTCTGGTGTCAATTTCTTGGTTGATACCGGAGCGTCAGTCAGTGTATTCCCTCAAAAATCTGGTCATACGCACTCGGAATCTCCGCCTCTATACGCTGCTAACGGTTCACGCATACCCACGTACGGTACTCAGTCGCGTGAACTAAACTTGGGCCTTCACCGATCCTTCAAGTGGATTTTCATCTGTGCTCAAGTGCAGCATCCCATAATCGGCGCTGACTTCCTCCAGCATTTCAAACTCCTGGTGGATCTTGACAAGCGACGCTTATGCGACCAGGCCACACTGCTTTCTGTTCTTGCCAAACAGGTTGCCCTTCCGGACGCCTCGAACTCTGCACTTTCCCTCGTTCCCCCTAATTCCATGTACCAGTGCCTTTTCCAGCGATATCCAGGAATTCTTCAACCGATGCAGATGGGTGATACCATTAAGCACACCATTACCCATCACATTACAACAAAAGGTCCCCTGTGTTTGCAAAACCCAGACGTCTTGCCCCGGACAAACTGAAAGCTGCCAAATCGGAATTCCAGCTTATGATAGATCTTGGTATAATAAGACCTTCCAAAAGCAGTTGGTCCTCTCCCCTACACCTGGTCCAGAAGAAGTCAGGAGACTGGAGACCATGTGGGGATTACCGGTTTTTGAATTCGACAACCATCCCGGACCGATATCCGGTACCAAATGTCCAAGACTTTACTTCTCTTCTCCACGGCAAATCTATCTTCAGTAAAATAGATCTCGTTAAGGCTTTCCACCACATTCCCGTAGAGCCTTCGGATATTCTCAAGACTGCAGTTTGTACACCATTTGGGTTATTCGAATTTTTGAAGATGCCGTTCGGGCTACGGAATGCTGCGCAAACCTTTCAGAGGTTTATAGATGAGGTCACCAGAGGCTTAGACTTTGTTTATGCCTACATCGATGATTTGCTTGTGGCCAGCTCAACGGAAGAGGAACATAAGGAACATCTTTCACTCCTCTTTCAACGCTTAGAACAATACGGTGTTACTATTAATGCATCTAAGTGTGTGTTTGCACAGCCAACCTTGGAATTTCTTGGTCACACGATTTCGCAGCACGGAATTACCCCCCTTCAGGACAAGTGTGAAGTGATAAACAATTACCCTATGCCAAATAATCAGCGTGAGTTACGTCGGTTTCTAGGTTTGGTAAATTATTACCACAAGTTCATTAAAAACTGTGCCAGTGTTCTTGCTCCTCTACACGCTATGATCACACACAAACGCAAGGTAACGAAATTGGTATGGTGTAGCGATAGTTTACAGGCGTTCGACAATGCCAAAAATGCTATCAATAGTGCATTGTCTTTGTCATTTCCTATCAGTGATGCCCCCTAACTTTGACGGTCGATGCATCAGATGTTGCGATCGGTGGAGTGTTGGAACAAACCATTAACGGTCAACAAGCACCCATCGCGTTTTACTCGAAAAAGCTGCAGCAGCCCAAACGCGTTATAGTGCTTTCGGACGTGAACTTCTTGCTATTTACTTAAACGTGAAGCATTTTCAACATTTCCTTGAAGGCCGAGAGTTTTGTGTTTTTACCGACCACACACCTTTGGTCACTGTCTTCAATAAAAACAGCTGTAACCACTCTCCCAGAGTCATCAGGCAACTCGATTATATCTCGCAATTTACCACAGATATCCGCCACATCAAAGGTGTCTTGAACACTCCAGCGGATGCACTTTCAAGAATAGAGATTACTTCTGTTACCCTCAGCTCTACACTGTGGAATGCTATTGCACAGGATCAAGATAAGGATACGGAACTACAAGACCTGCTCAGAGAAGACTCCACTCACTCACTTTCCCTCAAGAAAATGAGTATGCCAGGATTGTCTGTGCCCCTCTATTGCGACGTATCAACAGCTGCTATTCGCCCTTATGTCCCTCCATGTCACAGACAAGCAGTCTTCACGGATCTTCATAAGCCCTCCCATCCTGGTATCCGTGCTTCGCAACACTGGTTACCTCTCGCTTTGTTTGGCCCTCGATGCGGAAGGATGTCAAACATTGGACCAAAACGTGCCTTGCCTGCCAGCGTGCCAAAGTCCAAAGGCACACCAGGTCCCCCTTTGACGCATTTCCGCCCCCATCCCAGCGATTTGAGGTAATTCATGTAGACATTGTTGGCCCTCTTCCAGTGATTCAAGGCCAACGTTATCTGCTCACCTGTCTCGACCGCTTTTCCAGATGGCCTGAAGCCATCCCACTTCCTGATATCCAAGCGGACACTGTTGCAAGAGCCTTTCTTCATGGATGGGTATCAAGATTTGGATTGCCGACAAAAGTCATCACTGACCAAGGTCGCCAATTTGAGTCTTCGCTTTGGAAGAAGTTTACCAGCTTGTTGGGTACAGTACATGCGCATACCTGTGCGTATCATCCGCAAGCTAACGGCCTCGTCGAATGCTTCCATCGCCAGCTGAAGTCATCCCTTATGTGTCACGAAGACTCCATTGGATGGATAAGCTTCCACTCGTTTTGCTTGGTATTCGCTCTGCATTTAAGAGTGATCTGAAGACTACAGCGGCTGAACTAGTCTATGGAACAACACTGCGGCTACCAGGTGGCTACTTCACTGCAGGGGATAAGTCATGCGATCCTACGGAATTCGCTCAAACACTTTCCTCTCACATGCAGTCCCTTCAGCCTGTTCCCCCTCGATTGACAAGCCAACAGAACATCTTTGTTTCCCCAGCCCTCCAGTCTTGCACCCACGTTTTCGTTCGTGTACCTCTCCCAAAACGGCCTCTCCAATGTCCATATGACGGGCCCTATGAAGTTCTCCGACGTACGCGCAAATCATTTCTCATCCAGCGCGGTTCCAAGGTCGACAAGGTTTCTATCGATCGTCTTAAGCCTGCGTTTTTGGAATCAACCTTAAGTGAGGTACATGTAGCTACCAAAAAGGTCCAGAGGAAATCAGTGTCGTTCGGAACTCTTTGAACTTCCTCTCTGGTGGGGGAGTGTGTAGTGAATACTCTTATTTTAGTTTCAAGTTAAATGTTAATTTTACCGTCTTGAATTTCGGAATAGCTATAAATTCATTTTAAATTAGTTACCCCTCATAATTCAATTGTGAACCACATTAATACTAATTTTATGTATATTGTATTATTTTATTGTATGTAAACATAATTAATTATATATCACAATTGTCAGTTAATTATTTATATTCAAATATTTATTTTAATCTAATACCATGTCCATTTTACAAATAAATAATAGAAATCCAAGGGTTATATTTTCCACCTTTGGTACTGTCGCAGTTTCGCCTAACGGACTCAATACGGCTAGTGAGATAATCACTGGTTGGCACTTAACTAGCGGCAGTGCTTATGGCTACATCATCCAGGTTAACCTATACCGGATAGATGCGCTACGGTCCCAAGCCGTAGCTTGCCTAGGCCCAACGACGACGACGTAAACCAACAACTTTAATGCTTTTAGGATAGGTTTCCAGAGAAAACAGTCATTGGCGGAAACCTGGTGCAATGCACCGTGCCAGGTGGATGGCAATGATTTTGTATACAAACAAAATGTATGCTTTTGCCCACCAAGCATCATATGATGAATCATTGATTAAGAAATTAAAGAGAATGTGTCTATTTAATGCATTAATTTATGGAAAATACTGGCTTTTATGTTCTAATTCACTAGATAGTCCAGCTAATGATCTGAAGTTTTATCATGATTTGGTGAATTACAAGAAGGAAGATAGGGAAGTTGCAAATGCTGCTTTGAAATCTTTTGCCAATCATTACTGGTATTTGACGGAGGAAGTGGTCCCTTTGAGTTTCTTTGGATCGCTAAGTAATGATGAAAAAGATAAGATCGCAAAATCCTTAAACAAATATCCAGTTCCAGAAAATTATGTATGTGGGCAACCTGTTTTCCCCATTTTAAAGGAAGACACAAAGCTTCATCAGCTAGTAGGTCCAATTTCATGGCATTTATTTCAATGCTGTGGGTCAAAACCAGACTTATGGATAAAGAAACCAGCATCAACATGGGAAGAGGTCGATGACTACAACAAACTAAAAAACATTCTTTCATCTATTAGAGTAGTCAATGATACCGCTGAAAGAGGAATCAAGCTGGTTCAAGACTTTCATGACAAATGTCAAAATGAAGAAGAATTTCAAGGTCTTTTGCAAATTGTGGAAGAGAATAGAAGACTAATTCCTGATCCTAGTAAAGAGACTCTTAAAAGAATGAAACTCAGTAAAGAATAGTTCATTAACAGATAGATTAGGTATTTTTATTTGCAGAGATTGTTTTAATTTAGAAGAGGCTGATTTTTTTTTGTTATTAAATATACCATAAATTGTCTTTTCTTATTTTATGTTTAAAAAGCTCTTATATCAATGATTTCTAATTAGGAAACTTGTTTCTTTTATTTTTTTGAGGAAAGTGTTGAATAAAGGAAAAAAAAAACGATGGGACCTCACAACTATAGATAAAGTGTTAATTTTTAGCTTTATTTTATATATATATAGTTTTGAGGTTGTCCTCACTTTGTATAGGCTAGTTATAATAAAAACTAATTATGATTTGCATTATAACTAGCAAATACAAAGCCCATCGCCGCGAAGCTGCATTGGGGTGATGCTTCAAAGGTGGCGGTAACACCTTATTTAAGAAGAAGGCACTGCAAGCAAAAAAAAATTTTAATTTAAATTTTTAAAAATAAATGAAAATTTTCAAAATTAAGTAAATTTCTATTTTGATGAACTTTTCTAATAGAACCTTTGATTCTAAATCATTTATATTCTATAACATTTTTCGATAAAGTTGATAGTGTTTGAGATATATGGGGTTTTTAGGAAAAGGGGATGCGCAAAATTTCAAGGGGGGGTGGGGGGATTCAAAATTTGTCGGATTAGAAAATGCCTGTAAAATTCGTGTTTAGGACATCATTTGGCACAACATTAGACTCTTGGACCTTGACTTTTTGAAAATGACCCAAAAATGGTACACCCTAGACTAACCTATTCCATCTTATGAAAGTCATTAGTCTAAAGCAAGACTGGTGGGCCGTGAATCAGAGAAATTTGCATTTGATTTGTTCATCGTAATTATTACGTAATATAGTATAGTGTATATAGTAGTATATAAGAGTTTATTGGTAGCATATCATATGACAATTCCCATAAACATGTGATGGCCTCGATGTTGCCAGTTTTTATTTTTTTCCTGAAACTATTACCTTCTCATAGTTTGTTTCAACAATGCATATATTATCATCTCCACGAGCGTAGACATTACAAGAAAAGATTCTAACTAAGGATAAGTAAAGTTCTTTCATGGTCACAATATATACTTTTATAGATGTCAAACATAAAAATATAATAAAATTCTATATTAACATAAATATATATTCGATACACCTTTACGTCATGGCTTTAACATCAGTATTTCGTATAGCTTCCTCCGGCATCAATAATTTCTTGCAATCGTTACGGCATAGAAGAGGCCAGATTGTTGGGAATGTTTGGTGTTCGGCGTAAGCTCTCCCAACTATTCCTCGTGTGAGCTAAAAGTGCTTCAAATGTTCTTTCATTGCGTTGCTCCCATTCGTTAATCATTATTGCCCAAAGGTTTTCAATCGGATTCAAATCAGGAGAACGTGTGGCAGAATTAGATTAATAATCTCTGGGTGATCTTCGTACCACGCTCTCACGACGTTAGTCCTATGAATGGGACTGTTATCTTCCATTAAGTAAAATGGTTCCGGTGCTAGAACCAGATACGCACGAACACTGGGTAGTAGCACCTCTTCCAGTATCTGGCAATATTGCTGTCCAGTAAAGCGTCCATCTACTTGAGTCAATTCTCCGACACCATAGCCAGACATCCAGCCCGACCAACCTCGTTTCCTTCGACATAGCAACGCTTACCTCCATCCTCATTCCACTTCCTTCATTAAACCTATTATCGCTTTTACTGTCCCTTCCTTCCATCCTTCAATGCCAGCGTTCTTAAACCTAGCACATAAATTACATAATATGGAATCTAACACCTTAGATCTCTACGCATTCATGTTACTTGAAGACGCCTGTGTCTTAGGGGAATCTAAGTGTTGAGAGTGGGCTTGAGGGGTAATCTATAGATTATTACAGATGACCTTCAACGCTCCAACTATTTAAAAATGATTATTTATTAAGCACATCATATGGCATAATACACACATGAATTTAAGTATCTCTTACACTATAGGAATGGAATTGAATCCTACCAGAGTTAAAAAGTTGCAAAATATGATAGATTAGTTTGTATTAAGACGTTACTAAGAGAAAAGGATTTGGGATAGAGCGGAAGGCAGAGAGTATATTTTCCCTGAGTTTCGGTTATTATTAACGTTATATGGATACATTGCCGATGTCTCTGCTGAAGATCTCTGATGGGATGCGGTGTGATCAGAGAGAGAGAGAGAGAGAGAGAGAGAGAGAGAGTTACAAGTTACAAGAGGAAGCCTCAAAGACCTTTCGGTCCACGCTGGGAGGTTCCTGTTATTAAAAGTTTATTTTTCTTTCAACTATCCTAGCAGTAGTAGAAAACTGGATAGAAAAGTAGAAGGCTCTCTCCCCACCCTCCGCTCCCTCCCTGCCAGAGACAGGTACGGAAAAAGGTTGAAGAAAATACCTTGACCCTGGAAAAGTAGCCAAGGAAATTTTACAGGAAAGTGGAGAATATATAAATAGCTCTATATTTAGCTTGCTCACAGAGACACCGTGCAAGCGAACTCCTGCAGAGTTTTCTTATGTTTTAATCTTAAACTATGAGTGTATTCAGTACTTTGTCTAGCCTATTTTTAAACACATTTACACTTTGACTGGAAACAACCTCTGAGGGAAGTTGGTTCCAGATATTAACTATTTTATAGGAAAAGAAATTTCCGCAGACAGAGGTCCTAAATGTCTTTAGTTCCAGTTTAAACCCATTATTTCTTGTCGGATTGGCATTAAGTGAGAATAAGTTTCTGTAATCTACCCTGTCTATTCCTTTGAGCATCTTGAAGACTTGAATAAGCTGACCCCGCAACCTCCTCGTCTCTAAGCTAAACAGATTTAGGCGCTCCAATCTCCGTTGGTAGCTTTGCATTCTCATTGAAGGGATCAATTTTGTAGCCCTTGCTTGTACTCTTTCTAACCTTTCTATGTCCTTCCTGAGGGATGGAGACCAAAACTGCGCACAGTATTCCAGTTGAGGTCTGACTAGAGAATTATAAAGAGACATTACAGTCTCCTTGTTCCGAAACTGGAACTGTCTTTTAATATAACCTAATAATTTTAAGGCCCTCTTTTCGACTTCTGCACAGTGCTTCGACGGTTTCAGATCGTTGCTGATATAGACTCCTAAGTCTTTCTCTAGATCGGTCTCAGTCAAGTTCCTTCCCAAGAGAGTAATCGGTCTTCGGGTTTTTATAACCTATGTGCATTACCTTACATTTGTCCAAGTTGAATGGCATCTGCCAAGTAGCAGACCATTCGCCCAACCTGTCAAGATCGTTCTGAAGCGTTCTTACGCCCTCCTCAGTACCTACACTACTTCCTAATTTCGTATCGTCTGCAAATTTGGAGATTGCACTTAGAAGCCCGACGTCTATATCGTTAATATAGATGATAAAAAGTAAAGGACCCAGAACGGAACCCTGTGGGACACCACTGGTGACGGGCGCCCACTCCGAAGCCACTCCATTTATTACCACTCTCTGCTTTCTATCTTTTAACCAATCCTCAATCCAGTTGGAAACGAGCCCGGTGATTCCTAGTCCTTTGACTTTAGCTATCAATCTAGCGTGAGGGACTTTGTCAAAGGCTTTTTGAAAGTCGAGATACACTATATCTATTGCCCTACTTGCATCGTACAGTGTATGCATATTATGGAAAAACTCTAACAGGTTTGTCAGACAGGATCTATGTCGCCTAAATCCATGTTGAGAATAAAAAATTAGATTGTTAGATTCAAGGTGATACACAATACGTTTTGTAATGATGGATTCCAACAGTTTGCCGACAACTGATGTTAAACTGATCGGGCGATAATTACAAGGATTTTCCCTATCACCCTTTTTAAAGATAGGTGTTACATTTGCTAACTTCCAGTCGGTTGGAACTTTCCCTAACTCGATTGATTGTTTGAATATGGTTACTAAGTCGTCAACAACATTGTGGCTAACCTCTTTTAATACCCTTGGAAGAAATAAGTCGGGGCCAGGTGATTTGTATTTGTTCATCTTATCAATTAATTGCTGTACCTCATTTCTCGTAAAACTTATGGTCTCTACGGGATGGTCACCGTCATATGTAATCCGAGGACTTGGCACTTCTATTGTGTCTTCCTCCGTGAAGACTGTAACGAAGAACTCGTTTAACGTATTAGCTATATCTTTATCACCGAATTTCAGTACGCCATTTCTATCTTTTAAGGGGCCTACAGAATTTTTAATTGGCTTTCTGCTATTAACATGGGCAAAAAATTCTTTAGGGTTAACTTTACAGAGTGAGGCAACTCTAGCTTCTTCATCACGTTTGGCTGATCTAATTAAGGACTTAACCCTCCTACGTAGGTTTATATAGTTTTCTGAATTAGTGTGGTTGAAATGCGACTTAAGTAGTTTGTAGGCTCTATTTCTTCCCGTAATAGCCCTCCTAATTTCGTTGTTAAACCATTTCGGTGACTTTGTTGACAAGGAAACCATTTTAGTGGGTATAAAAGTGTTCTGTAATATTCTAAATTGATCCCTATATGAGCTCCAGGTGACATGACATCCTCACTTATTAGAACTTCAAGTGTGTCTAAACTACTTCGGAAGCTTTCAAAATTTGCTCTCGAGAAATCCAGTCTTTCACGAGTCTTTTCGCGTGTATTAACTGGAACCCTGAGGTCAAACCTAATCAAATTATGATCGCTGTTACTTAAATTTTCACCAATAGTCAGGTTAGAGACTAGGTCATCTTCGTTCGTGAATATGAGGTCTAGTTTATTATTACCCCTAGTAGGCCCGTCAACCCATTGACTTAATAAGTTATCATCGGCAAATTCCAACAGTCTTGAGCCCTCAGCATCAGCTGTTTTGTTTTCCCAATTTACATTACCACAATTAAAATCACCAAAAATCACACTGATCTTATTATTCACTATTCTGCTTAATTTGTTATACAAGTTTATATCCTTATCAACGGGGTAGTGAGGTGGTCTATATACTAGAAGTAGCTGCACTACTTTATTATTTAGGTTTAGATCAATTCCCAACATTTCATGAGCAGATACGATATTACTGTTTACCGGGTGCAGGGAGTCCCGAGCATACAAAAGTACACCGCCGCCTTCCCTTCCGTTCCTATCTTTGTGAAACATTTTGTAACCTACCATTTCAAATTCTCCTACAAAATCCCTTGATTCAGAATGAATCCAGGATTCCGTTATTCCGATGATATCAAAGTTCTCAGTTTTGACAAGCGCTATAAATTCCATTAGTTTGTTTCTAATTGACCTAGCATTGAAGAGCACAGTTTTGAGTGATTTTAAGTTGTGGTTTTTCCTAACTGGCCTGAGTCGTTTCCCGACGCAGTTGAACTAACTACTGGGGGAGGGGGACTAACTACTGGGGGAGGGGGACTAACTGCTGGGGGAGGGGACTAACTGCTGGGGGAGGGGGACTAACTGCTGGGGGAGTAGGTTTAACTGTTTGGGGAGCAGGATCAATTGCTGGTTTGGGGGTCCTAGTTTAAAAATTATACAAATTAATGTTCAGTAAATCACCATACTTCTTTTTCCCCTTCTGGTTAAAATGTATCCCGTCCGAACCAAAGTATTCCCCATTTCCGTAGAATGTAGGCCAAAAATCGACAAACTTTAGGCCTTTTTCATCACACATGCGTTTAACTCTTTTATTTATGCTAATGGCTTTACTTAGAGTATAGTCACTAGCACGCATTCGAGGGAGAATTCCTACGACCATACCCATGTCTGTCCTATCCCTAACCTTGTCAGTTAGGTTCTTGAATTCTTTTATAATGGGCTCTGTCTGCCCTCCTGTCCCTCCCAGAAAAACGTCATTGCCACCAACATGGACAATGATAGGGCAACTCTTATTCTTGATATTAATTTTGCCTAATTCCCTATTATCTGGCTTGTGGCACCCGGAAAACATCGGAGTTTTCTCTTGGTCGCCCGTCTTGCTCCGAAAAAGTCCCCTTGATTCCTTACCATAGAATCCCCAATTAAAAAGGATTCATCCTCCTCATCAGCAAGTAAGTGAAACTTATTTTTGATGGTAATGGGTTCCAAATCCTTATGTTTTTGGTTTGGAGGGTCTTTTATTTTTGACCAATTTGAATTCTTGTTCCTCCGTTCTATTTTCCGGAATAGTCACCGTGTTTTCCAAGCGTGCCACGCTTTGTTCTAGATGCTTAATCTTACAGTTTAAATCTGCTGGTGTGTTTTTAGTTTGATCTTGTCCACTGGGTTGGATTTCCAGTGCGACGACCCTAGCTTCAAGCTTTTTTACTAATTCCTTTAGCTCTTTAACTTCCTTTTCGTGGTTGTCTCTAAGTTTACAAAACAAACATACACTAAGGGATGTGATATCGCTGATACTACCTTCAGGGAAGTCAACGCACCAATGATTAACTTTACATTTAAAGCATTCTGCTTTCAATTTAGCTGGCCCTGCCATATTTTCTCTTTTTTTTCTGAATACTCTGAATAAGATAAAGCGTTCTAGCAATGAAAACTATCAAAAACGTTCTGACCAGTATATAAAAAAGGGGGGGGTGAATTCATCCCGCGCGTAGACGCATCCACCTACTTGCAAGTGACGTTCATCCCTTCCAGAAGACTACACCTCTCTGCTGCCGCACCGACCAAAGGTCTCCCCAGGGCCGGACAGTCCCAAACGTGTCGCAGCTACCAACTGACAAACACTCGCGACGCAGGCATCACGGATTTCCGCCAGGAGCGACAGCGAGATGCAGCCCCTTACTAAGTCTTACTAGTCACTCACAAGCGGCCAGACTCTTAGAATCCAGTGTTCAAGGGATATCCCACCAGACCCAGAGTCTACGCCCGAGACTTTACGCTGGCCTGGCAGCCAGCTGGGCAGTAAAGCTCTCTCACCTCAGAGCAGTACAGCCAAGCACCATCAATTGGTCACCAAAGAACGGTCGCAGGGGGCTGGTCAGGCCATTACGCGTTAGGAATGGGCTTAACGGGGCACTAGCCACACTCCATTCATCGCGCCCCTACGCTTGGGACCCCTCCATCCCAGTCTCTCACAACCTACGAGCGTTAAATGGTGTTATTTATAGAGGTTCCAAAGCCTCTCTTCCCACGCACGAGGTAGCAGTAGGGTCCTAATAGTAAAAGAAGAGAAAAATACTTAATACTAAAAGAAAAGTTTTTTTTTTTTTTATGTCAGAGGAGAACATCCTTAATGTAAGCTAAAAGGACAGAGTAGGGATGGGATGGGGTCCTAGTAACCCACGGGACAGGATTGTACAACATACTTTACCCGCCCTCCCGAAAGCACTGTACATTGTTGAAAATGGTATGATTGACTGACGCGAATGAAAAGTGAAAAGAATGGATTATTACGAGAAAAAAATAGGAAGCTGCCAACAGACGCTAAATTAGAGAAGTATTAATTGAAGAAATTTAAATAGGTGCTAGTCATGACTGGAACTAGAAAGATCGTTGATAAAAGTTTCTCTACAATTCATATACATGTACAGAAAGAATCTCGGTTAAAAATGGTATACCCTAAGAAAACTCAACAGCCAGTTTTCTTTCAGGTGGATATATTAAAAATAGTATTTTTAGCACAACTTTAGCTATCTTTTATTGCGTTTTATATATATATATATATGTGTGTGTGTGTGTGTGTGTGTGTGTGTGTGTGGGGTACGCGTATATGCGTGCAGGGCCGCCGAAAGGGCGGGAAAGCCGCGATAAATCCCGGGACCCGGACCTCTAGGGGGCCCGGAAAGGGGGGGAATAAAATCTAAAAATATTAATAAAGCAATTGATTAAATAACAGAGGAAAAATATAATTAATGAACACACATTTTATAAAGATTATCATAGTCAAACTGAAACAAAATTTTATCTGCAGTCCACAAATGCCCAAGACCGATTGACAGATCTGGGAACCATTGTAATTGAAAGCCAGTTGGCCAGTACTTTAAATTTCATCAGAATCACTTACCACTTTGCTAGAGAGAAGGCAAAGAAAGTACACGTCTGATTATGAAAATCTTGCAGTAAACACTTGTTTTGCCTGCATGGACTGGTACTGCATTTGTAAATTGTATGATGATATAATTAATATAATTGATTCGAAAATAAAATGGTCATTTCCTTCTGAGGTGTTTATTCATACTGTATGTTTTGAATAGTGACTTGGACATATAATAAGTTTGCTTGTTATGTACACAAAAAAACATTCATAATAAAATACAGAGTAAACTGGGGGGCCCGTATACCAATCCTTCCCCGGGGCCTGTGGAAGCTCTCGTCGGCCCTGTATGCGTGTATATTATATATTTTTAAAGTATGGTGCTGCTGGTAGGCTTATGTAAATTGAAATAAGCCAAGAAAATAACATATTATTCTTTAAGCTCAAAGACGGTGATTCTCTTATGAAATGATAGTTTTGAGTAAATTTTTAATTATAGACAAAAGAGGAATAAAATAAAAAAAACAAGTGCTGAGCTACATAATAATAATAATAGCAAGTAATATTCTTACAATTACTGCGTTACAGAAACTTAGTTACTTATTTGTTATTTAATACTGTTGAAAGAAGTCATGGCAATGAAAGAAAACAGAATTTGTTGTTTGTACTTCTAAAATATGAAATTTATGTACTCTGCTCTCTTTTAAAACCTGGATTACACTAATATATATATATATATATATATATATATATATATACTGTATATATATATATATATACCTTCGCCAAATCAATTTTGCAGAATTGGTTCCGCACTTTTTCTGTAAGAAATACAACAATGGTTACGACTCGTAGATCTGAAACTAATTGTACAGGGTGTTCCATAAGTCCGGCATCATAGGAGAAATTCATATTTTTCTATTTCTACAAACCATAATTCATATGCTCGGGATACCAATTTCCCGTCCACCATTCTGTTCAGTAACGAGGCTGTTTTTTATGGAAATGGTGAGGTAAATCGACAGAACACCCGCTACTGGTCTCAAAACAACCCTCACTGGTATACCTCTTCAAAGGAACAAAGTGCATCTCGGGTGATGGTATGGTGTGGCATTTGGAAGAATCGCATCATAGGCCCCTTCTTTTTCGATGAACATGTCACTGGAGGCACCTACCTACGTAGTACGTATGCTCAAGGAAGAAGCATTTCCCAGTGTCTTGAACGAAGAAGGAAATTTCCAACATGGTTCCAGCAAGACGGCGCTCGTGCACATTACAGCACCCAAGTAAGGGAATACCTGTACCAACAATTCCCTGGTCATTGGATAGGACGTCGAGGGCCTGTGGAATGGCCAGCTAGAAGCCCGGATCTCACGCCACTAGATTTTTATCTCTTGGGGCCACTTGAAAGCGCTGGTATACGCAGAGAAAATTAGGAGTGTTGAACATTTGCGGCAGCGCATTATTGGGGCATGTAACACCATTACTCCTGACATCATTCACCGTGTGCTTGCTGACTGGGTATCACGTCTGAATTTGTGTATTGAAAACAATGGTGGACATATTGAGCACGTTCTGTAAATAAAAGCTTTTGTTTTGCCTTTTTTTATTATTTTTCCTATGATGCCGGACTTATGGGACACCCTGTATAATAAAGGCTAAGAAAATAATTTAAGATAAATAGTTAATTATCATAATAATAATAATAATAATAATAATGTTTAAGTGGATAATTAGAGGTAGAAAAACATATTTGATGGATGAATAATTAAAACATTAGTTTATCCGCTTAATAAAATATTTTATTTCAAAATTGGAAAAGTATGAGTCATCCCTATAATTGAAAATTAGATGTAATTTATTTTAATTTAGTTAATATTTCTATTATTCTAATTTCATATGATACAAATATTAATTCAGAAATTTGTAAGGTGTTGAATCATAATTAATCTGATTTTTGCTTTTCGTAACATCTGTATTTAACCTGAAGAAAGAAATGTATGTATTCGTGTAGCTATACGGTAAAAATGACTGAGAACACAAGTCGCTGTATGTTTTGAGACCCATACATCCTCTCATCTAGGTCTATTCAGCCTTTATTCAAATATTCATTTGACGTTTTCTTCTGTTCAGTCTCTATTGTTTAAGGTATAAGGTTAAAAATTGAATGTCACACTCTGTAGTCATAAGGCGACTCTGCTATTTGATTTTTACCTGTAAAGTACGTGTGTATATATATATATATACTGATATACAGAATATCACTCTGAGTGGGAATGTTGCTCCCCCTGCAGCTAGAAGTGACGTGAATTAAGATAAAACTAACGGAGCCGCGAAACCGGACACGGCGGAACGCTGGAGGAACGTGCCGGAACGCTGCGTAAAAAGAGCCATGAATTTTTTTCTTACTCAACCTACACTTAGGTTAACCTATCTCCTGCCTCGGGAATGTTTGTTTTTTGTTTTGTTTTCTTTTCTTTGTTTTTGTTTAAATATCTCTCATGAAAGACCGTGAAGGAACCCAAGGAGGACTTTTTGTAATTTTAAAATTTTTTTTTTATGAAAGACCATAAAAGACACCTTATAAAGGGGGGACCGTCATGAAGGACGGTGAAGGGGGAAATTTTCAAATTGATCCATGTCTGTCTCCCGAAATGCGGACATACTACTTCGCGCTCGAAAACCACGGCTATTTAATCAAGGAAACCAGCCAAACAGACCACGTCTATATCCATTCTCCATCTTGGAATGTGTGATCATAGGATTATAGCATACAAACTTAAGAAAACAGGAATGACTGAAAAGCTGGGACAAGGGATGTTTACTTTTCTAACCCAAGGAAAACAGAAAGTATTAGGAAATAAAGATAAATCTGAAATCTCACAAGTCATCAGCTCTGTCCCACAAGATACAGTGTCAGCGCCTTGGTGTTAATATAATGAATACAGACATAAAGGCTGACATTAAGGACAATGTTGTATCGTGTAGGGATTTCCTACAGTATACGTATATACAAATATATCATAAATAATGTACAGCAAGTTCGAATTCATTTATTTTCATACATTTAAACTAGTAGTGTAACGATTAATCGGCACTTTTTTGGATAGTGGCATCGGCCAAATTTAGCCGATTCTCTCACCGATTCTTTGACATTTTAAAATTTTCATTACAAAACAAAATCTATATTTACTGAAAATTAAACAGACAAAAACGGATCAAGTAAAGATAAGCACCCCCAGCCTTCTTTAATTAGCCTTATAAGGCTAACTAACGAAAATATCACGACCTAACCTAACCAATCGTCAAGGGCGTACAGTTGACTTAAAGATTGGTTAGGTTAGGCCGTGATATTTTCGCTAGTTAGCCTTATAAGGCTAATTAAAGAAGGCTGGGGGTGCTTATCTTTACTTGATCCCAAAAAACATTATTTATGATAATTTATACTCATTTCAAAGTGTAATTATATAAAAATATTTTACATTCACGAAAAAGGCAAAGCTCAATTAATAAGTTAAGTTGCTCATAAATTTACATTTTCTCTAACTAGCTAACCTCCAAAGCTGTCTAGAACTAAATCTCTAACTAGCTAATGTCTTTCTAAAACAGCTTCTAAGAGGTTGCGGGTGCTGTATCGGCTCCGCAGTTCCTTCCCCCACTCAGCTACTATCTCTGTACAGAGCCTTGTCTTCAGTCTCTCTTTCTTCGCCTCGCTCTCTCTTTACTATCGCAATTATAACAGCCACTGCTCTTCTGAACTCTTTAACCGCATGTCTCTTCCTTTAAGGAGAGCACAGAGTATCAGACGACTTTCAAGACATTCTCATCCCTATTCTGTCCAACTTTCTAACTGAAGGATTAATTGCTATTCTGAATCTTTCACCTATTCAACCGGTCAACTCTGGAACAACCTTCCACAATCCATTTTTCTCCCCAGCAATGAATTCCACTCTTTCAAACTCAGTGTCCGAGCATCTCGAAAACCCTGGACTTTGATTTCGGTTCTCTCTATCTCCTTCTATGGGAAGGGGGGATAAATTTTGGAGGCGTTCGCCCTTGGCCCCTCCTTCTTGCATTAAAAAATTAACTCGGGTTAGAATTACGTTTTGGAACTACGTTGTAATGGAATGAATGAATATGAATTCTTATTTAGTGACATCTTAAAAGGAAAATTTAACGTTAAGTAGTTACATCTCAATAAAAGTGAGCTGAGATGTGTTATCAGTCTAGAGTTAGGATTGATAGGCACTAAAAAATCAATAATAGGTAGGCAAAAAGGCACTAAAGAAGCCCTAAAAAAGTCGCTTAAATAGGCACTAATAGCTAAAAAAGGCACTTAATAGGCATTTCTATTTTCCCACTTTTCTCTTATTATTGTTGACTTACAGTAAACCCATTTGCAGTTCTGATGAATATCAGGATTTTTATTGTAAAAAATAAACTAAACATCTCAAAAACCATCAAACATTTTATTTGCATCAAAGTAAAATCCAAACATTTAAACTATCTTCTTACAAAAACTCAACTAAACTATAAATTGAAATGGCAATTGATGATTAAAATTTTTTCAAGGTTCTGTGGCGTAAATTGACATCGCCTGTCACTCAATACATTTTTATATCGAGAAAACGACCTTTCGACATCGCAAGACGTAATTGGTGCGAACTTCAAAAATGTTAATTCGTTTGGCTCAAAGTCCAGAACCTCCTGACACTCTCCTTTGAACATTGTTGAAACGTTCACTATGGTTTGCCAACCAGGATTGTGTCTGAGAACATTTTCAAATTTTGCTACCACTTCTTTCCCTACGTTACCAGGAACCTGGCTCAGCTCCTTCCTTAAATTTTGAACTATTTCCACTGCTTCAACAAACGGCAGGCCTCTCTCCAGCTTGGTTATGGTCCCTGGCACCCGTCCCAAATTGGCCATGATGTAGGCCAGGTCTCCTCGAAGGGTTAGACACGATAAGGCCTCCTTCGCTTCTCCTATCACGACTGCCTCATGCTCGTCTAAGTTTTCAACGACCTGCAACAAAAAACAGAATTAAGATGAAATTTGCTTTGCTGCTTTTGAAATGGCTGTAGAAGAATGTACTAATTAAACTGAATATGTTTCGTACCTTGACAATTTCGCTGATATTTTCAGCATAATACAGGGCAGCTTGAAGCCAGGAACCCCATCGAGTCAAAACTGGCTGAGGTGGCAAGGGTGTTTCTGGAAGAGCTGCCTTGAAAGCAGCAATTCGTGAAGGTGCCTTGAGAAAGACCTTCTTCACCGACGATACAAGTGCATTTACGTTCCGAAAATGTCCCCGGATGTTTTCTGCCACCCGATTGAGAGCATGAGCCAGGCAAGTCACATGCACCATTTTCGGATAGAAAACCTTCAGATTTTGCGCTGCTTTCAACATATATGCCGCTGCATCCGTGACAAGAAGTAAAAACTTATCATCATTGTTCTCACTTGGCCACAGAACTCCTGCAATTAAAAAAATGAATAAATAAGTTTATATGCGCACAAAATTAACAACTTCAAATGTAATTGTCTCTCATTTTAAATGCATATGAATAACATTCATCGACACTTACGGAGAGCATCCCGCACAACTCGAGCTACTGTGGCATTATTAGTTGCCTCGAGTGGTCTCGAGAGGACCAGGTGTGGTTTTCCTGGGCCAGAGCAGTCGAGCTTACCCACCACCACATTGGCAACTTGACGTCCACAGGTGTCTGTCGTCTCGTCAACTGACACCCAGAAGTTGGCATAATTGACGTCTTATCTGATCTCTTCAATAACCTAGAAATTTCCTGTAGTATTTAATTTAATAAATACACACAATGTGCATAACTTGATAAAGAGTGATATCAACAGAACGCTCGTTTAGCCATTCTTTTACATTTGACATAATCAAAATTTAATACAGTAAAATGACAAAAATTAAAGAAATGAAGTGAAATAAAACTCAAAATTTAAACAAAATAAATTAAAATATTAAATTATTTTAAATCAATGTGAAATGAATTTAAACCTGTAAAATGAAAATTAAAATGAGGTAAATTAAATCAACATATTTAAACTTACAGATTCATATTTTGGATGGAAGTAGTTTCTCCTCAAAGTAGATTCATCGGGAATTTTCATTTTCGTGTACTTTGCTAAAAATTCTTTGTATGCCGCATTTTGCAGCTTGTTAAAAGGTATGTTTGCCGCCACCATTGAAGCACACAAATCAACATGGAACTGCTGCTGCAACTTATCCGACTCTGTGGGACTTGGAAAGAAGGGCTGGCATGTTGCAGTTTTCTTCTTAGAGTTCATCAAATGCATAGCAGTATTTTTGTGTTGGTCCAAATGGCATTTTTTCTCGCATTTTACCTGCAAAGATGACAAGTATTACTGAAGACCAAACTTAATTACTGCGCCATGCATTAAAATAAATGAAATTAACAACAAACAAAAAGCTATTATTCTCTATTCATTATAAGAACCCAACTTAACTTAATAATTTCTTTAGATACCACTCTTTTTTTTTTTTTTTAGAAACTACAGAAAACGACAATTTTTAGGGGGACTAAATTATAAAATGCATTAGTCGAACGTCGAAGTTGGTTGTTCGGTTAATTAAATTAATATTAAAATAATTTAAAACAATTTGTTTTTCACCACTCTTTACCAATTTATCTTTAGGATGCTATTAAATTCGGAATAGCTCACATTATCACTCATTGTTGGAGCGTCAAATTCCCTCGCATGCATTTGTTTACATCGAGTGGGTTTGTTATTTTGGATAAAGAATAAAAAATGTTGCAACGTACCTCTTTGGAATAAGGTTCGCAGAAAATAACTCTACCGTCCGTAGTGAAGTTTGGGTCCTTCTTGATCCACTGCCTGAACAGAACACTTTTGGCTGTCTTGTCCTTAGGCATTTTTTCTCACTTATAAAAAAAGTCGTAAGCACAAACGTGAGATTTTATTTAGCAAAAGCACTTGAACAAAGACACCACGTTGCACGCACCAAACAAAATGATCGAGGCCGAACGCGTCACAATGACGTATTGTGATCTGATTGGCTGTATTTGGCTGACGTATTATGATCTGATTAGCTGTGCTGGTTGCCTCAGGACTAGCCTCGGTTTTACCATCCCCTGCCCTATTTAGGCCCACAAGTTTAAAAAAAAAAGCGAGTTATTTTGCTTTACTTAGTACAATAAAATTAAAAAAGGCATATATAGGCACTTATTTTAAAATTAGGCACTAACCATCAAAATAGGCGTTTATAGGCACTATAACATTTAATTATATACATCCCACAGTCCCAAAATGGATTTCTCTAAAAGAAGCCTATGAATCTATAAACGGGAATAAAAAAGGCAAAAAGGGCAAAATCCGGTCTCTAGTTATCACCTGCTGCGGAGGAGATTCACTATCATTTTATCCGAATCTATTTAGTTCTTTAATTCCGTGATTAATGAAGCTTTGATAGAGAAAATTTAAAATATTTTATGAAAAGTGTTTTCAAACCAGACTTCACAATCGGGATTAGATTTACTTCTTTTGTTATATCATACTCTAAGTTGTGGAGTACTACATACTAATTAAACGTTTTGATACGGAGTATAGTCACAATATTTATCTTACTTTATCATATCTTAATGCGTTATTTATGACTCAATGTAACATAATGAAGCTGAGGCCTTAAAATTAAATTAACCCTTAAACAGCTTGACAGCTGACAACAATGATCCTACGAAATTATTAACAAACACTTAATTTTATGCACACTGAATAATCTTCACGTCAAGTAATGCAGTTAAGACTACAAAACATTAATTATACCGTATATTCCTTATAATTATAAAGATATTTAGTTTAAATTTAGAAAATACGTTAGCATGCCAACATGTGTTTTAAAAATGTTCTTGTGAATACGTAAAACTGCTTAATAACCAGGTAAGTAACATATCCACAAACTTCTCTCATTGTGCTTCTCATAATCATATATCGGCTTAATTTTCCTTCAAAATTTAAGCAACAGATATAATAAAAAGGGAAAGAAAACTGTAATTTTAGTGTATAAAAAATAAACCAAAGATACACCAAAAAGGGCAGTCTAATCTCCAATCTGGCAATGATGTAAGAATCCTTGTGTTGCCATTATGCAAATTCAGCTCCTTCATGCTAGTGAATTTGATACTACGAAAAAGTCGTAATTTTGTAGACGAAATGATGAATTTCATAGGGACGAAGCTTAATATTAGATTATCATGAATTATGTATTACGTAAGATAAAAAATGCACTGTGCTGAAATTTGCTTTTAGTTTAACGTTGCTGTAATACAGTTTGGATCTTTATCTATATGAAATGTTTTATTAACGAGAATCTTGTGACTTCAAGCAAATACAATTTATTAAGTATACAAGACAGCCTCATAAAGAAAAATTCTAATGAAAAGCTAGGGTTTACGGTTCGGTAAACAAGAGTGAAAATGAAAAATAGCTCAAATGAAGATGATATTAGTATTGATGTTGTAATCAATTAAGAATAATGATGTAAGCGAAATAAAACAATCTGTGGACGTTTTCCAGTTTATGTACCGTTTTCTACAGTACGCAAAAATAAATTATATAAATCACTAAGTATTTGTATGAATAGATTTCGACCGTTATTTTTCTGTCCGGTTAAGTTAATTGGGTACTTACGTATTAACAGGGGGCCACCACATATTGACGATTGGTTAGGTTAGGTTGTATTGGTTAGGTTGTATGAAAAACGGTACACAAACTGGAAAAGGTCCCAATCTGTTAAATTTAACTTAAGTAGAATTTAGTAATCAAGTTTCACAAAAACTTTAATAAAGGAAAAATTAATAGTAAACTTTAATTTCAAGAGTCATAAGGTAATGGACTCTGCTTTCTGGACTGTAAGATTTGCCATTTATATGAAATATAAGCAGAACTGTAACGACAGAAACATAAGTAAAATGAGAGTCAGAAATTGAATGGCGACGATACTTTCTGAATGCCTCCTCTCTGTTGCAGGGCGTAACTGGCGTAAAAATGTTGGGGGAGGGGGACGAACACAATCATAGTGTTAGAAGCACTCATTATCTTTGGGAGTAATTATAAAAGTTGGGGGATACGAATAGACTGGTGCTCGACAATCTGCTCTAGGTCATTCAGGATAGAGAAGTTCTACAGATGTACAGAAGCTAAGGCTAACAAATAACAAAGACCCTAACATCAACTCTAAGGTTAGCCCGAGAGAAAGAAGAGAGTACGGGGTTAAAAGAAGAGAATAAGGGGTTAAGTAAGTAGCCAAACCTATCATTAATGGGCTAAAATTCATTCAGAAAAAGAGAAAGAAAGACTCACCATCATCATCCGCCGGCCACTCCACTGCCAACAAGTCGGAAAAATAGTCGGAGAGAATAGGAAAGGGGTGAAAGATGAAAAGAAGTAAAATAAGAACGCTTACAAACCATGCAAACACAGTCTTAACTCAAACACTGTCATACCATGCAAACTACAGACATGCAAGTAAAGAGAAGATAAGAAAAGAACAAAAACAAAAGTATGAAGAGTATAACAAAAAGATGGTTAGTTTATGCTACGAGCTACATCTAAGTTCGTGTTAGTCTAGTTTTTTTTAATATAATTTTATTGCTGGCATATCACACGCTGGCATGTCACAAGCTGGCATTAATCGTCAACAGTCTCAAACCTCGACCATTACCCCCAGAGCTCCTGTTTCTAATTGTTTTATTATTTTAAACAACGTTAATATTTTTAAAATGCCTATCTAAACGGTTTTTAAACATATTAACCGCTGGTAGAGTTCACGACGGACGCGGGAAGATTATTCCATTTATCAATTACTTTTAACGTAAAAAAGTTTTTAGCGATATTAGTAATGAAACGTCTGCCACGTAATTTAAATCCGTTATTACGAGTATTGCTATTACCTAAAATGAACAATTTGTCAACATTTACGTTATCGATTTTATTAACGATTTTGCAAACTTCAGTAAGCTCCCCCCTTAATCTCCTAGTTTCGAGTGAATGCAAGTCTAACTCTTTAATCCTATCTTCGTAAGACTTGTTGTGTAGTGACGGAATTAGTTTCGTGTCGCGTTGCTGAACCCTTTTCAACCTATCAATATCCTCATGCAAATACGGGCACCCAAACCAAAACTACTGAACGGCATATTCTAAGTGAGGCCTAGTAGTATGCCCACAAAAAGGGAGAGTGCAGGAATGTTGCAAGAGTGGCACCCCACCTCCTTTGTTGCAAGACACCCCACCCCCCTTGTGGCACCCCCCAAAGAGGAGTACCAACCCCAAATTGGGGTTGCAAGGGATATGCAACTTGGAGTTATTCCCCAAGCTGAACCCCCCCAAGGGGGCATACCTAACCTAAGGGGCCTCTTTGGGGGATGAGATGGGAAGGCCTCACCCCAAAAAGGGGAAGAGAGAGAGAGGAAGGTGGAGAGGACCCAGAGGAACGGTCTTTGCTTGGCGAACGCCAAGCTCATATGACTCCTTCAGCCAAGCCGCAGCTCTCTTATATGCCCCTAATCAGCCAGGTGGCTTAATCAGCCAGTTGGCTTAGAAGGCTGAGTTGCCAGTTTGCGCCTTGTATTTAATTATTCCATATATTATTCAGCCAGTTGGCTTAGAAAGCTGAGTTGCCAGATAGCAATAATTATTTATTTAAACCATATATAAATCAACCAGAGCCAGTTGGCTTAGAAGGCTGAGGATTCCGCTGTTTATTTGCATATATTCCTCCGTCATCCGGATTAGAAGGCTGATAGCAATAATTACTTAATTAAACCATATACTCTTCCGTCATCTGGCAACTTGGAGTTATTCCCCAAGCTGAACCCCCCCAAGGGGGCATACCTAACCTAAGGGGCCTCTTTGGGGGATGAGGTGGGAAGGCCTCACCCCCAAAAGGGGAAGAGAAAGAGAGAGGAAGGTGGAGAGGACCCAGAGGAAGGGTCTTTGCTTGGCGAACGCCAAGCTCATATGGCTCCTTCAGCCAAGCCGCAGCTCTCTTATAGGCCGCTAATCAGCCAAGTGTCTTAATCAGCCAGTTGGCTTAGAAGGCTGAGTTGCCAGTTTGCGCCTTGTATTTAATTATTCCATATATTATTCAGCCAGTTGGCTTAGAAGGCTGAGTTGCCAGATAGCAATAATTATTTATTTAAACCATATATAAATCAGCCAGAGCCAGTTGGCTTAGAAAGCTGAAGATTGCGCTGTTTATTTGCATATATTCCTCCGTCATCTGGCTTAGAAGGCTGATAGCAATAATTATTTAATTAAACCATATATTCTTCCGTCATCTGGCTTAGAAGACTGAGTTGCCAGATAGCAATAATCATTTAATTAAAGCATATATTAATCAGCCAGAGCCAGTTGGCTTAGAAGGCTGAGGATTGCGCTGTTTATTTGCATATATTCCTCCGTCATCCGGATTAGAAGGCTGATAGCAATAATTACTTAATTAAACCATATATTCTTCTGTCATCTGGCTTAGAAGGCTGAGTTGCCAGATAACAATAACCATTTAATTAAAGCATATATTAATCAGCCAGAGCCAGTTGGCTTAATCAGCCATTTGGCTTTGAAGGCTGGCGATTGCGCCGTTTAATTGCATATATTAATCAGACAGTTGGCTTAGAAGGCTGAGTTGCCAGATTCATTATTTATTTATTTATTTAAACCATATATTAATCAACCAGGTGGCTAAGAAGGTTGAGGATTGCGCTATATATTTAATTAAAGCATATATTCTGTCTTAATCAGACAGTTGGCTTAGAAGGCTGAGGATTGCGCAAGCATAAATGGCATGTATAATGAGTTAAAACCGTGCATACATTCACCGATTGTACGCCCCTGTTACAGCACACACACACACACACGCACATACAACTCATACAGAAAAAGAAAAAAGAAAAATAAATAAATAAACAATTCGTACGGCAAAAGAAAAAAGAAAATTAAATAAATGAACATTTCGTGCGGAAAAAAAATTAAATAAATGAACAATTCGTACACACACACACACAATCACATCGATTCATTGAAAAGTTCTTGCCAGAGAGCATTTCGTACGGAAAAAAGAAAAATAAATAAACAAATGAACATTTCGTGCGGAAAAAAAATTAAATAAATGAACAATTCGTACACACACAATCACATCGATTCATTGAAAAGTTCTTGCCAGAGAGCATTTCGTACGGAAAAAAGAAAAATAAATAAACAAATGAACATTTCTTACGGAAAACGAAAAAATTAATAAATAAATCTCCGAACAAATCGTACACACACACACACACACACACACGCACACACACAACAATCCATCTTTGAAAAGTTCTTGCCCGAGAGCATTTCGTACGGAAAAAAGAAAAAATAATAAACAAATAAACAAGTACAGAAAAAGAAAAGATAAATAAATAAATCACCGAACAAATCGTACACGCACACACACACACACACACACATGCATAGACAATTCGTACGGAAAAAAGAAAAAAGAAATAAACAAATGATCAAATCGTACACACACACACACACACACACACACACACACACACACACATTCGTACGGAAAAAAGAAAAAGAAATAAATAAATGAACAATTCGTACGAAAAAAATAATAAATGAACATTTCGTACACACAGACACACACACAACAATACATCTTTGAAAAGTTCTTACCAGAGAACATTTCGTACGGAAAAAATAAAATAAATAAATAAATGCAAATTTCGCACACACACACGCACACACACACACACACACACACACACACAATTCGTACGGAAAAAATATATAAATAAATGAACAATTCGTACACACACACACACAAACACATCAATTCCTTGAAAAGTTCTTGCCAGAGAGCATTTCGTATGGAAAAAAGAAAAAGAAATAAACAAATGTACAATTCTTACGGAAAACGAAAACATTAATAAATAAATCCGAACAAATCGTACACACACACACACAAAATTCGCACGGAAAAAATAAATAAATAAATGAACAATTCGCACACACACACACACACACAATTCGTTCGGAAAAAATAAAAAATAAATGAACAATTCACATACACGCACACATACACACACACACACACACAACAATTCATCTTTGAAAAGTTCATGCGAGAGAGCATTTCGTACGGAAAAAAGAAAAATAAACCACTGAACAATTCGTATGGAAAAATAAAAAGAAATAAATAAATCACCGAACAAATCGTACACACACACACACACACACACACACACACACACACACACACACACGCAAAATTCGTACGGAAAAAATATAAATAAATGAACAGTTCGCACACACACACATACGCACACACACACACACACACACAACAATTCATCTTTCAAAAGTTCTTACCAGAGAATATTTCGTACGGAAAAAAGAAAAAGAAGTAAATAAGTAAATGAACATTCCACACACACGCACACACACACACACACACACACACACACACACACAACAATCCATCTTTGAAAAGCTCTTGCCCGAGAGCATTTCGTACGGAAAAAAGAAAAATAATAAACAAATAAACAAGTACGGAAAAAGAAAAAAGAAATAAATAAATCACCGAACAAATCGTACACACACACACACACACACACACAATTCGTACGGAAAAAAGAAAAAAGAAATAAACAAATGATCAAATCGTACACACACACACACACACAATTCGTACGGGAAAAAGAAAAAATAACTAAATAAATGAACAATTCGTACGAAAAAATAATAAATGAACATTTCGTACACACAGACACACACACACAACAATACATCTTTGAAAAGTTCTTACCAGTGAACATTTCGTACGGAAAAAATAAAAAAAATAAATAAATGAACATTTCACACACACACACACACACACACACAAAAGTATCACCAGCAATCGTATAGATTTTTAGGGGCGCCAACAGGAGATGGTCAAATGAGGGCTACGACTTTTAAAAGGAACTCTCCCATCATCAGGAGATGTGGGCTACGACTTTTTAGGAGCTCACCCCATTAACACCGCGTATCCGATATGAGGGCTACAACCAAGCGTCCAAACGAATGAAACCAACCATCAACCAACTCCTGGTAGACCGTCGCTAAATACGACCAATAGACAGACCTATTAAACGATTATTGCAGCATTCGATCATGTTGTTTACCTCCCCTTCTCAGTTGCTCTATGAGTTGCCAGTTTGCACTTATTTATTTAACATACATTACGCCTTATAAATACGCTTTAGAAACCAAACAAATGATATAATTGTGTACAAACAAAAAGGAATTGAATAAAACACATAACCCTTTATTTAGACAAATTATTTAATTTCACGAAATATATTGAAAATAAATATTACATTCCTATATACGCTACCTAACAACACAAAACATCACACGGGGTTGTCCAGAAAAAAATAAACATCAACAATCCGATAATCAGTCCGAGCATGAACCAGTATAATTAGGATCTTCCACAAATATTTTTTATTTTAATCCGTACAAAGCATGACACTGAGTTGCCCTGAAAAAAATAAACAACAACAATTAGCACACGTATAAAATATATATATATTATATATATATATATAAAGCAAAAAGCAAACTTGAAGAGGAATTACTTTCTAACATTGACGATCAAAACTTTTTATACTTCAGAAACAAATGCTTTAAAATAAGAACGTTTGACGTTTAATTCACTTAAAATTATAAAACGGACTAAAACTACAAAACGAAGCATGTAATTCCATTATTTACACCCCGCCAAAAAATAAAATCATTATTATTCTATTTACACACGCTCCGCTATAGTTTATAAATACGTGACCGCGAAAATACTCACTGAGATGAAATTTGATGGGAGCCATCTTGAAAAGCGGCTAGAATAATCTGATCAGGAACGAGAAACGAAACTGCTTGCAAAGGGATAGCACATTCCATCTTGCTATTTAAATAAACGATCCGTTCGTACAAAGCATGGTACGGAGTTGTCCTGAAAAATAAACAACAACAATTAGCACACCTAATACATATATATATTGTCGTGATTTACCTTTTATTATTTATTATAATTTATTTTAATTTACTATTTCTTTCCTCTTTCGTCTATCATAATTTATCGTAATTTGACATTTATTATTGAACATTATGATCTTTATTAAACAAACATTATTAATATTCTTAATTTAGGCATTACTACACTCGCGTCACCCCCCCACTTGAAAATAAGCTTTTCACTAGGAAAACTTATTAATACCGTTTAACAAATTTATTTGTTTATTCAACAAAGTTATTTATTTTGCAATTTTTTTCGTTAATAAAATTCAAGTTAGATAGAGAAGAAATCATTAGAATGACAAATTCCACACATCAGATATTTTATATCATTTTATAAAAATCGAAAACAAACTTTAGAATTTTCACATTTGCATAAAATAACATTTCACACTAATAACCAAATTTACAACCTGTAACAAATCTATAACGTGCCAATTGGATGGGAAAAAACATGGATTATGATACCATAAAAGTGGAAGATATTTCCCATGAGGGACTGACAAAAGGCTTGTGATGGACTGGGCATTATAATTTAAAATGCGTATCATAAAAGTGGAAGATATTTAACTGCGCATAAGGGACAGGCAAATATATATATCTCAGATTAGAAGATAGTTTACGGCATGTAATAAAATTTTTGGTAGAAAGACAAGAAAAGAAAATATTTATTTATTATTTCCATACATGTTTAATCCTTCTATCGCGGTCAGTTTTTCCCAAACCGCTTTGTTTTGAATTTATCTGCAGATTTCGAGCCTTTTCGCGATGTTGTTTATCTCTCTCTCATATATATATATATATATAATAGCAAATTTTGGCGCTATATGTATATATATATATATATATATATATGTATATAGCGCCAAAATTTTATATTTTTTATAAGTGTGCTGTTGGCTTGTGATGGACTGAGGATTATAATTTAAAATGCGCATCATAAAAGTGGATGTTTACTTCGCTAAAATGTGTTTTTCGGTTCTCAAATATATTTCGCGGGAGATTGGTAGGTGATTTAAGCCTATTCCCCAATGGTGGTAAAGTATTTACGACATGTACCAGCGTATGATTGAGAAAATACTGGTTTATGGTGCTTAGAGTGTGGTAAACAACAGAAGTTTCTGATTTGAAAGATAAGGAAGGCTTTGCGCAGCATGGGTTTGTGCAGCAAGATTAGAGGCGGATTTCGTGCCTTATCGCACTGCTTTTATAAGAAGGTAATAAAAATGTATATTTATATATATATATATATAATATATATATTCCGCCAAAATTTTACATTTTTTATAAGTGTGCTGCAGGCATTTGATGGCCTGAGGATTATAATTTAAAATGCGTATCATAAAAGTGGAAGATATTTAATTACCCATAAGGGACAGGCAAAGACTTGTGATGTAGTGGGTTGTAAGATACGATATCTTGGATAGCAATCATGAGCAGATTGAAACTCGAGCGCGTAGGGCCGAACCAAGCTACCAAGCCTTCCGCACTCTCACAACTTCTAAGAATCATAAAAGGGACCTTTCTTGTCAATACTTAAAACTTGATGCTCCTCTACCACACCGGGTCGACCAGGTGGGGCCAACCTGCTCGACCCGGTTTGGTAGAGGAGCGAGTTTTAAGTATCGTTAAGAAAGGTCCCCGATTTTATGATTCTTAGAAACTGTGAGGGCTGTGAAAGGCTTGGTAGCTTGGTTCGGCCCTACGCGCTCGAGTTTCACTCTGCTTATGATTGCTATCCAAGATATCGTATTTTACACCCCACTACATCACAAGTCTTTGCCTGTCCCTTATGGGTAATTAAATATCTTCCACTTTTATGATACGCATTTTAAATTATAATCCCCAGGCCATCGCATGCCTGCAGCACACTTATAAAAAATGTAAAATTTTGCCGGAATATATATATATATATATAAATATACATTTTTATTAACTTCTTATAAAAGCAGTGCGAAAAGGCACGAAATCCACCTTTAATCTAAGCAGCATAAAACAGCATTTTCTCAATCATACGCTGGTACATGTCGTAAATACTTTACCACCATTGGGGAATAGGTTTAAATCACCTACCAATCTCCCGCGAAATATTTTTGAGAACCGAAAAACACATTTTAACGAAGTAAACATCTTCCACTTTTATGATGCGCACTTTAAATTATAATCCCCAGTCCATCACAAACCAACAGCACACTTATAAAAAATTTAAAATTTTGGCGCTATATATATATATATATATATATATATACACAGTCACGGCAAATAGAACTGGGACCTTTCCATATAAACTCCATTGTCAAGCTGCCCCAGTTTAATTTGCCAGAGTGGCTCTATACGAGTGATGAAATAATCTTGCGGTGTGTGGCAGCTTAATTTTAACAAAATACATGGCGCCAGTGTTTTCGTGCATGACAGGGCGCCTTGTCATAAGGCGAAAAAAAGTGTCAAAGTGGCTTGCTGACAATAATATTAACGTGCTGAAGTGGCCTGGAAATAGCCCAGACCTGAATCCCATCGAGAACTGCTGGAATGTCATGAAGCAGAAGCTTTCAAACATCGACACCACATCACCATATAACCTTGGATTATTTTTAAAAACTGAGTGATAGCATGCTGAAACGTCTCCAGATGGTCATCAAGGCCAAGGGCAACATAAGTAAATATTAATGAAGTGTTAAACTGCTCATTTGTCATATTTTCAAAGTAGGCCAAATTCTATATGGAAAGGTCCCAGTTCTATTTGCCATGACTATATATATATATATATATATATATGAGAGAGATAAGCAACATCGCGAAAAGGCTCGAAATCTGCAGATAAATTCGAAACAAAGCGGCTTGGGAAAAACTGACCGCGATAGAAGGATTTAAACATTTATGGAAATAATAAATAAATATTTTCTTTTCTTGTCTTTCTACCAAAAATTTAATTACATGCCGTAAACTATCTTCTAATCTGAGATTATCCCCATATATATATATATATATATATATATTTGCCTGTCCCATATGGGCAGTTAAATATCTTCCACTTTTATGTTACGCATTTTAAATTATAATGCCCAGTCCATCACAAGCCTTTTGTCAGTCCTTCATGGGTAATAAAATATCTTCCACTTTTATGGTATCATAATCCGTGTTTTTTCTCATCCAATTGGCACGTTATAGATTTGTTACAGGTTGTAAATTTGGTTATTAGTGTGAAATGTTATTTTATGCAAATGTTGTGAAAATTATAGTTTGTTTTCGATTTTTATAAAATGGCACAAAATATCTGATGTGTGGAATTTTTCATTCTAATGATTTCTTCTCTATCTAGCTTGAATTTTATTAACGACAAAAATTGCAAAATAAAGAA
Source organism: Bathynomus jamesi (assembly GCA_023014485.1). Classification (NCBI taxonomy): domain Eukaryota; kingdom Metazoa; phylum Arthropoda; class Malacostraca; order Isopoda; family Cirolanidae; genus Bathynomus; species Bathynomus jamesi. The sequence continues at coordinate 641,857 of JAJOZX010002292.1, forward strand.
CTTTGTTGAATAAACAAATAAATTTGTTAAACGGTATTAATAAGTTTTCCTAGTGAAAAGCTTATTTTCAAGGCGGGTGATGCGAATGTAGTAATGTCTAAATTAAGAATATTAATAGTTTGTTTAATAAAGATCATAATGTTTAATAATAAATGTCAAATTACGATAAATTATGATAGACGAAAGAGGAAAGAAATAGTGAATTAAAATAAATTATAATAAATAATAAAAGGTAAATCACGACAATATATATATTACGTGTGCTAATTGTTGTTGTTATTTTCAGGACAACTCCGTGCCATGCTTTGTACGAACGGATCGTTTATTTAAATAGCAAGATGGAATGTGCTATCCCTTTGCAAGCAGTTTCGTTTCTCGTTCCTTATCAGATTATTGTAGCCGCTTTTCAAGATGGCTCCCATCAAATTTCATCTCAGTGAGTATTTTCGCGGTCATGTATTTATAAAGTATAGCGGATCGTTTGTAAATAGAATAATAAAGATTTTTTTTTTTGGCGGAGTGTAAATAATGGAATTACATGCGTCGTTTTGTAGTTTTAGTCCGTTTTGATCGATGTTAGGAACTAATTCCTCTTCTAATTTGCTTTTTGCTTTATATATATATATATATATATATATATATATATATTTATAGGTGTGCTAATTGTTGTTATTTATTTTATTCAGGGCAAGTCAGTCTCATTCTTTATACGGATAAAAATCAAAAATATTTGTGGAAGATCCTAATTATACTGGTTCAAGCTCGGACTGATTATATTCTCGGATAGTTGATGTTTATTTTTTTCAGGACAACCCCGTGTGATGTTTTGTTTTGTTTGGTGGCGTATATAGGAATGTAATATTTATTTTCAATATACAGGGTGTTCGGAAAGTCACTGTGCACTTATATAATTAATGTTAATTAATGAAGAACTGACAAAGGTGTTTCAAAATAAAATAAGACGGGTCCAGGCCTGTATTGCTGTTAAAGGACATCACTTTCAACACCTTTTATGAGTTCTGATGTCCCATCCATAACTTCTATCATATATGCATACTATTGTACGCTATTAAATAAATATAAGTGCACAGTGACTTTCCGAACACCCTGTATTTGGCGAAATTAAATAATTTGTCTAAATAAAAGGTTGTGTTTTATTGAATTCCTTTTTGTTTGTACACAATTATATCATTTGTTTGGTTTCTAAAGCGGATTTCTAAGGCGTAATATATGTTAAATAAATGAGTGCTAATTGGCAACTCATACGGTAAATGAGAAAGGAAGATAAATAATATGATCGAATGCTGCAATAATCGTTTAATAGGTCTGTCTATTGGTCGTATTTAGCGACGGTCTACCAGGATTTGGTTGATGGTTGGTTTCAATCGTTTGTACGCTTGGTTGTAGCCCACATATCGGATACGCGGTGTTAATAGGGTGAGCTCCTTTGATGATGGGAGAGTTCATTTTAAAAGTCGTAGCCCTCATTTCGCCATCTTCGGTTGGCGCTCTTAAAAGTCTGTAGGCTTGCTGGTGATGCTTTTGTGTGTGTTGTGTGTGTGTGTGTGTGTGTGTGTGTGTGTTTGTGTGTGCGAAATGTTTATTTATTTATTATTTTTTTTTTTCCGTACGAAATGTTCTCTGGTAAAATCTTTTCAAAGATGAATTGTTGTGTGTGTGTGTACGAAATTTTCATTTATTTATTTATGACGGAGGAATATATGCAAATAAACAGCGCAATCCTCAGCCTTCTAAGCCAACTGGCTCTGGCTGATTAAAATATGGTTTAAATAAATAATTATTGCTATCTGGCAACTCAGCCTTCTAAACCAGATGACGGAAGAATATATGGTTTAATTAAATAATTATTGCTATCAGCCTTCTAAGCCGGATGACAAAGGAATATATGCAAATAAACAGTGCAATCCTCAGCCTTCTAAGACAACTGGCTCTGGCTGATTAATATATGCTTTAATTAAATGATTATTGCTATCTGGCAACTCAGCCTTCTAAGCCAGATGACAGAAGAATATATGGTTTAATTAAATAATTATTGCTATCAGACTTCTAGGCCAGATGACGGAGGAATATATGCAAATAAACAGCGCAATCCTCAGCCTTCTAATCCAACTGGCTCTGGCTGATTAATATATGGTTTAAATAAATAATTATTGCTATCTGGCAACTCAGCCTTCTAAGCGAACTGGCTGATTAATATATGGAATAATTTAATATTTATTGCTATCTGGCAACTCAGCCTTCTAAGCCAACTGGCTGAGTAATATATGGAATAATTAAATACATGGCGCAAACTGGCAACCTTAGCCTTCTAAGCCAACTGGCTGATTAAGCCACCTGGCTGATTAGGGGCCTATAAGAGAGCTGCGGCTTGGCTGAAGGAGTCATATGAGTCATATGAGTAAAAAAAAAATGGTGTCAATAATCCAGCAGGGTTGAAGCACCTTAAACAGAAAAAAAAAATATGAGCTTGGCGATCGTCAAGCAAAGACACTTCCTCTGGGTCCTCTCCACCTTCCTCTCTCTCTCTCTCGCTCTCTCTCTCTTTTTCTGCCCCTTTGGGGGTGAGGCCGTCCCACCTCCCCCAAAGAGGCCCCTTAGGTTACGTATGCCCCTTTGGGGGTGAGGCCGTCCCACCTTCTCCCCCAAAGAGGCCCCTTAGGTTACGTATGCCCCTTTGAGGTGTTCAGCATGGGGGATAACTCCAAGTTGCATACCTCTTGCACAATTTGGGGTTGGCAACAAAGGTTGGCACTACCTTTTGGGGGGTTCAGCTTGCGGGATAACTCCAAGTTGCATACCCCTTGCAACCCCATTCTGTGGTTGACAACAAAGGGGGGTGGGGTACCTTGCAACAAAGGGAGGTGGGGGTGCCACCAAGGTGGTGGTGTGGCAGTGTTGCAACATTCCTGCACTCTGCCATTTTGCGGGCATACTACTAGGCCTGACTAGGGATTTGTAAAGGGACAATATAATATTCTTCGATTTAATGTCGAAATTACGAGCTATGAAGCGTAACATACTATTAGCTTTTGTGCAAGACTCCAGGCACTGGTTCCTAACTTTGAAATCCCTAGATGCGTACGCCTAAATCTACTTCCCCGTCAACGCTCGCTAACTGTATCATCCAGCTTGTACGTGTAACTATTGTTACGAGAACCTTTCTGCAAAACTTTATATTTGTCTACGATAAATTGCATCTCACACTTATCTGTCCATTCCATAATCCTATTTATATCGTCTTGGAGCATATTTCTATCGTCCACGTTAACACCTTTACCGCCTAGTTTAGTATCATCCGTGAATTTTGACACGTTACTGGTCAAGCCTATATCTCTGTCGTTAATGTAGATTACGAATAGCAATGGGAATAACACTGAACCCTGAAGGACACCGTTACCTACATCCAACCACCCCGATTCCCTACCATTAACAACGACTCTGTTTCCTGGCACGAAGCCATTCCTCTAACTAGTTAGCTACCTGACCGCGTATACCGTGCGCTTTAACCTTCGCAATTAATCTTCTATGCGGAACTATATCGAAGGCTTTTTTAAAGTCTAAATAAATAACGTCAGCTGTTCTATGCCTATCGTATTCGCGCACTATTTCGTTATAAAACTCTAACAAATTAGTTAAACAAGATTCATGGCGTCGAAACCCATGTTGACTACTATTAATCAAATCGCGACTCTCTAAGTGATCGACGATACGATCCCAAACTACAGATTCCAAAAGTTTACCGACAATTGACGTTAAGCTAATAGGCCTATAATTGCTAGCTACTGTGCGGTCGCCTTTTATGAAAATGGGCGTAACGTTAGCTAATTTGAAGTCTTCAGGAATAATCCCCACTTCCAGTGACTTATTAAAAACTTTTTTTAATGGTCCTACGATAACGTCTTTCAAATCTTTTAAATGTCTAGGATAATGCGCGTCAGGGCCTGGAGCCTTGCTAATTTGTAGCTTATCGATATAATGCGCAATCTCACCCTCCTAAACAGTTTTTTCATTCAAAATAGTCTCGCTACTAAATGGAACGATATCGTTCACATCGGAGACATTATTTACGTCTTCTACAGTAAAAACTGTCGCAAAAAAGTTTTTAAAAATACCCCTCATCGCCTGAGCGTCCGAAGCCAAAGCGCCGTTAGCGTCAACTAGAGGGTCTACATTATCTTTTATCGGCTTACAATTATTGACGTAGTCAAAAAACTTTTTCGGATTAATTATGTTTACACTCGGCAGCTACAAGTATCTCAGAATTACGCTTAACATTCCCAACAGATCTTTTAACCTGACGTCTAAGCTCGATATATCTATTAAAGTTAGCTACCATGCCATTGCGCTTATTAAGTCTATACGCTCTGTTACGCTCGTTTATGAACTCGCCTATTTCCCTAGTCTACCACTTTGGCCTACCATGATTACTAGCGCGCTTGGGCCTACGCGGAATAAACTCCCTTTCGATATTCAAAAAACTTTCTTTAAACGCCTCCCAATGAAAATTTCCGTCATTACCCATAAATAAATTATCCCAGTCCACTACTCCCATCCTATCCGCAAAACTATTAAAATTAGCCCTACAAAAATCAAGGACTTCTATTATGTTACTATCCTTACTGTTTTTTATCAGTAGCTTAAACCTAATAACACTGGTCGACAAAATCAACCTTTTTTTTCTCTCATCTTTTCTCTCTTTTCTAGACCAGTTTTGTACGCTGATTCCAAATCTGGTTTTGGTTTTCCTCTAGCACATTTAATTATCGAAATACGACTGGTGTTAATTTGAGCACAATTTATCGTAAAAGTACAACTTTATTCATGTAAAGAAATGTACACAACCTAAAAACGTTGCGAGTACGATTTTCTTTTGTAAACCTTGTCCGGATCGTTGCGGTACAACATCCAGCAATAGTCTGCCAGCATACTTTCATTCCAGAAACCTAGGTAGCGATTTTTCATTGACTGGATGTCTTGATGGAAGCATTTCCCCTGTTCGTTACTCACCGCACCAAGGTTTTCAGGAAAGAAATGTAGATGCGAATGTAAGAAATGTATTTTCAAGGACATGCGACAGCCCATTTCTTGATATGCATCGAACAGTTTCTGAACTCAATCTTTTTATGCGGGAGATTTGTGGTTACCCAAGAAGTGTCCACAAATCTATTTGAAAGCCTGACATGCTTTTAGTTCTAAGGCATTGAGGTTTTCTTCAAAGCCTTCATCCTGCAGAACCTCCCTGATTTGGGGCCCACAAAGATTCCCTCCTTCAATTTCGCGGCACTGATGTTTGCAAATTTCTCAACAAGGTATCGAAACCCTTTCGAATTCGCCTTACCCATCGCTTTCACAAAATTTTTCATTAAGCCGAGCTTAATGTGGAGAGGTGGCAGGAAAATCTTCTTTGGATCAACTAAAGGAATACACTAGACACTGCCCATTCCTGGCTCGTATGTGTTTCTTTGATGGCAGTCACGTCTGATGCAATGATCAACTGTAACACAGCTGTCCCATAGGCATAGGAAACAACAGTATTTCGTGAACCTCTCTTGCATGTCCATTAACATACCAGTGACTTTGAAATCACCACAGATATTCCATTGATGAGGGCTGTATTGGATTGCTTCGAGTAGTATAGTCATGTTATCGTACGTCTCCTTTAGATGAACGGAGTGGGCGATCAGGATGGATGGCTTTACGTTCCCGTTATGCAGGAGAACCGGTTTTAAGCTTCGCTGTGAGGAAACAATGAAGAGGCGCCACTCAGATGATGTGTGTACCTGTGATAAGCTCTCGAAAAGTCCATTGATATCATGGCAATAGCAGAGCGGACCGTCTACTGTAAAAAATATCACCAAATCATGGTTTCGTTTTCAATAGTGACACACTCGGACGTTCTTCTCAATTAAGTGTTTCTGCTTGAGTCTCGAGGAGAGAAGTTCTGATTTCTCTTTGGAGAGGGCTAGGTCTATAATGAGGTCATTAAACTCGTTTTGGGTAAGCCTCTCCGGCTCCGATTGCTCTTCGTCAGGTGTGTAGTCAAGATCGGCCAAAGGTCCCACATCTCTGCCAGTCGCACCTTCGTTGGATTCCCTTTCGTCTTCTAAAGAATCGAGTCCATGCTGTGGAGGTACGGGAATCAGCATCGCGTCATCGTGAGGGATCAGTCTGATCGCGGAGTCTACGTTCGGATAAACGCTGTTATGCGTGTTCTTCATGGAGAATCCAGTTATGTTAACATTACAAAAGTAACAATCGCCATGATGGTCTCTCGGTTCCCTTCATATCATGGGTATAGCGAACGGCATCAACTTTTTCCTTTGGTTCAACCAGTCACGTAATCCATTCGAACAAGCTGTACATATAATATGTGGCGCCCACGCCTTATCTTGGTTGCCTAGTGGACAGCTGAAGTATAACCGGTAAGTTTTGCAAAGGTCCATCGTGAGTGTACGCCGTTGTGATTTAGTCACGAACGAGCTGCACACATAACAGAAATTGTCGGGGTGATTTTTACACTTTCGAGGCATGATGATCGATGAGTGGGTTGATTAAATCACCTAAAAAAAAAATGAATGTGTAAGTGGGCGACACAAAATAAAACAACACACAACTAGACATGCGACTGTTACGCCAAAGAATAAAAGGGTGTACATGTGCAATGTTTGCAAATTTGTGGCCAGCAACTGCTCTCACCTAAAATACCACAAGACAACCTGCGGAAAGCCAAAGTTGAAATGACAAAATGCCATCCATAAGGGTACAGAAACGGTAAAGCAAAATCCTACACCGAAGCTGCAAGACAAAATATTCCGCCACATGTATGAAGGATGCATATTATATATTTTATATACACAGTATTATATATTATATTATATAGAGTTATATGCATATTATATATATTATTATGTGCGTTCGAAAAGTCTCTCCGCAGTGCTATGTTAAACGTATAGGAAATTGAAAAACTACAATGTTTTCATTCAACCATGATTTTGTGATTTTATTACATAACCTTTTGATTTTACAGTATGTGTTGAAAGTGTTTTCCACCATTTTGCAGCACAGAACAACTCGTCTATACTTGTTGTCAAACACTTTTTTTAAAGTGTTGGTTGACTGCGGAGAGCTTTTTCGAACGCACCGTATAAAGGACGCATATTATATATTGTATATATTGTATTATATATTATATTATAAATAGTTATATGCATATTATATATATATGACATATAGTATTATATTATTTACAAACATATATATATATATACATTATAACTGCAAACATGCAGTATAATTAACGTAAAGAACGACGCTTTGTATAGGAGAATTATCCGCGCAAGATGAGAGCGAAAGAACGAAACAAATGAAAAAATGAGGTACCCACCCGGGAATCGAACCCGGGATCTTCCGATTGCCCGTCAGATATATATATATATATATATATATATATATATATATATATATATATATATATATATTATATTATTATAGCTATATATTATGATCGGTCTCATCTCGAACACTAGACGTGCTAGAGGAAAACCGAAAACAGATTTAGAATCTGGCATCAGCGTCCGAACAGCTATCTAGCCCACCCATAATTATATCTGATGAAAAATACTTCGACTATATTTTCGTCGTTCGTCATCACCACGTCTAAAATATTGTCACCGCGCGTTGGTTCGGTAACCATCTGTCGTAAAAAATTATCTTCCATGAACTCAATCAGTTTCAAACACTCATCATTAGTAAAAATCTCGTAATTAACGTTTGAGAGTTAAAGTCTCCGACAACAATACTATCCCGATTATTAATAAAGTTACTAAGAAGTGTGTAAAATCTAATATCGGTATCGAGGGGTTGAACGGGAGGTCTATAAACAACAACGAAATTAAAGCTAATACTACGCGCCCTAACTTCAACACATATCGCATTAATTGCTGCCCGAAAATCTATCTTAACCTCGATAGCCCTAAGGGAATTACGAATGTACAACAAAACGCCGCCACCAACCCTATGTAACCTAACATTTGTAAAAAGTTTAAAACCAGCTATATCAACTTCCCCCAACAAGTCCCTAGTTACGGTATTTAACCACGTTTCGGTTATATCAACTATATCATAGTTCCCGGAATAAATTATCGCCTTAAATTCGTTCAATTTATTTCTAATACTACGCGCGTTACAATAAAAGACGTTTAAATTATTTTTTACCACGGATCGGCGTTTTAAACTATTTTTCACGTCGGGCCGGCGTTTCCCGGACCCAAAACGTTTAAAGAAGGCTTCGACCTACACAGCTTTCGAACGTTCTCATCGATTAACCTACCTAGCCTAGTATTCCCTATTTCATTGAAATACACCCAGTCTTTTATAAAATGGCTACGCTCACTAAATTCTGACCACAGCTTTACGAAGGGTACATTTTCCTGAGAACAAATCTCTTCTAGTGTAGTGTTCAAAAATATTGTTTTTGACGTAATTCTAAAATTTAAACCGTGCGTAGTGGTAATACATAGAACTAAAGACCTATCTGACCTTGCCTTCAGGGACCTAATTAACCCCCTGTGTCTCTCCAAAAGGTCAAGCACTCTCGTATCGGACCAATACGAGTCGTTGCACCCTACCATCGTCACCAACATCGAGTGACAGGAGGCAACATCAATCCTATCTACTTCGTCTCTAATTCTGTCAACCCTGGCCCCTGGTAGACAGACCCTCCTCCTCTTGGTTGGATTCTGTTCAACGAACACCTTATCCATATGACGCACTAAGGAGTCCCCAATTAAAATCGCTTCCCCCTCGTCCACATCCCTATCCAACTGGGTGAAAGGGTTCGAAACCTCGATAGGGGGGGGATATTCCTATCACCTAACGTACGTGGCCTAGCAACACCCTTAACTACTCTAAATCCCTCCCCGTCTACTAATCTCGGACCAACCTTAACCCCTTCCTCAACTCTATATAACCTTCCCGATAAGCTACATATACTAGAAACTAGGTTCCTAACCTCACCCTTCAACTTACTAACGTCTTTAACGTTAGTATAGTTCGTCCTTCGTCAACTGTAAGCCTACCCCTGCCCTCATCAAGCGTTGCAAGTCCTCCCGTCACCTCTCATACACTACGTTTTATTATAAATCAACTATCTCTTCGCCTAACTCACAAAAGAAACAAACCGATCCCGCGGTAATCGCCATAGAAACGCCGGTGTAATCTTTAAAATCAGTATACCACCGATTAACCCCACACCTTGCACACGACGCTTTTTGCGACGGCATCGCGCAAGTTAAGGTAGTTAACGTTTAGAACCGTTACAAGTTTAAATTAAATTCAGCCGGCACGCTATGAAAACTTCTAAATCGCTAAAAACCACTAATATTCAGTTACTTAACGATAACAATGTGAATATAAACACAAGTTTATAAAATTCAGAACACTCCAACAAATGTGCAGTTTTTTAAGCTGATTGAGAAAATGTAACTCATGAAAACTTAAAAAGTTACAGTCATTTCAATTTTGAATTTTCTCTTTTGAAATTAACTAAATATTATGTTAAGTTTATGGGGTCTTATCCTTTCCACGCACTTTTTTCGATATTTTCACAAATTCGCTCCATACTGCAGACTTTAAGCTGATGTAGAAAATGCAACTCGTTCCTTGCAGAAATGAAAACTTAAAAAGTTACAGCCATTTCAATTTTGAATTTTCTCTTTCGAAATTAACTAAATATTCGGTTAGTATAGGTTTTTGGGGTCTTATCCTTTCCTTGCACTACTTTCGATTTTTTCACAAATTTGTTAAATAGTGCAATTTGATAAGCTGATTTTGAAAATACAGCTCATTTTTTGCAATAATGAAAACTTAAAAAGTTACAGCCATTTCAATTTTGAATTTTTTCATTTGAAATTAACTAAATATTATGTTAGGTTTATGGGGTCTTATCCTTTCCACGCACTTCTTTCAATTGTTTTACAAATTTTGCGCAATAGTGAAGTTTTTTAAGGTGATTTAGAAAATTTGACTCCTTTTTTGAAGATATGAAAATTTAAAAAGTTAATGCCATTTCAATTTTGAATTTTTTCGTTTGAAATTAACAAAATATTACGTTAGGTTTATGGGGTCTTTTTCTTGCCACGCACTTTTTTCGATTTTTTCAAAAATTCGCTCACACTAGAGTTTTAAGCTGATTTAGAAAATGCAACAAAATTCTTGCAGAAATGAAAACTTAAAAAGTCACAGCCATTTCAATTTTGAATTTTCTCCTTCGAAATTAACTAATTATTAGGTAAGGAATTTGGGGTCTTATCCTTTCCGCGAACTTCTTTCGATTTTTTCACAAATTTGCTCAATAATGCAGTATTGCAGTATTGAGCAAATTTGTGAAAAAATCGAAAGAAGTGCGTGGAAAGGATAAGTCCTCATAAACCTAACGTAATATTTAGTTAATTTCAAACGATAAAAAATCAAAATTGAAGTGGCTGTAACTTTTTAATATTGCATTCTTGCAAAAACTGAGTTGCATTTTCTAAATCAGAGTATGAAATTGCACTATTGAGCAAATTTGTGGAAAAATCGAAAGAAGTGCGTGGAAAGTATAAGTCCTCATAATCTAACGTAATATTTAGTTAATTTCAAACGAAAAAATTCAAAATTGAAATGGCTGTAACTTTTCAAGTTTTCGTATCTTCAAAAGATGAGTTAAACTTTCTAAATCAGCTTAAGAATCTCCACTATTGAGAAAATTTGTGAAAAAATAGAAAGAAGTCCGTGGAAAGGATAAGACCCAACATACCTAACGTAATATTTAGTTAATTTTAAAAGAAAAAATTCAAAATTGAAATGGCTGTAACTTTTTAAGTTTTCATTCCTGCAAAAATTGAGTTGCATTTTCTAAATCAGAGTATGAATTTGCACTATTGAGGAAATTTGTGAAAAAATCAAAAGAAGTACGTGGAAAAGATAAGATCCCACATTTGTAACCTAATACTTAGTTAATTTCAAATGAAAAAAATCAAAATTGAAATGGCTGTAAGTTTTTAAGTTTTAATTTCTGCAAAAAATGAGTTAAACTTTCTAAATCAGCTTAAGAAACTACACTATAGAAAAAATTTGTGAAAAAATAGAAAGGAGTGCGTGGAAAGGATAAGTCCTCATAAACCTAACGTAATATTTAGTTAATTTTAAAAGAAAAAAATCAAAATTGAAATGGCTGTAACTTTTTAATGTTTCATTCCTGCAAAAAATGAGTTGCATTTTCTAAATCAGAGTATGAAATTGCACTACTGAGCAAATTTGTGGAAAAATCGAAAGTGCGTAGAAAGTATAAGTCCTCATAATCTAACGTAATATTTAGTTAATTTCAAACGAAAAAATTCAAAATTCAAATGGCTGTAACTTTTCAAGTTTTCGTTTCTGCAAAAAATGAGTTAAACTTTCTAAATGAGCTTTAGAAACTTCAATATTGAGAAAATTTGTGAAAAAATAGAAAGAAGTGTGTGGAAAGGATAAGACCCAATATACCTAACGTAATATTTAGTTAATTTCAAACGAAAAAATTCAAAATTGAAATGGCTGTAACTTTTTAAGTTTTCATTCCTGCAAAAAATGAGTTGCATTTTCTATATCAGCTTAAAAAACTGCACTATTTAGCAAATTTGTGAAAAAATCGAAAGAAGTGCGTGGAAAGGATAAGTCCTCATAAACCTAACGTAATACTTAGTTAATTTCAAACGAAAAAATTCAAAATTGAAATCATTGTAACTTTTTAAGGTTTCATTTCTGCCGAAAAGGAGTTGGATTTTCTAAATCAGCTTAAAAACCTGCACTATTGAGCAAATTTGTGAAAAAATCGAAAGAAGTGCGTAGAAAAGATAAAACCCCATATACCTAACGTAATATTTAGTTAATATCAAAAGAAAAAATTCAAAATTGAAATGGCTATAACTTTTTAAGTATTCATTTCTTCAGAAAATGAGTTGCATTTTGTAAATCAGAATATGAAATTCCACTATTGAGCAAATTTGTAAAAAAATCAAAAGAAGTGCGTGGACAGGATAAGATCCCCCATTTGTAACCTAATACTTAGTTAATTTCAAACGAAAAAATTCAAAATTGAAATGGCTGTAACATTTTAAGTTTTCATTTCTGCAAAAAATGAGTTGCATTTCTTAAATCACCATATGAAATTGCAGTATTGTGCAAATTTGTAAAATAATCGAAAGAATTGCGTGGAAAGGATAAGTCCTCATAAACCTAACGTAATATTTAGTTAATTTCAAACGAAAAAATTCAAAATTGAAATGGGTGTAACTTTTTAAGTATTCATTTCTGCCAAAAATGAGTTCCATTTTCTAAATCAGAGTATGAAATTGCACCATTGAGCAAATTTGTGAAAAAATCAAAACAAATGCGTGGAAAGTATAAGACCACATATACCTAACGTAATATTTAGTTAATTTCAAACGAAAAAATTCAAAATTGAAATGGCTGTAACTTTTCAAGTTTTCGTTTCTGCAAAAAATGAGTTAAACTTTCTAAATGAGCTTTAGAAACTTCACTATTGAGAAAATTTGTGAAAAAATAGAAAGAAGTCCGTGGAAAGGATAAAACCAAATATACTTAACGTAATATTTAGTTAATTTTAAACGAAAAAATTCAAAATTGAAATGGCTGTAACTTTTTAAGTTTTCATTCCTGCAAACAATGAGTTGCATTTTCTAAATCAGAGTATGAAATTGCACTATTGAGCAAATTTGTGAAAAAATCAAAAGAAGTGCGTGGAAAAGATAAGATCCCACATTTGTAACCTAATACTTAGTTAATTTCAAACGAAAAAATTCAAAATTGAAATGGCTGTAAGTTTTTAAGTTTTCATTTCTGCAAAAAATGAGTTGCATTTTCTATATAAGCTATATTGACGATTGGTTAGGTTAAATCATGACATTTTCGTTAGTTTTAACGAAAACATCACGACTAAACCTAACCCATCGTCAAGTGCAGTTGACATTGGGGGCTTATTCTTCAGGTGATCCAAATTCATAGTTAAAAAAAGAAAACTTATTTAGCGGCAGCTTTTAATACGTACAGTGAGACTAGAATTTTCATGAACATGTAGGAAATTCTTCAATCGAATGAGTGCCCTTTGGTGATGATAATATTTTCATCGAACTTCGATGTTTAATGAAGTACTTTTCGGGGAACTAATTCCGTGAAAATAATTTGATGGAAGTGGGTGAAAATGTTAATTAAATACCATTTCAGTTTATTTTCATTAACCAAGGGTAATTACATGCATGTCAATTGTACGTTAATCAGGAACAACATACTCACAGCAACTTAAGTTTAAAGATTACATACAGTACTTTAGAAATAAATTTAGCTTACCTCGGTGATATTCGAACCAATGCCACTAAAGATTCGAATGTGCGTGCCTCTACGTTACCCATTCAGCCATGATACGTTGAGATATACCGAATGTGTTTTATATACTATATATATATTCTTTTGCATTGGTTTCAGTATGTACATTGTAATTGTAGGCCTATACTCTTTCTGTTAAATATATATATATATATATATATGATGTAAAATAACGCACTGTCGCGACGAAGTATGAAGAAGGAAACCACTCTTCAGGAAGACGTAAACTTTTATTTAACACCAATACAGTTTCGGCTCCTCGCGAGTCCTTGTCAATTTGGTAATCCAATTGACAATTGACAAGGGCTCGCGAGGAGCCGAAACTGTATTGGTGTTAAGAAATAGAAATTACGTAAATATTATTATCTGTCGTGATTTTAATTTTCCATTTATAAAATATAAAAGGATATGAAGAAATATAAACCAAGACAAGGGAGGCACACGGGAAGACCAGGAGCAGGCAAAAATGCTGCTAGTTCTAGCCGATAAATTTATGTTAACAAGAACTTACGGGAAATACAGGAAAAAAACAACTACCAAGATTTGGTATTCACAAACAACAGTAACTTAATTGTTTACATAGAAATATCTCTAACTATAATATCGGATTATAACATTACTGAAATAACAACTAGTAAAAAAACAACAGGGAAGGAAAAGCACGCGCTATAGAAAGAGACAAATTCGAAATTTTTAATTTTAACTAAAATTATATATATATATATATATATATATATATATATATATATATATATATATATATATATATATATATTTATATATATATATATATATAGGGTGTGCACAATTTATCTTTACAACTTCTCTCTCAAATTAAAATATTAGGAAACGAGATAAACATACTGTTTTTTCGCCATCTGTGAGAGAAAGTAATAAAGTTTCACGTGGTAGTTGTCAGATGTCAGATATTGTACAGGGTGTACACAAATTACGAAACTGGTACGAAATTCTTTTAACATACATTTCCCAAATCGGTGGATTTGCCGTGGGGGGCCCATCTCTTGGCCGGCCAGATCACCAGACATAACACCCTGTGACTTTTTTCTATGGGGTTATGTAAAAGACTGCGTGTACACAACTCCAGTGGCCAACATCGACGATTTAAAGACCAGAATTGCTGCTGCTTTTCAAGAGTTGATGTTGAAATGTTGCAGCCTACATGGATGGAGATAGAATATCGTTTTGACGTCTTAGTGTGACAAACGGTGCCCATGTTGAATGTGTTTGAGGTTTTGTGAAATTTTATTACTTCCTCTCACAAATGGCACAAAAACGGTATGTGTACCTCGTTTCCTAATATTTTTTTATTTGAGAGGGAAGTTGTAAAGATAATTTGTGTACACCCTCTATACACTTTATATATGCTACAATTCAGAATGGTCCCTTGAGAAACTGCTATGTTATACAGAGACCTTGCATGAAACAAGGACTTCTTCTGGGAAAATTAAATTCACTGAAGTCCGAATAAGTAATGGTAAATGACAAATACTAAAGTTTTTCTTTTTCATGATGGAAGCCCAACGTGGGCAATGGTTCACTACCTCCCCACAAAGACACTACGTAAATACAACGTTGTCTCCACTATAATGGATTTAATATTTTCAGAAGAGTTGATTGTTCCATGCGCAGTATGTATATAACACACACACACACACACATATATATATATATATATTATATATTATATATATATATATATATATATATATATGATACACACAGACAGTGCATGGAACAAGGAACTCTTCTGGGATAATTAAATCACTATAGTCCGAATAAGTAATGGTAAATGACAAATACCATAGTTTCTTTTTCATGATGCTAGCCCGACGTGGGCAACGGGTCACTCGCAAAGAGGTCCCATAAATATAGCTTCCCTCACCAGCTATCTGCAAAGTAGACAGGATCCAGCTTTGGGACATGGATCTAGGGTTTAAAGCACCTAGCCATGCTACATTTAGAACCTCAATATAAGCAAAAGACTCGCTGCCTTCACCAGATAGCTGGTGAGGGAAGCTATATTTATGGGACCTCTTTGCGAGTGACCCGTTGCCCACGTCGGGCTAGCATCATGAAAAAGAAAAACTATGGTATTTGTCATTTACCATTACTTATTCGGACTATAGTGGATTTAATTATCCCAGAAGAGTTCCTTGTTCCATGCACTGTCTGTGTGTATCATAAAAAACTCAGGGGACCATTCTGAGTTCATTCCCATATATATATATATAAATATATATTCTTTCCATGTTATGGCATGTTAAAAAATTTTAAAGCAACCAACGTGTAACACGACAGTCAAAATAATAATGTTTACTTATCCTGTACGATACCAACCAACAGAATTGTTTTTAAAGTAGCCGATATAAAATATTCTTGAAAGATATAAATCTGCTAGATTTCTCACGGTGAGACTGAAATATATAAAAATAACTTTGTTTCGTAAAATATTACTGTTAAAATATTTTGTGTTGGTCTTCATTAAAACTTTCCTTATGGATATGAACTTTTTGAAAAGCAAAAGAAAATATATGGAATGAAAACCCTATAAGATTTCCCAAGTCCATCGACATTTTTGAGAAGGAACACTATTAACAATTTTTTACCAACCAACTACTCCGGATGGAGTGAGTAAATGCATATTTCTCTATGATATTCATTTAATCTTTTGATTCCTTGAGTGAAGAATCCAATAAAGTTTTCATTTATTTTTTCAATATATTGTGAAGCTTATATATTTAAATTTTCTAGTTGAGCTTCAGTTTCGAATCATAGGCTTGTTGTTCTTCTTCTTACTTGAAAAAATGTATCTGGAAGTATAAGAAACACCACAATGACCCTACTTGGTTAGTTGGTATGCACTGTAACTTTAATTAAGAAGATAGATGGTTGTATTCTGATACACGATTATAAATATAACTGGCATAAAGATCGTTTTCACACTCTTACAGAAGTCTCCTTAAGGTAAGCCAATGTTTCTTATTTATTTCTTAGACTATTCGTAATTTATACAAATTTGTTAATTACATGAACTAAATTATGTGAATTAACTAAGAATTAAATTTGTTCCGTGTATTGTTTATAAGTATAGTGCTTGTATTTCTTTGTAAGATGGTAAACTATCTGGTGTGTATAAAATAATGCGAGTGAAGAAAAATCCGACTTTAATTATATTAACGCTAGTGAACTTGGACAAGTAAAATTTATTAGAAGTACTTTATAACTGCATATTTGATGGTAAGGTTTGTGAGATATTGAAAATATTTTTACAAATTACAGTAAAAAAAAGTTGAAACTACTAGGGGCACTCAATATATTTTGCCCCCACCCTTTTTTCTTGCTAAATAATAGGCTATGGGGGCTGAAATGTCTTTTGGGCAGTAAGTTTGAACTTTCTGCACTTCACATAATCGGACTTTTCCTGTTTGAACCTCCCCTCCTTGTATAAAAACGCTTTTAAACGCTCTTATATAAAACCGATGGTTAACGCAGTTTCGAAAATGGTGTCTGACACTGATGTGCGTCGTAAACAGAGCTGTTATCGAGTTCTTAACTGCAGAGAAGGAAACGGTTGGAAATATTCAAGGAAACGGTTGGAAATATTCACAAACGTCTACAAAACGTTTACAGAGATGATGCTGTTGATCGAAGCACAGTTGGACGCTGGTCTAAACGTGTGAGATCCTTGGAAAGAGGGAGTCAGTCTCGATGATGAGCCACGCAGCGGTCGCCCGGCATCGGGTGTGACATCTCACACTGTGCAACGTGCTAACAGCCAGAGGCGTACCGAAGGGTAGGGCGACAAGGGCGATCGAGCCCCCTTGAGCTAATAAATTTTTATTATTATTTTTAAGTATTTAATTTACATATTCAATTAAATGTTTCAAATATTTAATTTCGTGCGCCAATCGAAAAATATTAGCTAGCTTTCTAGCGATTCTTTGAGTATTGCGTCATTTTTCATTACACCTGGCAACCGCAGTTTATCGATTTTTTTTACATTCATTTAAATACAGGGTGTACATAAAGTCAGGATCTATTTTTGTGAAGCACTTGGAAATTATATGGAATTTTATCATAAACTGATAGTGGTAACATTTATTAAATAATTAAGAGTAGGATTCGACGTGACGCCCATCAGTATCCCTGCACAGCTCAAATCGTTCCGCACCATTTCTAAACACTTTCTGGAGCATTTGCGGGGTTATGTTATCTGCAGCAGTTTGTATACGTGTACGTAAGTTTTCAAGACTCATAATCTTCGTCTGATAGACGTGCGATTTGATAAAGCCCCATGCAAAGAAATCTAAAGGGGTTAAATCTGGTGATCTCGCTGGCCAAGGTCTGTTGCTTCCGCGTCCGATCCAGCATTTGGAAAACGTCCATTTAGATAATCCTGAACAATTTTGGCATAGTGACAAGGAGCACCATCCTGTTGATAGACGACGGGGATAGGATTGTTAGTACCGTCGTCTATCAACATCATGGTGCTCCTTGTCACTATGCCAAAATTGTTCAGGATTATCTAAATGGACGTTTTCCAAATGCTGGATCGGACGCGGAAGCAACAGACCTTGGCCAGCGAGATCACCAGATTTAACCCCTTTAGATTTCTTTGCATGGGGCTTTATCAAATCGCACGTCTATCAGACGAAGATTACGAGTCTTGAAAACTTACGTATACGAACTGCTGCAGATAACATAACCCCGCAAATGCTCCAGAATGTGTTTAGAAATGCTGCGGAACGATTTGAGCTGTGCAGCGATACTGATGGGCGTCACGTCGAATCGTACTCTTAATTATTTAATAAATGTTACCACTTTATCATTTTGATTGAATTCCATATAATTTCAAAGTGCTTCACAAAAATAGATCCTGACTTTATGTACACCCTGTATTTAGTTTGTGAATTTTCTAAATTTCAATAATTTAGTATTGAATAAAACTGTGTATGAATGTGTGTGTGTGATCATGTACGAAGGCCGCTTGGTCTCAAACATGTAACTAATAAATGAAATGAAACGAAACATTAAGTGTTATTTTTAAAATTTGTTATTCAGTTTTTTAGATTTTATAATTGTTTCAGTTTTCATTTAATTTACAATTTTTCATATTTTTGTGCATTTTGTTTGGATTTTTTTTCATTGTAATGGACTTTAATGTTATGGTTAGTAATAATTCCCATTTCTATTTGTAACTTTGTAGAGTATTATTTGCAGGTATCACAGGACTAAAGATAATGGACCTTTACAAATTTTTCAAAAGAAAAAATGTCCAAACTGACAGTGGTTCTACAGAGCATGATGATCAAAGTAATGTTAATCCCAGTAAAATTGCTAGGTTACAACAGGATGAGAATAAAAATGAAAAAAATTCGGCGCTAGCTCTTGCCTCTCCTACTACTAAAAATCTAAAATGGCTTAGGATCCCGAAAACTCTTAATCCGCCCTGGGAATAATTTTCTTTTATAAAGGTAACAGTCCAAGGAAATGCTTAAATCTCGAAATTAGCACTTTTTTTTTATTGTTAATACAAATCTGAGCATCCTAATTGTAGTTTGCATTGAATATTGTTACTAATCAGATTTTTATCATAATTTTTACATTTTTTATATAAATTTTATATTTTTATTCATAATGTCTTAGCAGCAGCTACTTAATCATCTATAACTGAACGATAAGCTCATCATGAACGTACATAAAAATTATTTATTTCAGTTATACTCCTACGATTAGTTCCAAGTTCGCACCCCAAACATTGGCAAATTTCTGGGTACGCTTCTGCTAACAGCTTCATTCGGTCAAATCTGCGCGTCACATACAAGGAGCTATCACTGGAGCTAGGAATTAGTGAAGGAAGTGTGAATACGATAATTCAGTAACTAGGGTACTCAAAAGGGTATTCACGGTTTGTTCCTCGCGAACTGACTGAAGATCACAAAGCCCAAAGAAAAGAAATTGCTTCCGAGTCGTTGTTCGATACAAGACAGAAGGGGATTACTTCCTTTCACGAATTGTGACTGGGGATGAGACTTGGGTACACCACTTTGAACCTGAAACAAACCGCCAATCCATGGAGTGGCATCACGCAGACTCCCGACTCAAGAAAAAGTTCAAAATAGCTCCCTCTGCAGGAAAGGTTATGGCCACCATCTTCTGCGACATGAAAGTGGTGATTCTGGTGGACATTATGAAGAAAGGACAAACAATCGACTCGAAGGCATATATTGCTACCCTACAGAGACGTATAAAGCGAGTTCGACCGGAGAGAAAATTGGAAGACTACTTCTTTTGCATGATAACGCAAGACCACACAACAGTTTGCAAACAAGAGAGGCCATCACAAAAATGTGCTTGACTGTCACCCCACCCTCCATACAGCCCGGATCTGGCACCTTCAGACTTCCATTTGTTTGAGCCAATGAAGGATGCTATTCGTGGAAGAAAGGTCGTGACGATGAGGTTGTTGAGGAAGTTAAGCGGTGGCTCCAACGGAACTCAGCGGACTTTTACCAGCAAGGAATAAAGGCCCTTGTTTCGAGGTGGAGGAAAGCCGTAGAAAAGGATGGAGGCTGTGGAAAAATAAATTTGTAAAAAAGGTATGTAACTACCTGTGTACAAAATTTCTGGAACTTGCAAGGGAACTTGGAAAGAAGAAAAAAAAGTGGGGCAAAATATATTGAGTGGCCTTCTTAGTTTAAACCAGTTTAGATCTGAATTGTTGAGTAACCAATTATCAAATCATTAAATTGTTTCCCCTTATATTTATTATGTTTTAGAATTTAGACCATAAAAAACCCTAGGATCCACTCATGGCTGGTCATCCTAACCGTGTTTGTAATTGTGTATTCCGCATGTCCTCCGTAGTGTCGGAGGGGACCTACAATTTTACGCGAGTTCCGAACCACAAAAACCTTAATTTTACTACCTTAAACTATATCCAATCTATGTGTATTTAATAGATTTTTAAACATGTTTATAGACTTGCTACTAATTACTTCTACTAGCAAAATATTCCAGCTATTTACTTCTCTATGCGTAAGTTTTTTGCAACTGCTGTCTCAAACGTTCTACTTGTCAGCTTACACCCGTTATTTCTAGTTCCACTATATTTGACTATTTCGAAAAAGGTATCTCTATTTACGTTATTAAACCTATTCATAATTTTAAAACCCTGGATTAGATCACCCCTTAGCCTCTTAGTCTCGAGTGTAGTCAATTTACCTTCTTAAGCCTATCCTCGTACGACTTTGACCTAAGCGACGGAATCATCTTAGTTGCTCGTCTTTGAACTCCCTTGATTTTCTCTAAATCCTTGCGCATATGCGGATTCCAAAATTGGATCGCGTACTCCAAATGGGGTCTAATTAATGATTTATAAAGAGGAACAATAATATCGCGCGATTTGTACTCGATTCCTAGCTATAAAACCTAGCACTTTGTTCCTTTATTGACCACTGCTTTACTTTGTTTCACTACTTTTAAATCACCAGTGACTATAACTCCTAAATCTTTTCCATAGTCTACACGTCTACACTTGCCAACTCCTTCCCTGACATATTATACACAAAATTACCGTCACGCGAACATTATGCAACATGAATTCCGCAAAGTAGTTTGGGAACAAATTAATTTGCGACGTTTAAAGGGGTTAATTATCTCGTGGGGCACTAACCAACTGAGTTGTTTTTAAAGTATCCGATATAAAATATTCTTGAAAGATGTAAGTCTGTTACATTTCTCAAGATAAAACTAAAGTATGTTATGAAAAAACTATATAGGGCTATGGGCTGATTGTCTGATACCCTCAGCCGTTGGAAATTTCAAGCAGATTATAGTTAATGACAAAAACCCTAAGTTTTTTCATTAGTTGTGTATATATAGGTCTTAAAAGGACTTCATGTTTATTTGCCTTCGGTATTTTCCCTGCTTAATGGTAAAGAAAGGAATTGCCTTACCTTATTTCGTTGGGTCTCGCTTCTGTTTCGATGTAGGGCGCGACGATCTTTTTCAATGTAGGGCCGCGGTACGATGGAGTTACACAATGAGTTGATTTGATGTAACTAATATAGGCAGTCACTTTAAATACCTGAAGGAATAGGCCTATCCTTTTTATAGTTATTAGGTTTTATATTAAGACGATTTCACTCAGAACTTATAGGAAGATAAAATACATCTTCCTTGCTTAAAACATCGCTGTAACATAAGAAAGCTCGGAGCGAGCCGCTATAATATATTATATCTTCGTATTTTTATTATTTGCTGATTTGGCAAAGTTCGTTGGCTCTTCTTTCGAAGTAATTTTCACGAGTCAGCATTAAAAAATGTTGAACACGAAATAATAAATTTGGTTTTGTTATGCAGGCCCGATGCCTACATATGGGTTCTATGTATGTATGGCAATTATTTTCATTCCCAATAGGCTATGTCGCCAATCCCGAGGCAATTTTGTAGATATTTAATTCAATTAATAATTTATATTTAATTATGAAATAAAGGTATCACATACGATACCATATTGTAAACATGTACAGTTTTTCCATATGTAAAAACAATTTTGTTTGATAAATATTAATATTTTATGGTCTTCATTAATCCTTCGTGGGCTAGGTGGGACCGACTAACAAAGAAGACTATGTGGGGTCACCCAGACCCCAAACTTCAATGGTGAAATTCTGCCATATGCTTAAGTTTATATATACTAAAGTTTGTACATATGTTGCCCAGGACACGGCACGTGGAGCCAATTCACCATGTGTCCCTCTTTTTTTTAACTTAAGAATTCAGCACTCGGAAACACTTTTTATATTCACAATATAGATTATAGAAAGAAATAGAAACGTGGAACATATGAAAATGTTTACTATACACAGTCATCACATACATACAGTACTTGGAGTGACTTTCGCAAAGAGGCACATCACATTTTGTGCATGACTTTCTCGTCTTATCCATCTTCCTCGGGCACTTTCTACATCTCTTCCTACCTCCTGGATTAGGCCTTGGCTTGGGTGCTGCTTCTACCTCATCCATAAATGCCTCCATACATGCTCTAACATGCTTTGGCAAATATCTACCAGCTGACTCAAAACGTTTCCGGATTGCTGGTTTGCAGAGCTGTTCTGCTAAGTCTGCCAGAAATTTCCTTCGCCTTTGATTCCCTCGATACACATCGGGGGTTTTCTCCATGAAACAGCAACTAGCATTGTAAGCTGCAACATCTACCATCCAGTAGAAGATAACTAATGGCCATCTGTTTGTTATGCGCTTACATGAGTAAGTTTTGATAAGTTGGTCTAATCGATCAACAGCTCCTTTTGTGGCCTTGTAATCTAGAATTACATCAGGTTTGAAAGGTTCTTCCTGCTGCTTTTTTTGGTCGAAATGCATGGTGCTTAATAACAGAACTGCCTTTCTTACCTTTGGGACATAGCTGCATATCATAAGATGCTGGTCCCTACTAAAGCCAAACTTTGATGAATAGAGCTGACGATCATTTGAGGCTTGAAATGATTTAGGTATTTGGCGCTTATTTTTATAAAGTAGTTCTATGGCAAGATCAACATCAGTAAACAGGTTGTCAGTGGTAACGTTTCTTCCTGACTTCACAATAGTTGAAGTAAGATCTCGAACAACTCTTTGGGCTTGGTGGCGTTCTGGACCTTCAGGACCTTTTCCACTGTATATCTGGCCATTTAGAAGATACCCTTTCTTAACGTCGGCCATACTCCAAACCTTTATGCCATACTTATCTGGTTTAAATGGCATGTATACTTTGAATGAGCATTTCCCTCGAAATGCGAGTAGAGATTCATCGACAGTTACATATGTGTTGACTTTATAGTTTATTTGACATGCTTCAATAAGTTTCTGCCAAACTTCGAATATAGGCGCCAACTTGCCTTGTTCACCATTCCTTCGTTCTGCACGAGTAGTCATGTTATCAAATCTTATTGACATTTTTATTTCTTTGAAACGGTCACGGCTCATAGAAGCACGATAAATTGGTGGACCGGTCTTAGTACCAAATAATTCATCAACTGGGCCGAAGCTATCTTTGTCCAGCCCAGATCTGAGATGAAGTCCTAGCCATGCCATCAGCTCAATAGAATCCAGCTGTTTCCATTTTTCACCATAGAGAGCACCACCTTTTTGATTTGTTGCATCGAGAACCAATTCCACAATTTCATCTGTGATAAAGAAGCTGAAAGTAGCAGATGCAGCATGCGTAGGTACACTTTCATGAACACCACCACCTTCACGAACAATGTTTTGCCTCACATTTCGTCTAAGCCGGGGAGGCTCAGTGCACCACAGTTATCTTTCCCTAACACAATATTGTCATCATCATCATGATCGCTTGCATTGTCACTATCAAAACCATGAAAGTCACTGTCAGAAGATTGTTCAACATATTCATATTCACTAGCATCAGATACGTCTACTTCTGATTCACTATCATCTGACAAATTTGGTTGGTCTACATCTCCCTCTCCCACCCTGCTAGGAGCATAAAACGTCGATATTGGAATTGGCGTTGACGTTGCCATTAGAATGAAAATCTAAAAACGTATGAAAAAATCTGAAAAAAAAAATTAAAATAAATTAGTCACATTGCAGGCGAGGTCGGGTAAGGCAGACCCAATTCAAGTTTGCTACCCTGTCACTTCCAAATGGTGTGACATTTTTCTCTTATTTTGTGAGTATATACCATACCTACATACAATAAAAGTCATAGATGACCAGGCTCTAAAAATATTTGAATGAATGGCAGATTTTTGAAATATGCTTCGGGTCCAGTGGACCCCATCAGCCCACGAAGGGTTAAAAGTTTCTTTATGGATTTATACTTTTTTGCCAAAAAAAACTTCGAAATGAAAACCCTATAAGATTTCCCAAGTCCGTCAATGACTTTGAGGTTGGTAAAAATCTTATAATAGTATACCTCCAACTACCCTGGATGTAGTGAGTAAATGTATATTTCTCTACGATATTCGTTTAATCTTTTGACTCTTTGAGTGAAGAATCCAATAAAGTTTTCATTTACTTTTTCAACATATTGTCAAGTTTAGATATTTAAACTTTCCTTAACTAAATTGAGCTTTAGTTTAGTCATAGGCTTGTTCTTTATTGGTCATTGTGTTCAGGAATTGATCGTCTGTCAATGACTTTCTAATCTGAGGACCTATACCTAACTTAATGTGCAAGGATGGTAGGAGGATTTTATTTGGTTCAACTAGATGTTCATGTAAAATGTTCTTTGATCCTGGGGGTAAGATTCTCTCTAGGAGGCCAAGTTTTCCTCTTCCAGTGCTGGTCACGTGCTCGGCTCCCATTCGCAGATGAAACATGGAATCTTAGTGTATCCTGATTGCTGCCCAAGTAACATGCAAAGGACTTTGAGATCCCCACACAATATCCATCTGTGATTTTGATACTGAATTTTTTCTAGAAGCAGTTTCATGTTATCATAGGTCTCTTTTAAATGAGTAGAATGGGCCACTGGGATTGGTGCATATTTGTTACCGTTGTGCAGTAACACTCCTTTTAGACTGGTTTTAGAGGAATCTATAAACAACCTCCAGTCACTGGTTTGGTATTCGATGCCTAGCTTGCACACTAATCCTGTGATGTCCTTGCAAAATACCAAGGAACCATCTTAGAAAAAAGGCACGAAGTCTTTCTCACAATTTCTGTACCAAGCGAAGTGTGTGTCGGATGCCAATAAATTGTTCTCCTGCAATCTAGACCCCAAAAGTTCTGCAGAGTCCTTAGGCAGTTTCAAATCCCTGACTAAGTCATTTAGTTCGGCTTGGGTTAATGGTTTAGGAGGATCTCGGTCAGCTGTTGGCTGTTCATAAACATCATCATTGTCTGGATTTGGAGCTGAATCAGAATCTGAATTATATTTATCCAGACTCTCGGGTGGGCGGGGAATAGGAACTTCTGGACCATGGGGTACCGGCCTTATTGCAGAGGGAAGACTTGGGTATTGAAGGCTCTCTATTCTTTGCATTATAACCTTTAACAATGCAAGAACAGAAGTAGCAGTCGTCGTTATGGTTTCTAGGCTCGCGCCATACCATAGGGATCCCAAATGGCAAACTTTTCTTTTTACCTTTGCTCCAATTCCTTAGTGCCGCAACACACGTAAGACAAACCTTGTGTGGAGCCCAACTTTTGTCTTGATCTCCTAATTTAATTCCAAAATAAGCATGATAAGCTCTCTTAATGAAGGTCGTTACATTTGTCCTTTGTTTTACAACATACCGACCACAAATATAACAAAATATGTCTGGACTATGGGTACATCCTCTAGAACAGTGGTTCTTAACCGGGGGGGCGCGCCCCCCTAGAAACAGGAATTTCTCTAATTGTATTTGTTATTCTCTTAACGAGAGCATGGGCTAATATTGAGAAGTTATTGAGAATGTTATTTTGATTGAAGGGGGGCGTGGAGGGAAGGACCAATTCCTAGAGGGGGCATGGTAGTAAAAAGGTTAAGAACCACTGCTCTAGAAGCCATTATTAAAATTTTAAAGACGTAATGTTAGAATTATCTATCTGAAAAAACGAAATTAATTAAAGGTAAAAAATTACAAAACGCCCCAAAATTGTTTTCCTAATAACTTTAAAACTGTGGGTGATAGAAAAAACTGGTAGCATTTTTTAATTCAGCGCAGCGAACTGCTTCAGAATCAACTCAAAATAAAGAAATCGATTTTCATGCGGACCGGCGCAATTTGTGGTTACGAAACAACTACATAGCGCTAAGGCGTGAAGCGAAAAGTGTAATAAAAAATCCAAGCGCGAATTTCAAATCTCCATAGCTCGTGACGGTAAAGAAAACCCCAAGCGATTCTTTCAATACGTCAATAATAGAAATCCAGTAAAAAGTGTGTTGAGGCCCTTGAAAAATGTAAACGGAGATCTAGTTTCTGAAAACAAGGAAATGGCTACCTTGCTAAACGAATTTTTTACGTCAGTTTTTATTGTAGAAGATGTATCGAATATCCCTACGGTCATAGACATAATACCTTTTGATAATGGTAATATTTTGGATAATATAGTGGTTAGTAAAGGGGAGGTAATGCGCTATATTGATAAAATGAAAACGCGTAAATCACAGGGGCCGGATTCCATATATCCTATACAACTAAAAGAATTAAAAGATAGCATTACTGTGCCGCTAACAAAGATTTTTAATGCGTCTATTTCTGAGGGGTGCGTACCAGATAATTTCAAGTTAGCAAACGTAACATCTATCTTTAAGAAAGGCGATAAAGGTGCGGCGGGAAATTATAGGCCAATCAGTTTAACGTCTGTTGTAGGTAAGCTACTGGAATCCATAATTAGGGATTGTATAGTCGAACACTTAGAATTGCATAAACTAGTTAGAAATACGCAGCACGGTTTTAGGCGAAACAAATCTTACTTAACTAATCTTTTAGAATTTTTCCAAAGCGTGGTTGACGTTTACGATAGACATCGGGCGGTTGATGTAGTGTATTTAGATTTTCAAAAAGCGTTTGACACCGTGCCGCACAAAAGACTCATTGAAAAAACTAAGGCTCATGGAATCAGGGGTGTAGTAATAAATTGGCTAGAAGAGTGGTTGCGAGGTAGGAAACAGAGGGTGGTCTTTGATGGAGCGGAGTCGTGTTGTGCTAATGTAGCGAGTGGCGTTCCTCAGGGTTCTGTATTGGGCCCTTTGCTTTTTCTTATGTATATATTAACGATTTAGATGTCGGCCTAGTCAGTACAGTTTCAAAGTTTGCGGATGACACGAAGCTGGGTGGTAGGGCGATTAATGATGAAGAAAGAGGTAAAATCCAGGAAGATCTGAATAAAATCGTTGATTGGTCAGTCACATGGCAAATGAGATTTAACGTTGATAAGTGCAAAATTTTGCATATAGGTTCGCGTAACGGTAATTTTGCATATAGTATGTCAGGGAAAGATTTAACAAGCGTAGAGCAGGAAAAAGATTTAGGAGTTATAGTCACTGGTGATTTAAAAGTAGCGAAACAAAGTACAGCAGCGGTCAATAAGGCGAACAAAGTGTTAGGTTTTATAGCTCGAAATTTTGAGTACAAATCACGCGATATTATAGTTCCTCTTTATAAATCATTAGTTAGACCCCATTTGGAGTACGCAGTCCAATTTTGGAATCCGCATATACGCAAAGATATAGACAAAATAATCGAAAGAGTTCAAAGACGTGCAACTAAGATGATTCCGTCGCTTAGATCAAAGTCGTACGAGGATAGGCTTAAGGAGTTGAAACTGACAACACTCGAGACTCGGAGGCTAAGGGGTGATCTAATCCAGGTTTTCAAAATTATGAATGGGTTCGATAACGTAGATAGAGATAGCTTTTTCGAAATATCTCAATATAATAGGACTAGAAATAACGGGTGTAAGTTGACGAGTAGAAGGTTCGAGAGAGCAGTTGCGAAAAACTTTTTTACGCATAGAATAGTAAATAGCTGGAATAGTTTGCCGGTAGAAGTAATTAGTAGCACGTCTATAAACATGTTTAAAAATCGATTAGACGCATATGTTGATAGATTGGGTATAGTTTAAGGTAGTAAAATTAAGGCTTTGTGGTGATAGATCCCACAGCTCAACACAAGTGTTGTGGGATATAGGGAGGCAGCATCTTGGGTTAGGGGATACTCTGTCCTTACACACCCCATTTAAAGAGATTCCTCTGCCGAGCGGTGCCCCCCATAGTACTGTGAGGTATTGAAAAACTCATGTTCTTCACTTGCCCCACAAACACTTTTAAATGGGAGACCCAAAATGGGTGCACACACATTTCTACATTACTGTACAGTCTTTACAGCCACACCTACACTTTTCCTCCTAAGTATATACAGGGTGTTTCTAAAGTAACCATCTATTTTGGTGAAATAGGGGGATTTTAAACAATTGTTATATTGGCATAATGGTATGTGCATTGTTATACAAAATTCATGTATTTATAATATTTCAATTGCTTTACACGATTTTTTGTTAATTATTTTATTTTATTTTCAGACCCATATCATTGATGATGAATGTGCATTGTGCAAGAACGGGTTTATGTAGTAACATGCAGGATAAAAGGCATGAAGTACAATGAAATTAGAGAAAAGTTTGAGAAGGTTTCGTAAAACAGGCCCTAGAGACCAGGCTATTCGCGAATTAGTAACCAAATTTATGAGGACTGGATCTGTGCATGACGAGCGTAGATCTGGACGGCCAAGATGATCTCGCGAAAGAATCGAATCTGTTCAAGAAGCATTCGAAGAGGATCCACAATTATCGATTCGGAGGGCATCCCACAGATTAGAAATTCCACAAACAACGGTTTACAGAATTCTACGTTATGATTTAAAGAAAAAGCCATACCACATTCAAGTGTTCCACAACTTACAAGAAGATTATCCACGAAGAGCAACAATGTGTGCCGAGCTTACAATATATATATATATATATATATATTTTCATGTTTTAAAGGTGTTTTTTTTATAATTCATATTATTTCGCAAAACAGATGGTTACTTTAGAAACATCCTGTATATTGTAATGTATATGGTTGTAAATTTTGAATTGGTCCGCAATCGATATGGACCGTGACTTATTTTTCGTTGGCAAGGTACTAGTATTGATGGATACCGTAATGAAATTGACTGGATTCTTTGGATCTGATATATTTGCATGTCGGTTATAAATAGACATAGAGTGTAACATATTTGTGGATACGGTAGTAGTCTATTATGACTTGATCCTCTGGATCCAGAGATTCTATATTTATTTTTAAATCGATAATTAATTATTTAGTTTTGCAAAAATTGGTCGTTGCCAATGTACAGGCAGTTGTTACATAAATTTCTTATGTTCTTGTGGTTCGGAACCCACGTAAAATTGTATGTCCCCCTCCGCCACCACGGAGGACATACACAATTACGAACACAGGTAGACCAGCCATGAATGGATACTAGGGTCTTTGTTGGTCTGAAACATTATAACATTATAACATCTAGTTCATTGAAATTATAGTCTGTTTTTCACAAATAGGAAATTTCCAGCGAATATTTCCCGTGAGAGAATTTACTAGTATTACGACATGCCATGTCACATCGATGCCATTTTCGATGTACGTTCCAAGGAGGATTCCCTGTATACTGAACATTACAAACGGCTCTAGTGTTTTTTGTCAGAGTTCCTTGAGGTTTGTTTTTTAAACAATGATTTTTTTCAATCCTAATATTAATTATATTTTTATCGTTCGTTCTTTATACCTAGTTCTCATTTGTATTTAAAAAGTTTAGGATTTTTTTTTCGTTGTCAGTTACGGTCATCTTTCTCCAAAGTTCTCTTCACCAGTTTTTTTCTTTTGGCATTTTTTTTTTTTTTTTTTTTCCCTGAAAGATTTCTTGGTTGGGCTTTTTTCAAATTTGACATTTTTGTTTGAAATTCAGGATTTTTGTTGTAAAATTTTGTCAGGACGGCCTTTCTTGGTAAAATTTTGTGGGGACGCCTTTTTTTGTTTGACAGTTTTATTATTAGCCACATTCGCTCGTCTTCCCTTCCCTTCCCTATTTCAGATTTCTCGCAGAGTGGTCACCTCTAGGAGAACAGTCTGATCGAATTTAATGTCGCAATACAACATTTAGCGTTTTTTTATTTGCGACTTACTCAAATAAGGATCTATTTTCGTATTTTTAAAATTAATTTTTAATATAAAATTTTTGTTGCCCTATATATAGTATAAATTGAAAATATATTTAATCTTTGCTTTTCATCTATAGCAGGGGTGGCCAGACTTTACTGAGATGGGATCCACTTTTTTCCAAAGTTCTCCCTATACGATCCACCAACCCAGTTATATATATACAGAGAGAGAGGAGAGAGAATAACCAAGAATAAAATGACGCGAATATAAAAATATATTGCCAAATGCACAGATATATTTTTCATTAAATTTTAACCCCCAAACTTATTAGAAATTAAGTATACTGGAATAGGAGGAGCTTACTTTACTGATGTGATGATTTGCACTGCATGGCATCAGCAAGCAGTGTGTAGTCCGGATTGTAGCTGCTGATTGCTTGCTTCAAACAAGCATCCGGGTAATCATCTGTCAGAGTGGCTCGGTATTTTGATTTGATGATATTCATGTGTGAGAACGTTGACTCACAAAGGTAGGTTGATCCAAAAAATGCTGTCAAGTACATGGCGCTTTTTCTGACATTCGGATACTTTTCTTCAAAAAGTAGGTGCCAAAAGTTTCCTTCTGAAGACCTGGATTTGGTTTGAATGTCGTTTCGCAGAGTAAAAATTTCATTCTCGATTGCAGATATGTCCATAGTAAACAATAACGCCATTTTTGATACAATATCACCAATGTCAAAGTTTGCACCAAATGGGAAGCACATGAATGTTGCTACAGGTTCTAATGTTGCTAAGTCTTGGAACCGTCTGTTGAAGTCTGTAATAACATTCTGCAACTGTTCAACGTATCGAACACTCAAACTGGTCGCATTCTTTCCCCTGACTTTCCAGCTCTGACATGTTTTTGAAGTTCCGCAGTTGGTGTTGCTGCAGCTGTGAGGATACCAGTTCTAGTTTTTGTTTAAAAGCATTCACTGAGGTAATCATTTCAACAATAGTTTCGTTTTTACCTTGCAACTGTAAGTTTAGCTGATTTAGAAAAGCAGTGGCGTCAGTCAAAAAACTAAATCTAACAGCCACACTTCGTCTTCCAACTCTTTGTAATAAGTTTCTTTTAACTTCGGAAAGTCTTTAATTTCAGGTAAGAGATCCCTAAACCTCTGCAGGAATTTACTCTACTTAGCCACCTGACATCAGTGTGCAACTAAAGGTCAGTGTGTTCTGCTTTATTTTCTTCTAGCTCCTTGTAGACTCCTTTGTAGACTTCTTGCCCGAATAGAACACGCAATCTTATGGGAAATATACAGTACTGGCCAAATTATTAGGAATTTTTTTAAATTTCATTTTTTGGTATAAAATGTTAAATTAAACCAATTTTAAACGTTGAAAAGTTATTTATTTCTACACAAGAATACATGGTCATTATTTAGCAATAGTTTAGTACTTAGTTTGACCCACCTTAGCTGCCATAATGGCTGCGACACGCTTCGGCATGCCATGAATCAATTTTTTGCATAATTCTTTAGTCGAACGAAGCGTGTTTGTTCGTCAGTTGTCGTTTGGTTGTCGTGCGATGCGGGTGTGTTTCTCTTTCTTTTACGTGTCATTGTAACTACCGTTTAATTTAAATAGTGTATTTACCCAATTTCGGCAATTATTTGTTACAGTTTTTAAGTGAATTTGAAAATGGGGCGAAAGAATGACTTGAGTCCACGGAAAATTGGGCAAATACAGGTTTTATTAACTACTTCTACATTTAAACAAAGGGAAATCGCTGCCAAACTCCATGTTTCACCACAGTCAGTACTTCGTATTAAGAAAAAAATGGTATTTGGAGAAAATGTAGGCCCCAAAAGGGTAACGACTCCAAGAACTGATAGACAGATTGCAATTTTGTCTCTTAGAAATAGAAGAGCTACTTGCAAAAACATTTCCAGTAGTCTAGCGGCTGATGGCATCAATATTAGTCGTAGAACAGTCAACAGGAGGCTTCTAACTGCCGGCTTCAAAGCCTACCGCCCAAGGAAGAAGCCCAGGCTCACTGAGGCTATGAAGAAGGCACGTTTTGCATGGGCAAAGGAACACATTAACTGGACTAGTGAGGATTGGGAACAGGTAAGAATAATATTTAACATTAAATAGAATGTTAATACAGTATGCATAGAAGTGTATTTACAGTACGTGATAAAACTGCAGTAAAAATATCTGTAAAGCAGCAAGTCATACTGTACTTCGTTTTAGCTGTACTTCATACGCTATGCACTGACTCTTTCACAGGGCTTTCTTTGATTGCAGGTGGTGTTCTCCGATGAGTCAACGATTGCCGTGCTTGACGATCGTGTTCAAAGTGTAAGAAGGAGGCCCGGAGAAGAATTTTTGCCTGAGTGTCTGATGAAAACGGTGAAATTTCCACAAAAGATCATGGTTTGGGGAGCAATTTCTGTGCATGGAACTAGTCGTTTGAGCATTGTTGAGGGGAATATGAACCAAGTCAAGTATATAGAAGTACTAAGAAGACGTCTACTGCCTCAAATAAGGGAATGGTATGGTAATAGACGTTGGATTTTTCAACAAGACTCAGCTCCATGCCACACGGCAAAGTCGGTTAAAAAATGGTGTCATGAAAATAGTGTTCGGTTGCTCCCATGGGTTGGAAATTCTCCAGACATGAACCCAATCGAAAGTTTATGGTGTATTTTAAAGGACGTAATCCATGAAACGCCGATAACAACAAAACACCAACTCATAGAGCGACTTATTCAAGTCTGGTTTCACTCTACACGTATTAAGGAATTATGCAAAAAATTGATTCATGGCATGCCGAAGCGTGTCGCAGCCCTTAAGGCAGCTAAGGGGGGTCAAACTAACTACTAAACTATTGCTAAATAATGACCATGTATTCTTGTGTAGAAATAAATAACTTTTCAACGTTTAAAATTGGTTTAATTTAACATTTTATACCAAAAAATGAAATTTTTAAAAAATTCCTAATAATTTGGCCAGTACTGTACATAATTTTTTTAATATTCAACATTTTACCACACACTGCTTGTTGGTGAATTATGCATTGATAACACTAGGCAACAAATTTCAACTTTTTTTTTGAGACACGTGAACTACTGATTCCTACTAAAGCGGTGATGCTGATTTCAGATCTGATATCAAAATTTCTCTATCACGTCCAGATTTTGTGTAACCGAAAACCCCTATTTTTCATTTTTTTTCTCACCCGCTTCTATTACGAAAGCCGTCTAAGCTACTTTTCCGTGCCACGTTTTATGTTAAGCATACTTAAATAATTAGTGAACAGGGATGTCTTTCCTCCTTTATTCTGGCTTAAAACAGACAGCGGAATTCCGCTGGCGGAGTTACCACCCCTGCGCCCAACCATCCACCCAAAGCGCGTTAGTATTTTGTTACTACTGAAAGGCAAATTCCTGTTCTTAAGTGAAACTTTGGTGTGTCCTCTTCCTTTGTCGCTTGTAGGATGACGAGCTCACCTTCTGCAGGAACCAACAATAATCTCCCATCATATTTGGGTTGAAATTACCTTGGTATCTGTTTTCCATAACTGAGATCTGTTGGTGGAAGCGCTCACCATGCTCGTCACTTACAGCCCCAAGGTTGGCCGGGAAGAAGTCAAGATGAGAATGTAAAAAATGAATTTTCAAAGACATTCTGCATCCCATTATTTCATAAGATTTAAGCATGTTTTCTACGAGTTTACGGTGGTTTTCAGCTTTGGTTTCCAAGAAAATTTTTGACAACTTCAACGAAAGATGTCCATGCTCCAGTTTCATTCTCATTTAGGTTAGATGGAAACGATGAGTCGTGGATGACACTGCGGATCTGTGGTCCAGTGAAAACTCCAGCTTCTAGCTTAGCATCTGTCAATATTCCTTTGAATTTATCCTTTAAATATTGGAAACCACTACCTTGATGATCCATACCCTTCACGAAATTTTTCATAAGGCCAAGTTTAATGTGAAGTATTGGAAGATGTACTTTCTGAGGGTCAATAAGTGCTGGGTGTTTCACATTGTATTTACCAACAACATGTTCAGTTCTAGATGGCCAATCATGTTTTTTGTAGTGGTTCTTGTCATCTCTGCTGTTCCATAGACACAAAAAGCACATATGCTTTGTGTAGCCCAACTGTAACCCAAGAAGTAATGATACAACTTTAAGGTCGCCACAAATGTTCCATGTGTGGTCCTTATATCTGATGAGTCTTAGCAGCAGTTTCATCGATTCATAAGTCTCATTAAGGCCAGTGGCATGTGCTACAGGTATTGAAGGTTTTTCATTGCCGTTGTGCAGTAATACAGCTTTAAGGCTAGCTTTACTAGAGTCAATGAACAGTCTCCATTCTTTTGGATCATAGCGACAGCCAATCCCTTGCATCAGACCACTGATATCGTGGCAGAAACAAACGTTTTCTTCCTGTAAGTAAAATGATGAAAACTGCAAATGGCGATGGCGGAAATGGGAAACATTGGTGTTTGGTTGGAGAAGATTAAATTCTTGAAGTCTTGAACCAAGCAACTCTGCCTTTTCTTTTGGTAATTCCAAATCGCGCACTAAGTCATTTAACTCCGCTTGACTTAACAAATTTGGGGAAATATTTGCATCTGGAACATATATGCCATCTTTCCTGTTTCTATATCACTAGCAGAATCTTCAGATGAACTGCTGTCTGTTATCGTTGCTGGTGGAACTGGTGGTGGATTTGTTTCATCATGTGGTACTGGTTTCATTGCTGATTCGCAGTTTGGGTACGTGATCTTTGATTTGTTTTCTTTGTGAAACCAGCAATCTTTGTCAAACAAAAATAACAATCATTGAAGTGATTTTTCGGCTCACGCCAAACCATGGGGACTGAGAACGGCATAGCTTTTCTTTTACCATTCATCCAAGCTATTAACATTGCATTGCACTGTGCACAGCAAATATGTGGTGCCCAGTCCCTCTGTTGGTCTCCTAACTTACAGTCAAAATAACACTTGTAGGCAAGTTTAATCTTTGTTGTTATGTTTCTACGTTGTGGCTTAGGTGTATATTGTCCACAGACAAAGCAGAAGTTGTCTGGGTGATTTACACAAGCAGGTCTATTTGATGCCATTTTGAATTACCATACAATATCTTAAAAAACGTAGAAAGTAATTATTACGATGTGCAAAATAAAAAGAAATACACACCGTAGTACAAAACAATGCTATAAAAACACACACAAGTCACCACAACCTGTCACTTGCTCATCAGCAGAGAGCTTCAACAACCGTTCTGCTTGACTGTCACGTAGCGACTGACCGTTGGGCCGTTGCCCGTTACTATGCTCTTGATTCAGTGTTGCCAACTCGGGATAAATTTTATTTATCAAAATTGTTCGAATTTGTATATAGTCGGCAAAAAAAATTGCTTTAACCTTGAAAAGCAAGTTTCATATTACTGGCATTAAGCCGATTAAAACCAAAATCTGGACGTGGTAGAAAATTTTACTAAGTGATTTGCATTTTACACAAAATCTAGACGTGATAGAAAAAATCTAATTATAGATTTGAAATCAGCATACCGAAATTAGCTAGGAGCACCTATTTGGTCTTCTGTAACAAAATCTTTGTTGCCTAGTGTAATTAAAGAAGTTTGGAAAACTTTTGTCACTTTTGCACAGGGCGATGAACCCATTGGAGCGGCCAGTCATAGCAGGTGATCCGTTAGTTATGCTCACAAGCTTGTGAAGTGGGAATTGTGTGTCGTTAACAAACTCGCTGAATGCATGAAAAATGTCCTCGCCTCGTTTTCTCTTAAAGATAGGAATTTAAGCAGTTCTTCTTTGGCAGTCATATCTTTAAACACGATTCTAATAAAAATGCATAACTGTGATGTGTCGATCACATCTGTCGAGTCGTCAAACTGAAGTGAAAGGAACACTCAGTCATGCATGTCTTCAGTTGTTCCACCAAATTCTCATCCATTCCTTCACAACGCTGCATCAGTGTTTTTGGCTAACTGAAGCTGGTTAATAGCAGACTATTTCCGATTTATTTTTGAAATTCTGAAACAACGACTCTGCTGCCTCTGTAAATGCTTCCTGGAATATTTCTTCATCCTGAAAAGGTTTCTTGTGTTTCGCAAGTACATGACTCACCCGAAATGACGCAATCGTTGCTGCTTTCGATTTTGTGCTAGGCCCTGTAAAGATGGACTGCTGAGCACTAAGTTGAGACTTTAGTTCATAGACTTTTATCTTACGTAGTTCAGTTTCAGCTGGGAAATCACTGTTATAGCGCTTGTGAATAGTTTTTAAATGCCTCTCTAAACTCCCCTTTTTGACGAAAACGACACATGCACGGCAAATTAAACACATGCATTTGGAATTTTTCATCGTAAAATATGCCGTCTCACACTCATTGTGAAAGTTGTAAGTTTTTGTTTCTTGGCACTTGGTCCAGTACTCATTTTAACGGTGTTAATGCAATTGGACTGGAGACTGACTTTCACCACCGATTATTCCAAATGACTGACCCGTCACTTAAGTGACACCTGCTCATAACAGCTCAGCTTACCGCGGTATGAAATTTTGCCAGAAATTAAAGTTAGTGGTATCATTTTCTGCGACATTAATTAAAAATATCTCGGAATTATTAAAGTTAAACTTTATTTTCTGTTAAATGACTGGTAAACAAAGATAAAACAAATGTTGCTTCCGATAATGTAGGTGATTACATAAAGAACTCTAATTTTTGGTAGTAGCGGTCGGGTCGTGCACTCGTTAGTATTGTGAAATGTAAGGTCTCTGTTGCTAGGCTAAGCTACTGGTCATTCTGCGATCTACTAAAAATTGCTCTGCTATCTACTGGTACATCGCGATCGACGTTTCGCCACCCCTGATCTATAAGAAATAATTTCTAGCGAATGTTTCCTGGGGAAGAATTTACTTGTATTCCGACATGCACGTCACATTTTTCAAAGATGTAAAGGGTCGGACAGGTCAATTGTCATTTACATTCCAAAGAGCATTTCCCTGCATACTAAGCATTAGAAAGTGCTCCAGTGTTTTCTATCATCGATTTCCTTTACGTTTGTTTTTAAAATAAATTTTCAATCAAAATATTAATTTAATTCTTAACATACGTTTTTGATACGTAGTTTTCATTCGTATTTATAAATGTCAGGGTTTTTTATTTATAGTTCTATTTCCTCTATTTATTTCCTCGGAATTGTTTTAATCTTTGCCAGTTATGTTAGGACTCTTACTCCAAAGTTCTCTTTACCCTGGTTTCTTTTTCCAAAGATTTTTTGGCAGCGCTTTAAGCAACTTTGGCATTTTTGTTTTAGATTCATGATTTGTTATAAAAATTTTGTTGGGACGCAATTTTGTAAAATTTTGTCATGACTCTCATTTATTTTTTTAAATTAGGCATTTTTGTTCTAGATTAATTATTATACATTCACTCGTCTTCCCTTCTCTTTTGTCAGATTTCTCGCAGAGTGGTCACCTTTAGGAGAACAGTCGGATCGTATTTAATGACCTCCTAAAATCTGGCATTTCTTTGAGACTTTCTGAAACCATAAGGTGATTTTTTTTTCTTAATTTTCTTAATTTTCTTAATTTTCTCAATTTTTAATATAAATTATTGCATTATATACAGTATTCATTGAAATTGTTTAATCTTTGCTTTTCATTAGTAGGAAATAATTTCCAGTGAATCTTTCCTAAGAAAGAATTTACTAGTATTCCAACATGCCACCTTTTGGAGAACAGTCGGATTGAATTCAAAGAAGAAATAAAACATTTGGTTTTTTATTTTAATTTTTTTTTTTGGGGCGACTTGCTCAAATCAAAAGGTGAACTATTTTCATATTTCTTAATGTTTAAAATTATATAAGTTTATATTGCAATGTCTAGTATTTAATGAATTTAAATATAAAATTTGCTTTTGAATAATAGGAAATAATTTCCAGCGAATGTTTCCAGTGGAAGAATTTACTAGTATTCCAACATGCCACGTCACTGTCTTTATCGATGTAAAGGGTCGGACGGGTGGGTCATTCATTTACATTGCAAAGAGGATTTCTCTGCATACTAAACACTACAAAGAGCTCTAGTTTTTTCTCTCATCGATTTCCTTAAGGTTTTTTAAAATGCAAGAGTTTTCAATCCAAATATTAAATTTATTCTTAACATTCGTTTTCAATACATGGGTTTCATTAGTGTTTATAAATGTCAGGGATTTTTTTTCGTTTATAGTTCTATTTCCTCTATTTATTTCCTCGGAATTGTTTTAATCTTTCCCAGTTTTTTCGGACTCGTGCTCCAAGGTTCTCTTGGATTTTTTTTTTTCCGAAAGTTCTCTTGACAGTCTTTTTTACAAGGATTTCGTAGCACCTATTTTCTAAATTTGTCATTCTGTTCTAGATTCATAATAAAAAAAAATGTCAGGACTCCCTGGGTTTATAAATTTGGCATTTTTCTTATTCATTATTACACACATTCACTCTTCTTCCCTTCTCTATATCCGAGATTTCTGGCCGAGTGGTCACCTTTAGGAGAAGAGTCGGATCGAATTTAATGACCTAATACAACTTTGGCATGTCCTATTTGCGACTTACTCAAATCATAAGGTGAGCTATTTTCGTATTTTTTCAAAATTTTTAAAATTTTATAAATTTATATATTCTAGTATTTATTGATTCGATATTTGCTTTTCATCAATAGGAAATAATTTCCAGCGAATGTTTCCTGTGGAAGAATTTACTGGTATTCCTAAAAGCCACGTCATTCTTCAAGGATGTAAGGGGTTGGACGTGTCATTTACATTGCAA
Source organism: Bathynomus jamesi (assembly GCA_023014485.1). Lineage (NCBI taxonomy): Eukaryota > Metazoa > Arthropoda > Malacostraca > Isopoda > Cirolanidae > Bathynomus > Bathynomus jamesi. Next base: position 680,809 of record JAJOZX010002292.1, read on the forward strand.
ATAGGATCTCCCCTGCATACTAAACCCTACAAAGAGGTCCAGTGTTTTCCCTCATCGATTTCCTTAAGGTTTGTTTTTTAAAGTGTAAGAGATTTCAATCTAAATTAATTTTATTCTTAACATTCGTTTTTAATACATGGTTTTCATTAATGTTTACAAATGTCATGGATTTTATCGTTTATAGTTCTTTCCTCTGTTTATTTTCTCGGGATTGTTTTAATCTTTCCCACTTTCGTTCGGACTCTTACTCCAAGGTTTTCTTGAATTTTGTTTTTCCGAAAGTTCTCTTGGCAGTCTTTTTTAAAAAGATTTTTTTAAAAAGATTTTTTTAAAAATCATGAATCTAGAACAGAGTGCCAAATTTAAAAAACAATTGCTATGAAATCTGTCTGGACGCCCTTTTCTAAAAACTGTTAAAACGTCCTGTTTTTTTCTTAATTTGACATTTTTTTCGTTTTGATTCATTTTTACCCACTTTCATTCACCTTCCCTTTATTTGCGAGATTTCTCGCCGAGTGTTCACGTTTAGGAGAAAAGTCGGATCGAATTGAATGACCAATTTCAACTTTTGGCATTTCTTTATTTGCGACTTATTCAATTTATAAGGTGAGCTATTTTCGTATTTTTTTTAAATTTATGAATTTTATGAATTTTATAAATTTATATAACAATGTTATGGTATTTATTGAGTTTATGATATTTGCTTTTGATCAATAGAAAATAATTTCCAGGGAATGTTTCCTGTGGAAGAATTTACTAGTATTCCAACATGCAACGTCACATTCTTCAAAGAAGTAAAGGGTCATTTCTTATTTACATAAGAGGATTTTCATGCATGCTAAACACTACAAAGAGCTCCAGTTTTTTCTCATCGATTTCCTTAAGGTTTCTTTTTTAAAGTGTAAGTTTTCAATCCAAATATGAATTTTATTCTTAACATTAGTTTTTGAAACATGGTTTTTTATTAGTATTTATAAATGTCAAGGATTTTTTTTTAGTTTGTAGTTCTATTTCCTGTTTATTTCTTCGGAATTGTCTTAGCTACGTTCGTACTCGTATTCCAAAGTTCTTGTGGCCAATTTTTTTTTATTGGAAAGTGTTTTCTTGGCAGTTCTTTTTTTCCGAAAGTTTACTTGGCAGTCTTTTTTTTCCAAATATTTTTTGGCAGCTGTTTTTCAGAATTTGGCATTTTGTTTCGAATCGTGATTTATATTTTAAAATTTTGTTGACGCCCTTTTTTGTTCTAAACTTTGTCGGGACACCGTTTTTTATTATGATTGTGTCGGTCGCCTATTTTTTAAAATTATCATCTGTGTTTAAGAACCAATATATGCCACATTCGCTAACCTTCCGTTTTCTAATTCAGAGTTTTCTCGCCGAGAGGTCACCTTTAGGAGAACAGTCGGATCGAATTTAATGACCTTATTCAACCTTTGGCATTTCTATATTTGCGACTTACTCAAATTATAAGGTGAGCTATTTTCGTAATTTTCTAAACTAATTTTTATTTTATAAATGCATATAACAATTTTCTAGTATTTATTGTATTTGATATTTGCTTTTGATCAATAGGAAATAATTTCCAGCGAATGTTTCCTGTGGAAGAACTTACTAGTATTCCAACATTTTACGGCACATTCTTTAACGATGTAAAGGGTCGGACGGGTAATTTGTCATTTACATTGCAAAGAGGATTTCTCTGCATACTAAAGCACTACGAAGAGCTCGTTTTTTCTCATCAATTTCCTTAAGGTTTGTTTTTTAAACTGTAAGAGTTTTCAATCCAAATTAATTTTATTCTTAACATTCGTTTCATGTGGAAAAATTGACAAGTATTCCAACATGGCATGTCACATTCTTCAAAGAAGTAAAGGGTCAGAAGGGTCATTTCTTATATACATAACAAAAAGCTAGTTTTTTCTCTCATCGATTTCATTAAGGTTTCTTAAAGTGTAAGAGTTTCAATCCAAATATTAATTTTATTCTTAACATTAGTTTTTAAAACATGGGTGTTTTTTATTAGTATTTATAAATGTCGGGGGCTTTTTTTCGTTTATAGTTCTATTTCCTGTTTATTTCTTCGGAATTGTCTTAGTTACGTTCTTACTCGTATTCCAAAGTTCTTGTGGGCAATTTTTTTACTCGAAAGTGTTTTTTTGGCAGTCTTTTTTTCCAAGTATTTTTTGGCAGCTGTTTTTCAGAATTTGGAATTTTGTTTGGAATCATGATTTCTATTTTCAATTTTGTCGACGCCCTTTGTTCTGAAAACTTTGTCGGGACGCCCTTTTTTATGGTTGTGTCGGTCGCCTATTTTTCAAAATTACCATTTCTGTTTTAGAACAAATATATGCCACACTCGCTAACCTTCAGTTTTCTAATTCAGTTTACTCGCCGAGAGGTCACCTTCAGGAGAACAGTCGGATCGAATTTAATGACCTTATTCAACATTTGGCATTTCTATATTTGCGACTTACTGAAATTATAAGGAGCTATTTTCGTAATTTTAAAAACTAATTTTTATTTTATAAATGTATATAACAATTTTCTAGTATTTATTGTATTTGATATTTGCTTTTGATCAATAGGAAATAATTTCCAGCGAATGTTTCATGTGGAAGAATTTACTGGTATTCGTAGAAGCCACGTCATTCTTCAAAGATATAAAGGGTTGGACGTGTCATTTACATTGCAAAGAGGATTTCCCCTGCATACTAAACACTACAAAGAGCTCCAGTGTTTTCCCTCATCGATTTCCTTAAGGTTTGTTTTCTAAAGTGCAAGAGGTTTCAATCTAAATTTTATTCTTAACATTCGTTTTTAATACATGGTTTTCAATAATGTTTACAAATATCATGGATTTTTTCGTTTATAGTTCTTTCCTCTGTTTATTTTCTCGGGATTCTTTTAATCTTTCCACTTTCGTTTGGACTCTTACTCCAAGGTTGTCTTGAATAATTTTTTTCAGAAATTTCTCTTGGCAATCTCTTTTTACAAAGATTTTTTTTAAATCTCGAGTCTAGAACAGTCAAATTTAAAAAACAACTGCTAAGAAATCGGTCTGGCCGCCCTTTTCTAAGAAAATCTGTTAAAACGTCCTGGTTTTCCTGGTTTTTTCTTAATTTGACATATTTCTTTGATTCATTATTACCCACATTCATTCACCTTCCCTTTATTTGCGAGATTTCTCGCAGAGTGTTCACGTTTAGGAGAACAGTCGGATCGAATTTAATGACCTATTTCAACTTTTGGCATTTCTTTATTTGCGATTTATTCAGTTTATAAGGAACTAATTCCGTACTTTTTAAATTTTTAAAATGTTATAAATTTATATAACAATGTTATGGTATTTATTGAATTTATGACATTTGCTTTTGATCAATAGGAAATAATTTCCAGGGAATGTTTCCTGTGGAAGAATGTACTAGTATTCCAACATGCCACGTCACATTCTTCAAATAAGTGAAGGGTCATTTGTTATTTACATTAACAAAGGATTTGCATGCATGCTAAACACTACAAAGAGCTCCAGTTCTTTCTCTCATCGATTTCCTTAAGGTTTCTTTTTTAAAGTGTAAGTTTTCAATCAAAATATGAATTTTGTTCTTAACATTAGTTTAGAAAACATGGTTTTTTTTATTAGTATTTATAAATGTCAGGATTTTTTTCGTTTATAGTTCTATTTCCCGTTTTTATTTTTTTCTATATTTTCTTAGTTACGTTCGTACTCGTATTCCAAAGTTCTTGTGGCTAATTTTTTTTTATTCGAAAGTGTTCTCTTGGCAGTTTGTTCCAAATAATTTGTGGCATCTGTTTTTCAGAATTTGGAATTTTGTTTGGAATCATGATTTCTATTTTTAATTTTGTCGACGCCCTTTTTTGTTCTGAAAACTTTGTCGGGACGCCTTTTTTTATGATTGTGTCGGTCACCTATTTTTCAAAATTACCATTTCTGTTTTAGAACCATTATATGCCACATTCGCTAACCTTCAGTTTTCTAATTCAGTTTTCTCGCCGAGAGGTCACCTTTAGGAGAAGTCGGATCGAATTTAATGACCTTATTCAACCTTTGGCATTTATATATTTGCGACTTACTCAAATTATAAGGTGAGCTATTTTCGTAATTTTCTAAACTAATTTTTATTTTATAAATGTGTATAACAATTTTCTAATATTTATTGTATTTGATATTTGCTTTTGATCAATAGGAAATAATTTCCAGCGAATGTTTCCTGTGGAAGAATTTACTGGTATTCGTAGAAGCCACGTCATTCTTCAAAGATATAAAGGGTTGGATGTGTCACGTGTCATTTGTCATTTACATTGCAAAGAGGATTTCCCCTGCATACTAAACACTACAAAGAGCTCCAGTGTTTTCCCTCATCGATTTCCTTAGTTTCTTTTTTAAAGTTTAAGAGTCTGCAATCCAAATATTTATTTTATTCTTAACATCAGTTTTTAAAACAAGGTTTTTTGTTAGTAGAATTACCATTTCTGTTTTAGAACCATTGTATGCCACATTCGCTAACCTTCACTTTTCTATTCATTATTACACGCATTCTTTCACCTTCCCTTTATTTCAGAGATTTCTCGCCGAGTTGCCACGTTTAGGAGAACTGTCGGATCGAATTTAATGACCTATTTCAACTTTTGGCATTTCTTTATTTCTTTATTTCTTTATTCAAATTATAAGGTGAGCTATTTTCGTATTTTAAATTTTTAATTTTTAAAATTTTATAAATTTATATAACAATGTTATGGTATTTATTGAATTTATATTTGATATTTGCTTTTGATCAATAGGAAATAATTTCCAGGGAATGTTTCCTGTGGAAGAATTTACTAGTATTCCAACATGCCACGTCACATTCTTCAAAGTGAAGGGCCCTTTTTTTACATTAAAAAGGAGTTTCATACATGCTAAATACTACGAAGAGTTCGGTTTTTTTTCTCTCATCGATTTCCTTAAGGTTTGTTTTTTAAAGTGTAAGTTTTCATTCCAAATTAATTTTATTCTTAACATCCGTTTTTAATACATGGTTTTTATTAGTATTTACAAATGTCATGGTTTATTTTCGTTTATAGTTTTTCCTTTGTTTATTTCCTTGGAACTGTCTTAATCTTTGCGTTACTTTCGGACTCGTACTCGAAATTTCTCGTGGCCAATTTTTTTTTATTCGAAAGTTTTCTCTTGGCAGTTCTTTTTTTTTTGCGAAAATTTGCCTGGCCTTTTTTTTTTTTTAATTTTCTTGGCAGTTATTTTCCCAAATTTAGCATTTTTTTTTGGATTCATGACTTCTACACCCAAAATGTATCGGAATGCCTTTTTTAAAAATTTTTCGGGGAGCGCATTTTTTAAATTGGTCATTTCTGTTTTCAAATAATTATTTGCCACATTCGCTCATCTTCCCTTTTCTATTTCAGTTTTTTCGCCGAGAAGTCACCTTCAGGAGAACAGCCCGATCGAATTTAATGACCTAATACAACCTTTGGCATTTCTATATTTGCGACTTACTCAAATTAGAAGGTTAGCTATTTTCCTACTTTTCTTGATTAATTTTAAAATTAGATGAATTTATATTATATCTAGTTCTAGTATTTCATGAATTTATATTTAATATTTGCTTTTGATCAATAGGAAATAATTTCCAGCGAATGTTTCCTGTGGAAGAACTTACTAGTATTCCAACATTTTACGGCACATTCTTTAACGATGTAAAGGGTCGGACGGGTAATTTGCCATTTACATTGCAAAGAGGATTTCTCTGCATACTAAAGCACTACGAAGAGCTCGTTTTTTCTCATCGATTTCCTTAAGGTTTGTTTTTTAAAGTGTAAGAGTTTTCAATCCAAATTAATTTTATTCTTAACATTCGTTTCATGTGGAAGAATTTACTAGTATTCCAACATGGCATGTCACATTCTTCAAAGAAGTAAATGGTCAGAAGGGTCATTTGTTATTTACATAACAAAAAGCTAGTTTTCTCTCTTCCGATTTCCTTAAGGTTTCTTAAAGTGTAAGAGTTTCAATCCAAATATTAATTTTATTCTTAACATTAGTTTTTAAGATATGTTTTTTTTTATTAGTATTTATAAATGTCGGGCTTTTTTTCGTTTATAGTTCTATTTCCTGTGTTTATTTCTTCGGAATTGTCTTAGTTACGTTCTTACTCGTATTCCAAAGTTCTTGTGGCCAATTTTTTTTAATCGAAAGTGTTCTTTTGGCAGTTCTTTTTTTCAGAAAGTTCTCTTGGCACTTTTTTTCCAAATATTTTTTGGCAGCTGTTTTTCAGAATTTGGAATTTTGTTTGGAATCATGATTTCTATTTTTAATTTTGTCGGGACGCCCTTTTTTATGATTGTGTCGGTCGCCTATTTTTCAAAATTACCATTTCTGTTTTAGAACGAATATATGCCACACTCGCTAACCTTCAGTTTTCTGATTCAATTTTCTCGCAGAGAGGTCACCTTCAGGAGAACAGTCAGATCGAATTTAATGACCTTATTCAACCTTTGGCATTTCTATATTTGCGACTTACTCAAATTATAAGGTGAGCTATTTTCGTAATTTTCTAAACCAATTTTTATTTTATAAATGTATATAACAATTTTCTAGTATTTATTGTATTTGATATTTGCTTTTGATCGATAGGAAATAATTTCCAGCGAATGTTTCCTGTGGAAGTATTTACTGATATTCCTAGAAGCCACGTCATTCTTCAAAGATGTAAAGGGTTGGACGTGTCATTTACATTGCAAATAGGGTTTCCCCTGCATACTAAACACTAGAAAGAGCTCCAGTGTTTTCCCTCATCGATTTCCTTAAGGTTTGTTTTTTAAAGGGTAAGAGGTTTCAATCCAAATTTTATTCTTAACATTCGGTTTTAATACATAGTTTTCAATGTTTACAAATGTCATGGATTTTTTCGTTTATAGTTCTTTCCTGTTTATTTTCTCGGGATTGTTTTAATCTTTCCCACTTTCGTTCGGACTCTTACTCCAAGGTTTTCTTGAATATTTATTTTTTCCGAAATTTTTCTTGGCAATCTTTTTTTACAAAGATTTTTTTTAAAAATCATGAGTGTAGAACAGTGTCAAATTTAAAAAACAACTGCTACGAAATCTGTTAAAACGTCCTGGTTTTTTCTTAATTTGACATTTTTCTTTTTGATTTATTATTACCCATATTCACCTTCCCTTTATTTCAGATTTCTCGCCGAGTCGTCACGTTTAGGAGAACAGTCGGATCGAATTTAATGACCTGTTTCAACTCTTGGCATTTCTTTATTTAATTTATAAGGTGAGCTATTTTTGTATTTTTAAATTTTTAAAATTTTATAAATTTATATAACAATGTTATGGTATTTATTGAATTTATATTTGATATTTGCTTTTGATGAATAGGAAATAATTTCCAAGGAATGTTTCGTGTGCAAGAGTTTACTAGTATTCCAACATTCCACGTCACCTTCTTCAAAGAAGTGAAGGGTCATTTTTTTTACATGAAGGAGTTTCATGCATGCTAAACACTACGAAGAGTTCGTTTTTTTTTCTCTCATCGATTTCCTTAAGGTTTGTTTTTAGTGTTAGAGGTTTCAATCTAAATTTTATTCTTAACATTCGTTTTTAATACATAGTTTTCAATGTTTACGAGAAAATTTAAAATTGAAATGGCTGTAACTTTTTAAGTTTTCATTTCTAGAAAATATGAATTGCATTTTCTAAATCAGAGGATGAAATTGCACTATTCGGAAAATTTGTGAAAAAATAGAAGCAAGTGCGTGGAAAGGATAAGACTCCAAATACCTAACGTAATAATTAGTTAATTTCAAACGAGAAAATTTAAATTGAAATGTCTAACTTTTTAAGTTTTCATTTCTAGAAAATCGAGTTGCATTTTCTAAATCAGAGTATGAAATTGCACTACTGAGAAAATTTGTGAAAAAATCGAATGAACTGCGTGGAAAGGATTATTCTCCAAAAACCTAACGTAATAATTAGTTAATTTCAAACGAGAAAATTAAAAAATTGAAATGACTGTAAGTTTTCATTTCTAAATAAAATGAGTTCATTTTCTAAATCAGAGTATGAAATTGCACTATTTAGAAAATTTGTGAAAAAATAGAAGTAAGTGCGTGGAAAGGATAAGACTCCAAAAACCTAACGTAATAATTAGTTAATTTCAAACGAGAAAATTAAAAAATTGAAATGACTGTAAGTTTTCATTTCTAGAAAAAATGAGTTGCATTTTCTATTTCAGAGTATGAAATTACACAATTGAGCAAATTTATGAAAAAATCGAAAGAAGTGCGTGGAAAGGATTATTCTCCAAAAACCTAACGTAATAATTAGTTAATTTCAAACGAGAAAATTTAAAATTGAAATGGCTGTAACGTTCTAAGTTTTCATTTCTAAAAAATGAGTTGCATTTTCTATTTCAGAGTATGAAATTGCACAATTGCGGAAATTTGTGAAAAAATCGAAAGAAGTGCGTGGAAAGGATTATTCTCCAAAAACCTAACGTAATAATTAGTTAAATTCAAACGAGAAAATTTAAAATTGAAATGGCTGTAACGTTCTAAGTTTTCATTTCTAGAAAAAATGAGTTGCATTTTCTATTTCAGAGTATGAAATTGCACAATTGAGGAAATTTGTGAAAAAATCGAAAGAAGTGCGTGGAAAGGATTATTCTCCAAAAACCTAACGTAATAATTAGTTAAATTCAAACGAGAAAATTTAAAATTGAAATGGCTGTAACGTTCTAAGTTTTCATTTCTAAATAAAATGAGTTCATTTTCTAAATCAGAGTATGAAATTGCACTACTGAGAAAATTTGTGAAAAAATCGAATGAACTGCGTGGCAAGGATAAGACTCCAAAAACCTAACGTAATAATTAGTTAATTTCAAACGAGAAAATTTAAAATTGAAATAGCTGTAACTTTTTAAGTTTTCATTTCTAGAAAAAATGAGTTGCATTTTCTATTTCAGAGTATGAAATTGCACAATTGAGGAAATTTGTGAAAAATCGAAAGAAGTGCGTGGAAAGGATTATTCTCCAAAAACCTAACGTAATAATTAGTTAAATTCAAACGAGAAAATTTAAAATTGAAATGGCTGTAACGTTCTAAGTTTTCATTTCTAAATAAAATGAGTTCATTTTCTAAATCAGAGTATGAAATTGCACTATTGAGCAAATTTGTGAAAAAATCGAAAAACGCGTGGCAAGGAAAGACTCCAAAAACCTAACGTAATAATTAGTTAATTTCAAACGAGAAAATTTAAAATTGAAATGGCTGTAACTTTTTAAGTTTTCATTTCTAAATAAAAATGAGTTGCATTTTCTATCAGAGTATGAAACTACACTATTGAGAAATTTGTGAAAAAATCGAAAGAAGTGCGTGGAAAGGATTATTCTCCAAAAACCTAACGTAATAATTAGTTAAATTCAAACGAGAAAATTTAAAATTGAAATGGCTGTAACGTTCTAAGTTTTCATTTCTAGAAAAAATGAGTTCATTTTCTATCAGAGTATGAAATTGCACTATGACGAAATTTGTGAAAAATCGAAAGAAGTGAGTGGAAAGGATTATTCTCCAAAAACCTAAGGTAATAATTAGTTAAATTCAAACGTGAAAATTTAAAATTGAAATGGCTGTAGTTTTAAGTTTTCATTTCTAAATAAAATGAGTTCATTTTCTAAATCAAGTATGAAATTGCAGTATTGAGCAAATTTGTGAAAAATCGAAAACAAGTGCGTGGAAAGGATAAGACTCCAAAAACCTAACGTAATAATTAGTTAATTTCAAACGAGAAATTTAAAATTGAAATGGCTGTAACTTTTTAAGTTTTCATTTCTAGAAAAAATGAGTTTCATTTTCTATTTCAGAGTATGAAACTGCACAATTGAGGAAATTTGTGAAAAAATCGAAAGAAGTGCGTGGAAAGGATTATTCTCCAAAAACCTAACGTAATAATTAGTTAAATTCAAACGAGAAAATTTAAAATTGAAATGGCTGTAACGTTCTAAGTTTTCATTTCTAAATAAAATGAGTTCATTTTCTAAATCAGAGTATGAAATTGCACTACTGAGAAAATTTGTGAAAAAATCGAATGAACTGCGTGGCAAGGATAAGACTCCAAAAACCTAACGTAATAATTAGTTAATTTCAAACGAGAAAATTTAAAATTGAAATGGCTGTAACTTTTTAAGTTTTCATTTCTAGAAAAAATGAGTTGCATTTTCTATTTCAGAGTATGAAATTGCACAATTGAGGAAATTTGTGAAAAAATCGAAAGAAGTGCGTGGAAAGGATTATTCTCCAAAAACCTAACGTAATAATTAGTTAAATTCAAACGAGAAAATTTAAAATTGAAATGGCTGTAACTTTTTAAATTTTATTTCTAGAAAAAAATGAGTTGCATTTTCTCTTCAGAGTATGAAACTGCACAATTGAGGCAAATTTGTGAAAAATCGAGAAGTGCGTGGAATGATTATTCTCCAAAAACCTAACGTAATAATTAGTTAAATTCAAACGAGAAAATTTAAAATTGAATGGCTGTAACGCTAAGTTTTCATTTCTAAATAAAATGAGTTCATTTTCTAAATCAGAGTATGAAATTGCATTACTGAGAAAATTTGTGAAAAAATCGAATGAACTGCGTGGAAAGGATAAGACTCCAAAAACCTAACGTAATAATTAGTTAATTTCAAACGAGAAAATTTAAAATTGAAATGGCTGTAGCTTTTTAAGTTTTCATTTCTCATAAAATGAGTTCATTTTCTAAATCAGAGTATGAAATTGCACTATTGACAAATTTGTGAAAAAATCGAAACAAGTGCGTGGAAAGGAAAAGACTCCAAAAACCTAACGTAATAATTAGTTAATTTCAAACGAGAAAATTTAAAATTGAAATGGCTGTAACTTTTTAAATTTTTATTTCTAGAAAAAATGAGTTGCATTTTCTAATCAGAGTATGAAACTGCAGTATTGAGCAAATTTGTGAAAAAATCGAAAGAAGTGCGTGGAAAGGATTATTCTCCAAAAACCTAACGTAATAATTAGTTAAATTCAAACGAGAAAATTAAAATTGAAATGGCTGTAACGTTCTAAGTTTTCATTTCTAAATAAAATGAGTTCATTTTCTAAATCAGAGTAAGAAAATGCATTACTGAGAAAATTTGTGAAAAAATCGAATGAACTGCGTGGAAAGGATAAGACTCCAAAAACCTAACGTAATAATTAGTTAATTTCAAACGAGAAAATTTAAAATTGAAATGGCTGTACTTTAAGTTTTCATTTCTAGAAAAAATGAGTTGCATTTTCTATTTCAGAGTATGAAATTGCACAATTGAGGAAATTTGTGAAAAAATCGAAAGAAGTGCGTGGAAAGGATTATTCTCCAAAAACCTAACGTAATAATTAGTTAAATTCAAACGAGAAATATAAAATTGAAATGGCTGTAACGTTCTAAGTTTTCATTTCTAAATAAAATGAGTTCATTTTCTAAATCAGAGTATGAAATTGCACTATTGAGCAAATTTGTGAAAAAATCGAAACAAGTGCGTGGAAAGGAAAAGACTCCAAAAACCTAACGTAATAATTAGTTAATTTCAAACGAGAAAATTTAAAATTGAAATGGCTGTAACTTTTTAAGTTTTCATTTCTAGAAAAAATGAGTTGCATTTTCTATTTCAGAGTATGAAATTGCACAATTGACGAAATTTGTGAAAAAATCGAAAGAAGTGCGTGGAAAGGATTATTCTCCAAAAACCTAACGTAATAATTAGTTAAATTCAAACGAGAAAATTTAAAATTGAAATGGCTGTAACGTTCTAAGTTTTCATTTCTAAATAAAATGAGTTCATTTTCTAAATCAGAGTATGAAATTGCACTACTGAGAAAATTTGTGAAAAAATCGAATGAACTGCGTGGAAAGGATAAGACTCCAAAAACCTAACGTAATAATTAGTTAATTTCAAACGAGAAATTTTAAAATTGAAATGGCTGTAGCTTTTTAAGTTTTCATTTCTAAATAAAATGAGTTCATTTTCTAAATCAAAGTATGAAACTGCAGTATTGAGCAAATTTGTGAAAAAATCGAAACAAGTGCGTGGAAAGGAAAAGACTCCAAAAACCTAACGTAATAATTAGTTAATTTCAAACGAGAAAATTTAAAATTGAAATGGCTGTAACTTTTTAAGTTTTCATTTCTAGAAAAAATGAGTTGCATTTTCTATTTCAGAGTATGAAATTGCACAATTGAGGAAATTTGTGAAAAAATCGAAAGAAGTGCGTGGAAAGGATTATTCTCCAAAAACCTAACGTAATAATTAGTTAAATTCAAACGAGAAAATTTAAAATTGAAATGGCTGTAACGTTCTAAGTTTTCATTTCTAAATAAAATGAGTTCATTTTCTAAATCAGAGTATGAAATTGCATTACTGAGAAAATTTGTGAAAAAATCGAATGAACTGCGTGGAAAGGATAAGACTCCAAAAACCTAACGTAATAATTAGTTAATTTCAAACGAGAAAATTTAAAATTGAAATGGCTGTAGCTTTTTAAGTTTTCATTTCTAAATAAAATGAGTTCATTTTCTAAATCAGAGTATGAAATTGCACTATTGAGCAAATTTGTGAAAAAATCGAAACAAGTGCGTGGAAAGGAAAAGACTCCAAAAACCTAACGTAATAATTAGTTAATTTCAAACGAGAAAATTTAAAATTGAAATGGCTGTAACTTTTTAAATTTTTATTTCTAGAAAAAATGAGTTGCATTTTCTAAATCAGAGTATGAAACTGCACTATAGAGCAAATTTGTGAAAAAATCGAAAGTGCGTGGAAATGATTATTCTCCAAAAACCTAACGTAATAATTAGTTAAATTCAAACGAGAAAATTTAAAATTGAAATGGCTGTAAAGTTCTAAGTTTTCATTTCTAAATAAAATGAGTTCATTTTCTAAATCAGAGTATGAAATTGCACTACTGAGAAAATTTGTGAAAAAATCGAATGAACTGCGTGGAAAGGATAAGACTCCAAAAACCTAACGTAATAATTAGTTAATTTCAAACGAGAAAATTTAAAATTGAAATGGCTGTAGCTTTTTAAGTTTTCATTTCTAAATAAAATGAGTTCATTTTCTAAATCAGAGTATGAAATTACACTATTGAGCAAATTTGTGAAAAAATCGAAACAAGTGCGTGGAAAGGAAAAGACTCCAAAAACCTAACGTAATAATTAGTTAATTTCAAACGAGAAAATTTAAAATTGAAATGGCTGTAGCTTTTTAAGTTTTCATTTCTAAATAAAATGAGTTCATTTTCTAAATCAGAGTATGAAATTACACTATTGAGCAAATTTGTGAAAAAACGAAAGAAGTGCGTGGAAAGGATTATTCTCCAAAAAACCTAACGTAATAATTAGTTAAATTCAAACGAGAAAATTTAAAATTGAAATGGCTGTAACGTTCTAAGTTTTCATTTCTAAAAAATGAGTTCATTTTCTAAATCAGAGTATGAATGCACATGAGAAATTTGTGAAAAAATCGAATGAACTGCGTGCCAAGGATATTCTCCAAAAACCTAACGTAATAATTAGTTAATTCAAACGAGAAAATTTAAAATTGAAATGGCTGTAACTTTAAGTTTTCATTTCTAGAAAAAATGAGTTCATTTTCTATTTCAGAGTATGAAATTGCACAATGAGGAAAATTTGTGAAAAAAATCGAAAGAAGTGCGTGGAAAGGATAAGACTCCAAAAACCTAACGTAATAATTAGTTAAATTTCAAACGAGAAAATTTAAAATTGAAATGGCTGTAACGTTTTAAGTTTTCATTTCTAAAAAATGAGTTGCATTTTCTAAATCAGAGTATGAAATTGCACAATACGAAAATGTGAAAAAATCGAATGAACTGCGTGGAAAGGATATTCTCAAAAACCTAACGATAATTAGTTAAATTTCAAACGAGAAATTTAAAATTGAAATGGCTGTAAAGTTTAAGTTTTCATTTCTAAAAAATGAGTTCATTTTCTATCAGAGTATGAAATTGCACAATGACGAAATTTGTGAAAAAAATCGAATGAACTGCGTGGAAAAGGATATTCTCCAAAAACCTAACGTAATAATTAGTTAAATTCAAACGAGAAAATTTAAAATTGAAATGGCTGTAACGTTTTAAGTTTTCATTTCTAAATAAAATGAGTTCATTTTCTAAATCAGAGTATGAAATTACACTATGAGAAATTTGTGAAAAAATCGAAACTGCGTGGAAAGGATAAGACTCCAAAAACCTAACGTAATAATTAGTTAATTTCAAACGAGAAAATTTAAAATTGAAATGTCTAACTTTTTAAGTTTTCATTTCTAGAAAAATCGAGTTCATTTTCTAAATCAGAGTATGAAATGCACTACTGAGAAATTTGTGAAAAAATCGAAAGAACTGCGTGGAAAGGATTATTCTCCAAAAACCTAACGTAATAATTAGTTAAATTCAAACGAGAAAATTTAAATTGAAATGGCTGTAACGTTCTAAGTTTCATTCTAAATAAAATGAGTTCATTTTCTAAATCAGAGTATGAAATTTGCTCAATAGTGCAATTTGTGAAAAAATCGAATGAACTGCGTGGAAAGGATAAGACTCCAAAAACCTAACGTAATAATTAGTTAATTTCAAACGAGAAATTTAAAATTGAAATGGCTGTAACTTTTTAAGTTTCATTTCTAAAAAAATGAGTTCATTTTCTATTTCAGAGTATGAAATTGCACCATTGAGGAAATTTGTGAAAAAATCGAAAGGAGTGCGTGGAAAGGATTATTCTCCAAAAAACCTAACGTAATAATTAGTTAAATTCAAACGAGAAAATTTAAATTGAAATGGCTGTAACGTTCTAAGTTTTTCATTTCTAAATAAAATGAGTTCATTTTCTAAATCAGAGTATGAAATTGCACTACTGCGAAATTTGTGAAAAAATCGAAAGAACTGCGTGGAAAAGGATAAGACTCCAAAAACCTAACGTAATAATTAGTTAAATTTCAAACGAGAAAATTTAAAATTAATGGCTGTAACTTTTTAAGTTTTCATTTCTAGAAAAAATGAGTTTCATTTTCTATTTCAGAGTATGAAACTGCACTACAATTGAGGAAATTTGTGAAAAAAATCGAAAGAAGTGCGTGGAAGGATTATTCTCCAAAAACCTAACGTAATAATTAGTTAATTCAAACGAGAAAATTTAAAATTGAAATGGCTGTAACGTTCTAAGTTTTCATTTCTAAATAAAAATGAGTTCATTTTCTAAATCAGAGTATGAAATTGCACTACTGAGAAAATTTGTGAAAAAATCGAATGAACTGCGTGGAAGGATAGACTCCAAACCTAACGTAATAATTAGTTAATTCAAACGAGAAAATTTAAAATTGAAATGGCTGTAACTTTTTAAGTTTTCATTTCTAGAAAAAATGAGTGCATTTTCTATCAGAGTATGAAATTGCATAATTGACGAAATTTGTGAAAAAATCGAAAGAACTGCGTGGAAAGGATATTCCCAAAAACCTAACGTAATTAGTTAATTCAAACGAGAAAATTTAAAATTGAAATGGCTGTAAAGTTCTAAGTTTTCATTTCTAAATAAAATGAGTTCATTTTCTAAATCAGAGTATGAATTGCACTACTGAGAAAATTTGTGAAAAATCGAATGAACTGCGTGGAAAGATAAGACTCCAAAAACCTAACGTAATAATTAGTTAATTTCAACGAGAAAATTTAAAATTGAAATGGCTTTAGCTTTTTAAGTTTTCATTTCTATAAAATGAGTTTCATTTTCTATCAGAGTATGAAATTGCACTATTGAGCAAATTTGTGAAAAAATCGAAACAAGTGCGTGGAAAGGAAAAGACTCCAAAAACCTAACGTAATAATTAGTTAATTTCAAACGAGAAAATTTAAAATTGAAATGGCTGTAACGTTCTAAGTTTTCATTTCTAAATAAAATGAGTTCATTTTCTAAATCAGAGTATGAAACTGCACTATGAGCAAATTTGTGAAAAAATCGAAAGAAGTGCGTGGAAAGGATTATCTCCAAAAACCTAACGTAATAATTAGTTAAATTCAAACGAGAAAATTTAAAATTGAAATGGCTGTAACGTTCTAAGTTTTCATTTCTAAATAAAATGAGTTCATTTTCTAAATCAGAGTATGAAATTGCACTACTGAGAAAAATTTGTGAAAAAATCGAATGAACTGCGTGGAAAGGATAAGACTCCAAAAACCTAACGTAATAATTAGTTAATTCAAACGAGAAAATTTAAAATTGAAATGGCTGTAACTTTTTAAGTTTTCATTTCTAGAAAAAATGAGTTTCATTTTCTATTTCAGAGTATGAAACTGCACAATTGAGGAAATTTGTGAAAAAATCGAAAGAAGTGCGTGGAAAGGATTATTCTCCAAAAACCTAACGTAATAATTAGTTAAATTCAAACGAGAAAATTTAAAATTGAAATGGCTGTAACGTTCTAAGTTTTCATTTCTAAATAAAATGAGTTCATTTTCTAAATCAGAGTATGAAATTGCACTACTGAGAAAATTTGTGAAAAAATCGAAAGAAGTGCGTGGAAAGGAAACTCCAAAAACCTAACGTAATAATTAGTTAATTCAAACGAGAAAATTTAAAATTGAAATGGCTGTAACTTTTTAAGTTTTCATTTCTAAAAAAATGAGTTCATTTTCTATCAGAGTATGAAATTGCACAATTGAAAATTTGTGAAAAATCGAAAGAAGTGCGTGGAAACGATTATTCTCCAAAAACCTAACGTAAT
The DNA here is from genome assembly GCA_023014485.1 of Bathynomus jamesi. Lineage (NCBI taxonomy): Eukaryota > Metazoa > Arthropoda > Malacostraca > Isopoda > Cirolanidae > Bathynomus > Bathynomus jamesi. The sequence continues at coordinate 697,620 of JAJOZX010002292.1, forward strand.
AATTAGTTAAATTCAAACGAGAAAATTTAAAATTGAAATGGCTGTAACTTTTTAAGTTTTCATTTCTAAATAAAATGAGTTCATTTTCTAAATCAGAGTATGAAATTGCACTACTGAGAAAATTTGTGAAAAAATCGAATGAACTGCGTGGAAAGGATAAGACTCCAAAAACCTAACGTAATAATTAGTTAATTTCAAACGAGAAAATTTAAAATTGAAATGGCTGTAACTTTTTAAGTTTTCATTTCTAAAAAAATGAGTTCATTTTCTAAATCAGAGTATGAAATTGCAATTGAGCAAATTTGTGAAAAAATCGAAAGAAGTGCGTGGAAAGGATACTCCAAAACCTAACGTAATAATTAGTTAATTTCAAACGAGAAAATTTAAAATTGAAATGGCTGTAACTTTTTAAGTTTTCATTTCTAAATAAAATGAGTTCATTTTCTAAATCAGAGTATGAAATTGCACTATTGAGCAAATTTGTGAAAAATCGAAGAAGTGCGTGGAAAGGAAGACTCCAAAAACCTAACGTAATAATTAGTTAATTTCAAACGAAAATTTAAAATTGAAATGGCTGTAACTTTTTAAGTTTTCATTTCTAAATAAAATGAGTTCATTTTCTAAATCAGAGTATGAAATTGCACTATTGAGCAAATTTGTGAAAAAATCGAAAGAAGTGCGTGGAAAGGAAAGACTCCAAAAACCTAACGTAATAATTAGTTAATTTCAAACGAGAAAATTTAAAATTGAAATGGCTGTAACTTTTTAAGTTTTCATTTCTAAATAAATGAGTTCATTTTCTAAATCAGAGTATGAAATTGCACTATTGAGCAAATTTGTGAAAAATCGAAAGAAGTGCGTGGAAAGGATACTCCAAAAACCTAACGTAATAATTAGTTAATTTCAAACGAGAAAATTTAAAATTGAAATGGCTGTAACTTTTTAAGTTTTCATTTCTAAAAAAATGAGTTCATTTTCTAAATCAGAGTATGAAATTGCACTATTGAGAAATTTGTGAAAAAATCGAAGAAGTGCGTGGAAAGGATAAGACTCCAAAAACCTAACGTAATAATTAGTTAATTTCAAACGAGAAAATTTAAAATTGAAATGGCTGTAACTTTTTAAGTTTTCATTTCTAAAAAATGAGTTCATTTTCTAAATCAGAGTATGAAATTGCACTATTGAGCAAATTTGTGAAAAAATCGAAAGAAGTGCGTGGAAAGGATACTCCAAAAACCTAACGTAATAATTAGTTAATTTCAAACGAGAAAATTTAAAATTGAAATGGCTGTAACTTTTTAAGTTTTCATTTCTAAATAAAATGAGTTCATTTTCTAAATCAGAGTATGAAATTGCACTATTGAGCAAATTTGTGAAAAAATCGAAAGAAGTGCGTGGAAAGGAGACTCCAAAAACCTAACGTAATAATTAGTTAATTTCAAACGAGAAAATTTAAAATTGAAATGGCTGTAACTTTTTAAGTTTTCATTTCTAGAAAATCGAGTTGCATTTTCTAAATCAGAGTATGAAATTGCACAATTGAGCAAATTTGTGAAAAAATCGAAAGAAGTGCGTGGAAAGGATACTCCAAAAACCTAACGTAATAATTAGTTAATTTCAAACGAGAAAATTTAAAATTGAAATGGCTGTAACTTTTTAAGTTTTCATTTCTAAATAAAATGAGTTCATTTTCTAAATCAGAGTATGAAATTGCACTACCGAGAAAATTTGTGAAAAAATCGAATGAACTGCGTGGAAAGGATAAGACTCCAAAAACCTAACGTAATAATTAGTTAATTTCAAACGAGAAAATTTAAAATTGAAATGGCTGTAACTTTTTAAGTTTTCATTTCTAAAAAAATGAGTTCATTTTCTATCAGAGTATGAAATTGCACTATTGAGCAAATTTGTGAAAAAATCGAAAGAAGTGCGTGGAAAGGATACTCCAAAAACCTAACGTAATAATTAGTTAATTTCAAACGAGAAAATTTAAAATTGAAATGGCTGTAACTTTTTAAGTTTTCATTTCTAAAAAAAATGAGTTCATTTTCTATATCAGAGTATGAAATTGCAATACTGAGAAAATTTGTGAAAAAATCGAAAGAAGTGCGTGGAAACGATTACTCCAAAAACCTAACGTAATAATTAGTTAAATTCAAACGAGAAAATTTAAAATTGAAATGGCTGTAACTTTTTAAGTTTTCATTTCTAAATAAAATGAGTTCATTTTCTAAATCAGAGTATGAAATTGCACTATTGAGCAAATTTGTGAAAAAATCGAAAGAAGTGCGTGGAAAGGAAAGACTTCCAAAACCTAACGTAATAATTAGTTAATTTCAAACGAGAAAATTTAAAATTGAAATGGCTGTAACTTTTTAAGTTTTCATTTCTAAAAAAATGAGTTCATTTTCTATCAGAGTATGAAATTGCACTATTGAGAAATTTGTGAAAAAATCGAAAGAAGTGCGTGGAAAGGATACTCCAAAAACCTAACGTAATAATTAGTTAATTTCAAACGAGAAAATTTAAAATTGAAATGGCTGTAACTTTTTAAGTTTTCATTTCTAAATAAAATGAGTTGCATTTTCTAAATCAGAGTATGAAATTGCACTATTGAGAAAATTTGTGAAAAAATCGAAGAAGTGCGTGGAAAGGAAAGACTCCAAAAACCTAACGTAATAATTAGTTAATTTCAAACGAGAAAATTTAAAATTGAAATGGCTGTAGCTTTTTAAGTTTTCATTTCTAAATAAAATGAGTTCATTTTCTAAATCAGAGTATGAAATTGCACTATTGAGCAAATTTGTGAAAAAATCGAAAGAAGTGCGTGGAAAGGATACTCCAAAAACCTAACGTAATAATTAGTTAATTTCAAACGAGAAAATTTAAAATTGAAATGGCTGTAACTTTTTAAGTTTTCATTTCTAAAAAAATGAGTTCATTTTCTAAATCAGAGTATGAAATTGCACATTGAGAAGTTTGTGAAAAAATCGAAAGAAGTGCGTGGAAAGATATTCTCCAAAAACCTAACGTAATAATTAGTTAATTTCAAACGAGAAAATTTAAAATTGAAATGGCTGTAACTTTTTAAGTTTTCATTTCTAAATAAAATGAGTTCATTTTCTAAATCAGAGTATGAAATTGCACTATTGAGCAAATTTGTGAAAAAATCGAAGAAGTGCGTGGAAAGAAGACTCCAAAAACCTAACGTAATAATTAGTTAATTTCAAACGAGAAAATTTAAAATTGAAATGGCTGTAACTTTTTAAGTTTTCATTTCTAAAAAAATGAGTTCATTTTCTATCAGAGTATGAAATTGCACAATTGAGAAATTTGTGAAAAAATCGAAAGAAGTGCGTGGAAAGGATACTCCAAAACCTAACGTAATAATTAGTTAATTCAAACGAGAAAATTTAAAATTGAAATGGCTGTAACTTTTTAAGTTTTCATTTCTAAAAAAATGAGTTCATTTTCTAAATCAGAGTATGAAATTGCACTACTGAGAAATTTGTGAAAAAATCGAATGAACTGCGTGGAAAGGATAGACTCCAAAAACCTAACGTAATAATTAGTTAATTCAAACGAGAAAATTTAAAATTGAAATGGCTGTAACTTTTTAAGTTTTCATTTCTAAAAAAATGAGTTCATTTTCTAAATCAGAGTATGAAATTGCACTATTGAGAAATTTGTGAAAAAATCGAAAGAAGTGCGTGGAAAGGATACTCCAAAAACCTAACGTAATAATTAGTTAATTTCAAACGAGAAAATTTAAAATTGAAATGGCTGTAACTTTTTAAGTTTTCATTTCTAAATAAAATGAGTTCATTTTCTAAATCAGAGTATGAAATTGCACTATGAGCAAATTTGTGAAAAATCGAAGAAGTGCGTGGAAAGGATAAGACTCCAAAAACCTAACGTAATAATTAGTTAATTTCAAACGAGAAAATTTAAAATTGAAATGGCTGTAACTTTTTAAGTTTTCATTTCTAAATAAAATGAGTTCATTTTCTAAATCAGAGTATGAAATTGCACTATTGAGCAAATTTGTGAAAAAATCGAAGAAGTGCGTGGAAAGGAAAGACTCCAAAAACCTAACGTAATAATTAGTTAATTTCAAACGAGAAAATTTAAAATTGAAATGGCTGTAACTTTTTAAGTTTTCATTTCTAAATAAAATGAGTTCATTTTCTAAATCAGAGTATGAAATTGCACTATTGAGCAAATTTGTGAAAAAATCGAAGAAGTGCGTGGAAAGGATACTCCAAAAACCTAACGTAATAATTAGTTAATTTCAAACGAGAAAATTTAAAATTGAAATGGCTGTAACTTTTTAAGTTTTCATTTCTAAAAAAATGAGTTCATTTTCTAAATCAGAGTATGAAATTGCACTATTGAGCAAATTTGTGAAAAAATCGAAGAAGTGCGTGGAAAGGATAAGACTCCAAAAACCTAACGTAATAATTAGTTAATTTCAAACGAGAAAATTTAAAATTGAAATGGCTGTAACTTTTTAAGTTTTCATTTCTAAATAAAATGAGTTCATTTTCTAAATCAGAGTATGAAATTGCACTATTGAGCAAATTTGTGAAAAAATCGAAAGAAGTGCGTGGAAAGGATACTCCAAAAACCTAACGTAATAATTAGTTAATTTCAAACGAGAAAATTTAAAATTGAAATGGCTGTAACTTTTTAAGTTTTCATTTCTAGAAAAAATGAGTTGCATTTTCTAAATCAGAGTATGAAATTGCACTATTGAGCAAATTTGTGAAAAAATCGAAGAAGTGCGTGGAAAGGATACTCCAAAAACCTAACGTAATAATTAGTTAATTTCAAACGAGAAAATTTAAAATTGAAATGGCTGTAACTTTTTAAGTTTTCATTTCTAAAAAATGAGTTCATTTTCTAAATCAGAGTATGAAATTGCACTATTGAGCAAATTTGTGAAAAAATCGAAAGAAGTGCGTGGAAAGGAAAGACTCCAAAAACCTAACGTAATAATTAGTTAATTCAAACGAGAAAATTTAAAATTGAAATGGCTGTAACTTTTTAAGTTTTCATTTCTAAAAAAATGAGTTCATTTTCTAAATCAGAGTATGAAATTGCACTATTGAGCAAATTTGTGAAAAAATCGAAAGAAGTGCGTGGAAAGGATACTCCAAAAACCTAACGTAATAATTAGTTAATTTCAAACGAGAAAATTTAAAATTGAAATGGCTGTAACTTTTTAAGTTTTCATTTCTAAATAAAATGAGTTCATTTTCTAAATCAGAGTATGAAATTGCACTATTGAGAAATTTGTGAAAAAATCGAAAGAAGTGCGTGGAAAGGAAGACTCCAAAAACCTAACGTAATAATTAGTTAATTTCAAACGAGAAAATTTAAAATTGAAATGGCTGTAACTTTTTAAGTTTTCATTTCTAAAAAAATGAGTTCATTTTCTAAATCAGAGTATGAAATTGCACATTGAGCAAATTTGTGAAAAAATCGAAGAAGTGCGTGGAAAGGATACTCCAAAAACCTAACGTAATAATTAGTTAATTTCAAACGAGAAAATTTAAAATTGAAATGGCTGTAACTTTTTAAGTTTTCATTTCTAAATAAAATGAGTTCATTTTCTAAATCAGAGTATGAAATTGCACTATTGAGCAAATTTGTGAAAAAATCGAAAGAAGTGCGTGGAAAGGAAAGACTCCAAAAACCTAACGTAATAATTAGTTAATTTCAAACGAGAAAATTTAAAATTGAAATGGCTGTAACTTTTTAAGTTTTCATTTCTAAAAAAATGAGTTCATTTTCTAAATCAGAGTATGAAATTGCACTATTGAGCAAATTTGTGAAAAAATCGAAAGAAGTGCGTGGAAAGGATACTCCAAAAACCTAACGTAATAATTAGTTAATTTCAAACGAGAAAATTTAAAATTGAAATGGCTGTAACTTTTTAAGTTTTCATTTCTAAAAAATGAGTTCATTTTCTAAATCAGAGTATGAAATTGCACTATTGAGCAAATTTGTGAAAAAATCGAAAGAAGTGCGTGGAAAGGAAAGACTCCAAAAACCTAACGTAATAATTAGTTAATTTCAAACGAGAAAATTTAAAATTGAAATGGCTGTAACTTTTTAAGTTTTCATTTCTAAAAAAATGAGTTCATTTTCTAAATCAGAGTATGAAATTGCACTATTGAGAAATTTGTGAAAAAATCGAAAGAAGTGCGTGGAAAGGATACTCCAAAAACCTAACGTAATAATTAGTTAATTTCAAACGAGAAAATTTAAAATTGAAATGGCTGTAACTTTTTAAGTTTTCATTTCTAAATAAAATGAGTTCATTTTCTAAATCAGAGTATGAAATTGCACTATTGAGCAAATTTGTGAAAAAATCGAAGAAGTGCGTGGAAAGAAAAGACTCCAAAAACCTAACGTAATAATTAGTTAATTTCAAACGAGAAAATTTAAAATTGAAATGGCTGTAACTTTTTAAGTTTTCATTTCTAAAAAAATGAGTTGCATTTTCTATCAGAGTATGAAATTGCACTATTGAGAAATTTGTGAAAAAATCGAAAGAAGTGCGTGGAAAGGATTACTCCAAAAACCTAACGTAATAATTAGTTAAATTCAAACGAGAAAATTTAAAATTGAAATGGCTGTAACTTTTTAAGTTTTCATTTCTAAATAAAATGAGTTCATTTTCTAAATCAGAGTATGAAATTGCACTATTGAGCAAATTTGTGAAAAAATCGAAAGAAGTGCGTGGAAAGGATAAGACTCCAAAAACCTAACGTAATAATTAGTTAATTTCAAACGAGAAAATTTAAAATTGAAATGGCTGTAACTTTTTAAGTTTTCATTTCTAAATAAAATGAGTTCATTTTCTAAATCAGAGTATGAAATTGCACTATTGAGCAAATTTGTGAAAAAATCGAAAGAAGTGCGTGGAAAGGAAAGACTCCAAAAACCTAACGTAATAATTAGTTAATTTCAAACGAGAAAATTTAAAATTGAAATGGCTGTAACTTTTTAAGTTTTCATTTCTAGAAAAAATGAGTTGCATTTTCTTTCAGAGTATGAAATTGCACTAATTGAGAAAAATTTGTGAAAAAATCGAAAGAAGTGCGTGGAAAGGATTACTCCAAAAACCTAACGTAATAATTAGTTAATTCAAACGAGAAAATTTAAAATTGAAATGGCTGTAACTTTTTAAGTTTTCATTTCTAAATAAAATGAGTTCATTTTCTAAATCAGAGTATGAAATTGCACTATTGAGAAAATTTGTGAAAAAATCGAAGAAGTGCGTGGAAAGGATAAGACTCCAAAAACCTAACGTAATAATTAGTTAATTTCAAACGAGAAAATTTAAAATTGAAATGGCTGTAACTTTTTAAGTTTTCATTTCTAAAAAAATGAGTTCATTTTCTATCAGAGTATGAAATTGCACAATTGAGCAAATTTGTGAAAAAATCGAAAGAAGTGCGTGGAAAGGATACTCCAAAAACCTAACGTAATAATTAGTTAATTCAAACGAGAAAATTTAAAATTGAAATGGCTGTAACTTTTTAAGTTTTCATTTCTAAAAAAATGAGTTCATTTTCTAAATCAGAGTATGAAATTGCACTATTGAGAAATTTGTGAAAAAATCGAAGAACTGCGTGGAAAGGAAAGACTCCAAAAACCTAACGTAATAATTAGTTAATTTCAAACGAGAAAATTTAAAATTGAAATGGCTGTAACTTTTTAAGTTTTCATTTCTAAAAAAATGAGTTCATTTTCTAAATCAGAGTATGAAATTGCACTATTGAGCAAATTTGTGAAAAAATCGAAAGAAGTGCGTGGAAAGGAAAGACTCCAAAAACCTAACGTAATAATTAGTTAATTCAAACGAGAAAATTTAAAATTGAAATGGCTGTAACTTTTTAAGTTTTCATTTCTAAATAAAATGAGTTCATTTTCTAAATCAGAGTATGAAATTGCACTATTGAGCAAATTTGTGAAAAAATCGAAGAAGTGCGTGGAAAGGATAAGACTCCAAAAACCTAACGTAATAATTAGTTAATTTCAAACGAGAAAATTTAAAATTGAAATGGCTGTAACTTTTTAAGTTTTCATTTCTAAAAAATGAGTTCATTTTCTAAATCAGAGTATGAAATTGCACAATTGAGAAATTTGTGAAAAAATCGAAAGAAGTGCGTGGAAAGGATACTCCAAAAACCTAACGTAATAATTAGTTAATTTCAAACGAGAAAATTTAAAATTGAAATGGCTGTAACTTTTTAAGTTTTCATTTCTAAATAAAATGAGCATTTTCTAAATCAGAGTATGAAATTGCACTATTGAGCAAATTTGTGAAAAAATCGAAGAAGTGCGTGGAAAGGATAAGACTCCAAAAACCTAACGTAATAATTAGTTAATTTCAAACGAGAAAATTTAAAATTGAAATGGCTGTAACTTTTTAAGTTTTCATTTCTAGAAAAAATGAGTTCATTTTCTAAATCAGAGTATGAAATTGCACTATTGAGCAAATTTGTGAAAAAATCGAAAAAGTGCGTGGAAAGGAAAGACTCCAAAAACCTAACGTAATAATTAGTTAATTTCAAACGAGAAAATTTAAAATTGAAATGGCTGTAACTTTTTAAGTTTTCATTTCTAAATAAAATGAGTTCATTTTCTAAATCAGAGTATGAAATTGCACTATTGAGCAAATTTGTGAAAAAATCGAAAGAAGTGCGTGGAAAGGATACTCCAAAAACCTAACGTAATAATTAGTTAATTTCAAACGAGAAAATTTAAAATTGAAATGGCTGTAACTTTTTAAGTTTTCATTTCTAAAAAATGAGTTCATTTTCTAAATCAGAGTATGAAATTGCACTATTGAGCAAATTTGTGAAAAAATCGAAGAAGTGCGTGGAAAGGAAAGACTCCAAAAACCTAACGTAATAATTAGTTAATTTCAAACGAGAAAATTTAAAATTGAAATGGCTGTAACTTTTTAAGTTTTCATTTCTAAATAAAATGAGTTCATTTTCTAAATCAGAGTATGAAATTGCACTATTGAGCAAATTTGTGAAAAAATCGAAGAAGCGTGCGTGGAAAGGAGACTCCAAAAACCTAACGTAATAATTAGTTAATTTCAAACGAGAAAATTTAAAATTGAAATGGCTGTAACTTTTTAAGTTTTCATTTCTAAAAAAATGAGTTCATTTTCTAAATCAGAGTATGAAATTGCACTATTGAGCAAATTTGTGAAAAAATCGAAAGAAGTGCGTGGAAAGGATAGACTCCAAAAACCTAACGTAATAATTAGTTAATTCAAACGAGAAAATTTAAAATTGAAATGGCTGTAACTTTTTAAGTTTTCATTTCTAAATAAAATGAGTTCATTTTCTAAATCAGAGTATGAAATTGCACTATTGAGCAAATTTGTGAAAAAATCGAAAGAAGTGCGTGGAAAGGATAAGACTCCAAAAACCTAACGTAATAATTAGTTAATTTCAAACGAGAAAATTTAAAATTGAAATGGCTGTAACTTTTTAAGTTTTCATTTCTAAAAAAATGAGTTCATTTTCTAAATCAGAGTATGAAATTGCACTATGAGCAAATTTGTGAAAAAATCGAAAGAAGTGCGTGGAAAGGATACTCCAAAAACCTAACGTAATAATTAGTTAATTCAAACGAGAAAATTTAAAATTGAAATGGCTGTAACTTTTAAGTTTTCATTTCTAAAAAATGAGTTCATTTTCTAAATCAGAGTATGAAATTGCACTATTGAGCAAATTTGTGAAAAAATCGAAGAAGTGCGTGGAAAGGATAAGACTCCAAAAACCTAACGTAATAATTAGTTAATTTCAAACGAGAAAATTTAAAATTGAAATGGCTGTAACTTTTTAAGTTTTCATTTCTAAAAAAATGAGTTGCATTTTCTAAATCAGAGTATGAAATTGCACTATTGAGCAAATTTGTGAAAAAATCGAAAGAAGTGCGTGGAAAGGATCTCCAAAAACCTAACGTAATAATTAGTTAATTTCAAACGAGAAAATTTAAAATTGAAATGGCTGTAACTTTTTAAGTTTTCATTTCTAAAAAAATGAGTTCATTTTCTAAATCAGAGTATGAAATTGCACTATGAGCAAATTTGTGAAAAAATCGAAAGAAGTGTGGAAAGGATACTCCAAAAACCTAACGTAATAATTAGTTAATTCAAACGAGAAAATTTAAAATTGAAATGGCTGTAACTTTTTAAGTTTTCATTTCTAAATAAAATGAGTTCATTTTCTAAATCAGAGTATGAAATTGCACTATTGAGCAAATTTGTGAAAAAATCGAAAGAAGTGCGTGGAAAGGATACTCCAAAAACCTAACGTAATAATTAGTTAATTTCAAACGAGAAAATTTAAAATTGAAATGGCTGTAACTTTTTAAGTTTTCATTTCTAAAAAAATGAGTTCATTTTCTAAATCAGAGTATGAAATTGCACTATTGAGCAAATTTGTGAAAAAATCGAAAAAGTGCGTGGAAAGGAAAGACTCCAAAAACCTAACGTAATAATTAGTTAATTCAAACGAGAAAATTTAAAATTGAAATGGCTGTAACTTTTTAAGTTTTCATTTCTAAAAATGAGTTCATTTTCTAAATCAGAGTATGAAATTGCACTATTGAGCAAATTTGTGAAAAAATCGAAAGAAGTGCGTGGAAAGGATACTCCAAAAACCTAACGTAATAATTAGTTAATTTCAAACGAGAAAATTTAAAATTGAAATGGCTGTAACTTTTTAAGTTTTCATTTCTAAAAAAATGAGTTCATTTTCTAAATCAGAGTATGAAATTGCACTATTGAGCAAATTTGTGAAAAAATCGAAAGAAGTGCGTGGAAAGGAAAGATTCTCCAAAAACCTAACGTAATAATTAGTTAAATTCAAACGAGAAAATTTAAAATTGAAATGGCTGTAACTTTTTAAGTTTTCATTTCTAAAAAATGAGTTCATTTTCTAAATCAGAGTATGAAATTGCACAATTGAGAAATTTGTGAAAAAATCGAAAGAAGTGCGTGGAAAGGATCTCCAAAAACCTAACGTAATAATTAGTTAATTCAAACGAGAAAATTTAAAATTGAAATGGCTGTAACTTTTTAAGTTTTCATTTCTAAATAAAATGAGTTCATTTTCTAAATCAGAGTATGAAATTGCACTATGAGCAAATTTGTGAAAAAATCGAAAGAAGTGCGTGGAAAGGAAAGACTCCAAAAACCTAACGTAATAATTAGTTAATTCAAACGAGAAAATTTAAAATTGAAATGGCTGTAACTTTTTAAGTTTTCATTTCTAAAAAAATGAGTTCATTTTCTAAATCAGAGTATGAAATTGCACTATTGAGCAAATTTGTGAAAAAATCGAAAGAAGTGCGTGGAAAGGAAAGACTCCAAAAACCTAACGTAATAATTAGTTAATTTCAAACGAGAAAATTTAAAATTGAAATGGCTGTAACTTTTTAAGTTTTCATTTCTAAAAAAATGAGTTGCATTTTCTAAATCAGAGTATGAAATTGCACATTGAGAAAATTTGTGAAAAAATCGAAAGAAGTGCGTGGAAAGGATACTCCAAAAACCTAACGTAATAATTAGTTAATTCAAACGAGAAAATTTAAAATTGAAATGGCTGTAACTTTTAAGTTTTCATTTCTAAAAAAATGAGTTCATTTTCTAAATCAGAGTATGAAATTGCATACTGAGCAAATTTGTGAAAAAATCGAAAGAAGTGCGTGGAAAGGATAAGACTCCAAAAACCTAACGTAATAATTAGTTAATTTCAAACGAGAAAATTTAAAATTGAAATGGCTGTAACTTTTTAAGTTTTCATTTCTAAAAAAATGAGTTCATTTTCTAAATCAGAGTATGAAATTGCACTATTGAGCAAATTTGTGAAAAAATCGAAGAAGTGCGTGGAAAGGATACTCCAAAAACCTAACGTAATAATTAGTTAATTTCAAACGAGAAAATTTAAAATTGAAATGGCTGTAACTTTTTAAGTTTTCATTTCTAAAAAAATGAGTTCATTTTCTAAATCAGAGTATGAAATTGCACTATTGAGCAAATTTGTGAAAAAATCGAAAGAAGTGCGTGGAAAGGATACTCCAAAAACCTAACGTAATAATTAGTTAATTTCAAACGAGAAAATTTAAAATTGAAATGGCTGTAACTTTTTAAGTTTTCATTTCTAAATAAAATGAGTTCATTTTCTAAATCAGAGTATGAAATTGCACTATTGAGCAAATTTGTGAAAAAATCGAAAGAAGTGCGTGGAAAGGAAAGACTCCAAAAACCTAACGTAATAATTAGTTAATTTCAAACGAGAAAATTTAAAATTGAAATGGCTGTAACTTTTTAAGTTTTCATTTCTAAATAAAATGAGTTCATTTTCTAAATCAGAGTATGAAATTGCACTATTGAGCAAATTTGTGAAAAAATCGAATGAAGTGCGTGGAAAGGAAAGACTCCAAAAACCTAACGTAATAATTAGTTAATTCAAACGAGAAAATTTAAAATTGAAATGGCTGTAACTTTTTAAGTTTTCATTTCTAAAAAAATGAGTTCATTTTCTAAATCAGAGTATGAAATTGCACAATTGAGCAAATTTGTGAAAAAATCGAAAGAAGTGCGTGGAAAGGATACTCCAAAAACCTAACGTAATAATTAGTTAATTTCAAACGAGAAAATTTAAAATTGAAATGGCTGTAATTTTTTAAGTTTTCATTTCTAAAAAATGAGTTGCATTTTCTAAATCAGAGTATGAAATTGCACTATTGAGCAAATTTGTGAAAAAATCGAAAGAAGTGCGTGGAAAGGATTACTCCAAAAACCTAACGTAATAATTAGTTAAATTCAAACGAGAAAATTTAAAATTGAAATGGCTGTAACTTTTTAAGTTTTCATTTCTAAATAAAATGAGTTCATTTTCTAAATCAGAGTATGAAATTGCACTATTGAGCAAATTTGTGAAAAAATCGAAAAACTGCGTGGAAAGGAAAGACTCCAAAAACCTAACGTAATAATTAGTTAATTTCAAACGAGAAAATTTAAAATTGAAATGGCTGTAACTTTTTAAGTTTTCATTTCTAAAAAAATGAGTTCATTTTCTAAATCAGAGTATGAAATTGCACTATTGAGCAAATTTGTGAAAAAATCGAAAGAAGTGCGTGGAAAGGATTACTCCAAAAACCTAACGTAATAATTAGTTAATTTCAAACGAGAAAATTTAAAATTGAAATGGCTGTAACTTTTTAAGTTTTCATTTCTAATAAAATGAGTTCATTTTCTAAATCAGAGTATGAAATTGCACTATTGAGAAAATTTGTGAAAAAATCGAAGAAGTGCGTGGAAAGGATAAGACTCCAAAACCTAACGTAATAATTAGTTAATTTCAAACGAGAAAATTTAAAATTGAAATGGCTGTAACTTTTTAAGTTTTCATTTCTAAAAAAATGAGTTCATTTTCTAAATCAGAGTATGAAATTGCACTATGAGCAAATTTGTGAAAAAATCGAAAGAAGTGCGTGGAAAGGATACTCCAAAAACCTAACGTAATAATTAGTTAATTCAAACGAGAAAATTTAAAATTGAAATGGCTGTAACTTTTAAGTTTTCATTTCTAAAAAAATGAGTTCATTTTCTATCAGAGTATGAAATTGCACAATTGAGCAAATTTGTGAAAAAATCGAAAGAAGTGCGTGGAAAGGAGACTCCAAAAACCTAACGTAATAATTAGTTAATTCAAACGAGAAAATTTAAAATTGAAATGGCTGTAACTTTTTAAGTTTTCATTTCTAAATAAAATGAGTTCATTTTCTAAATCAGAGTATGAAATTGCATATGAGAAAATTTGTGAAAAAATCGAAAGAAGTGCGTGGAAAGGAAAAGACTCCAAAAACCTAACGTAATAATTAGTTAATTTCAAACGAGAAAATTTAAAATTGAAATGGCTGTAACTTTTTAAGTTTTCATTTCTAAAAAAATGAGTTCATTTTCTAAATCAGAGTATGAAATTGCACATTGAGCAAATTTGTGAAAAAATCGAAAGAAGTGCGTGGAAAGGATCTCCAAAAACCTAACGTAATAATTAGTTAATTTCAAACGAGAAAATTTAAAATTGAAATGGCTGTAACTTTTTAAGTTTTCATTTCTAAAAAAATGAGTTCATTTTCTAAATCAGAGTATGAAATTGCACTATTGAGCAAATTTGTGAAAAAATCGAAGAAGTGCGTGGAAAGGATTAGACTCCAAAAACCTAACGTAATAATTAGTTAATTTCAAACGAGAAAATTTAAAATTGAAATGGCTGTAACTTTTTAAGTTTTCATTTCTAAATAAAATGAGTTCATTTTCTAAATCAGAGTATGAAATTGCACTTGCAAATTTGTGAAAAAATCGAAAGAAGTGCGTGGAAAGGATACTCCAAAAACCTAACGTAATAATTAGTTAATTTCAAACGAGAAAATTTAAAATTGAAATGGCTGTAACTTTTTAAGTTTTCATTTCTAAAAAATGAGTTCATTTTCTATCAGAGTATGAAATTGCACTATTGAGCAAATTTGTGAAAAAATCGAAGAAGTGCGTGGAAAGGATAAGACTCCAAAAACCTAACGTAATAATTAGTTAATTTCAAACGAGAAAATTTAAAATTGAAATGGCTGTAACTTTTTAAGTTTTCATTTCTAAAAAAATGAGTGCATTTTCTATCAGAGTATGAAATTGCACAATTGAGCAAATTTGTGAAAAAATCGAAAGAATGCGTGGAAAGATTACTCCAAAAACCTAACGTAATAATTAGTTAATTTCAAACGAGAAAATTTAAAATTGAAATGGCTGTAACTTTTTAAGTTTTCATTTCTAAATAAAATGAGTTCATTTTCTAAATCAGAGTATGAAATTGCACTATTGAGCAAATTTGTGAAAAAATCGAAAGAAGTGCGTGGAAACGAAAGACTCCAAAAACCTAACGTAATAATTAGTTAAATTTCAAACGAGAAAATTTAAAATTGAAATGGCTGTAACTTTTTAAGTTTTCATTTCTAAAAAAATGAGTTCATTTTCTATCAGAGTATGAAATTGCACAATTGAGAAATTTGTGAAAAAATCGAAGAAGTGCGTGGAAAGGAGACTCCAAAAACCTAACGTAATAATTAGTTAATTTCAAACGAGAAAATTTAAAATTGAAATGGCTGTAACTTTTTAAGTTTTCATTTCTAAATAAAATGAGTTCATTTTCTAAATCAGAGTATGAAATTGCACTACTGAGAAAATTTGTGAAAAATCGAATGAACTGCGTGGAAAGGATAAGACTCCAAAACCTAACGTAATAATTAGTTAATTTCAAACGAGAAAATTTAAAATTGAAATGGCTGTAACTTTTTAAGTTTTCATTTCTAAAAAAATGAGTTGCATTTTCTATTTCAGAGTATGAAATTGCACAATTGAGAAATTTGTGAAAAAATCGAGAAGAAAGTGCGTGGAAAAGATACTCCAAAAACCTAACGTAATAATTAGTTAATTCAAACGAGAAAATTTAAAATTGAAATGGCTGTAACTTTTTAAGTTTTCATTTCTAAATAAAATGAGTTCATTTTCTAAATCAGAGTATGAATTGCACTACTGAGAAAATTTGTGAAAAAATCGAATGAACTGCGTGGAAAGGATAAGACTCCAAAACCTAACGTAATAATTAGTTAATTTCAAACGAGAAAATTTAAAAATTGAAATGGCTGTACGTTTTAAGTTTTCATTTCTAAATAAATGAGTTCATTTTCTAAATCAGAGTATGAAATTTGCACTCTGAGCAAATTTGTGAAAAAATCGAATGAACTGCGTGGAAAGGTAAGACTCCAAAAACCTAACGTAATAATTAGTTAATTTCAAACGAG
>JAJOZX010002293.1:0-60000 GCA_023014485.1 Bathynomus jamesi
CTGTGGTAAATTGCGAGATATAATCAAGTTGCCTGATGACTCTGGGAGAGTGGTTTACAGCTGTTTTTATTGAAGACAGTGACAAAGGTTTGTGTCGGTAAAACACAAAACTCTCGGCCTTCAAGGAAATGTTGAAAATGCTTCACGTTTAAGTAAATAGCAAGAAGTTCACGTCCGAAAGCACTATAACGCGTTTGGGCTGGCTGCAGCTTTTTCGAGTAAAACGCGATGGGTGCTTGTTGACCGTTATGGTTTGTTTCCAACACCCCACCGATCGCAACATCTGATGCATCGACGTCAGAGTTAGGGGGGCATCACTGATAGGAAATGACAGAGACAATGCACTATTGATAGCATTTTGGCATTGTCGAACGCCTGTAAACTATCGCTACCCATAACAATTTCGTTACCTTGCGTTTGTGTGTGATCATAGCGTGTAGAGGAGCAGAACACTAGCACAGTTTTTAATGAACTTGTGGTAATAATTTACCAAACCTAGAAACCGACGTAACTCACGCTGATTACTTGGCATAGGGTAATTTTTATCACTTCACACTTGTCCTGAAGGGGGGTAATTCCGTGCTGCGAAATCGTGTGACCAAAGAAATTCCAAAGTTGGCTGTGCAAACACACACTTAGATGCATTAATAGTAACACCGTATTGTTCTAAGCGTTGAAAGAGGAGTGAAAGATGTTCCTTATGTTCCTCTTCCGTTGAGCTGGCCACAAGCAAATCATCGATGTAGGCATAAACAAAGTCTAAGCCTCTGGTGACCTCATCTAAAACCTCTGAAAGGTTTGCGCAGCATTCCGTAGCCCGAACGGCATCTTCACAAATTCGAATAACCCACATGGTGTACAAACTGCAGTTTGGGAATATCCGAAGGCTCTACGGGAATGTGGTGGAAAGCCTTAACGAGATCTATTTTACTGAAGATAGATTTGCCGTGGAGAAGAGAAGTAAAGTCTTGGACATTTGGTACCGGATATCGGTCCGGGATGGTTGTCGAATTTAAAAACCGGTAATCCCCACATGGTCTCCAGTCTCCTGACTTCTTCTGGACCAGGTGTAGGGGAGAGGACCAACTGCTTTTGGAAGGTCTTATTATCCCAAGATCCATCATAAGCTGGAATTCCGATTTGGCAGCTTTCAGTTTGTCCGGGGCAAGACGTCTGGGTTTTGCAAACACAGGGGGACCTTTTGTGTAATGTGATGGGTAATGGTGTGCTTAATGGTATCACCCATCTGCATCGGTTGAAGAATTCCTGGATATCGCTGGAAAAGGCACTGGTACATGGAATTAGGGGGAACGAGGGAAAGTGCAGAGTTCGAGGCGTCCGGAAGGGCAACCTGTTTGGCAAGAACAGAAAGCAGTGTGGCCTGGTCGCATAAGCGTCGCTTGTTAAGATCCACCAGGAGTTTGAAATGCTGGAGGAAGTCAGCGCCGATTATGGGATGCTGCACTTGAGCACAGATGAAATCCACTTGAAGGATCGGTGAAGGCCCAAGTTTAGTTCACGCGACTGAGTACCGTACGTGGGTATGCGTGAACCGTTAGCAGCGTATAGAGGCGGAGATTCCGAGTGCGTATGACCAGATTTTTTAGGGAATACACTGACTGACGCTCCGGTATCAACCAAGAAATTGACACCAGAGTTCCTGTCCTTTATGAATAACAGGTTGGCAGTGCGAGTACTATACGCCATTAGGACTCGCTGCTGGGGTTTTCCGACGAAAAATTGCAAGGGGGATGCACTTCCTAGCCTTCTTTCCAAATTTCGAGTGGTAGAAGCAGATCTTCCCGGAACTCGAACGATGCCTCTTCGTAAATCTTGACCGAGAATGGCTTCTTTGCCGTTGATTTCGTAGCAGAGAACAAACGTGGTTGAGTTGTTGACTTAACTCTTCCACTTTCAATTCCAGTTCCGATTGTGTGTTCACGTTGATGACCGGAGCTGTGTCAATCTCCACTACTTTGTCGGCAGTTTCTGCTAGTTTATCACTGGAGTAGCAGGATCCATAGTGGCCAAGACACGCTGAGCTGATGGAGGAAGTTTCTGCAAGAACACTGTCTAAAGATGTCCTTATCGAAGGTTTGTGCGCGTTCGCCTAGAGCGCACTGCATAGCCCTCAGCATTTGAGTGGGCTTACGGTCTCCAATTCTTCTTTTGAGATTAACTGATGTAGTTTCTCACGCTCGGAGACAGTGGTGCGGCGCAGGATGGCAGACTTCAGATCGTTGTACGGGTCCTCACTCGTGGAAGTACATACGATGACGTCACGGACTTCAGAGATGATGCTCGCTGGTAGAGAGGACAAAACATGATCGTATTTTGTCCTGCTAGCGGTGATCCTTCCCAAGTTGAATTGTGATTCCACTTGGTGGAACCAAATAAATGGATCACCCGGCCAGAAGACGGGGAGCTTTACGCTCAAGTGGGAGATGGCACCAGCGTCGTCAGGCATCTTCTCCTATGCTTGCTGACGTACAAGCAAGACGACAAGTTCCCAACGAAGGAGTGGAGGTTGAGACGAGCGCAGGCACAGAGCGCACGGGCAGGGTGAGGGGCAGAGGGCACGAGCGACATTACAGTCTGGTCCTAGTCGCTCGGGTGAAGGGGGTGGTGGGCACGAACGACGTTACAGTCTAGTCCTAGTCGTTCGGGTGAAGGGGGTGATGGGCACGAACGACATTACAGTCTAGTCCTAGTCGTTCGGGTAGAAGGGGTAATCCAGCTCCGGGTCACCAATTGTTGGTTTACGTCGTCGTCGTCGTTGGCCTAGGCAAGCTACGGCTTGGGACCGTAGCGCATCTATCCGGTATAGGTTAACCTGGATGATGTAGCCATAAGCACTGCCGCTAGTTAAGTGCCAACCAGTGATTATCTCACTAGCCGTATTGAGTCCGTTAGGCGAAACTACGACAGTACCAAAGGTGGAAAATATAACCTTTGGTTTTCTATTGTTATTTTGTAAAATGGACATGGCATTAGATTAAAATAAATATTTGATATAAATAATTAACTGACAATTGTGATATATAATTAATTATGTTTACATACAATAAAATAATATAGTATACATAAAATTAGTATTAATGTGGTTCACAATTGAATTATAATGGGGTAACTAATTTAAAATGATTTATACTATTCCGAAATTCAAGACGGTAAAATTAACATTTATCTTGAAACTAAAATAAGAGTATTCACTACACGTGCCTTGCATAGGTAAAGAAGCAGAACAATACTTAATCTATAATCGTTCGTGTCCTGAAAAAAAATAATTTATATATATATATATATATATATATATATATATATATATATATATATTATATATATATAATATATTATATATATATATTATTATATATATATATATGTATGTGTATATACTATAATGCGCATGTGGTTATCTCAGTATTAGCGTTAATATTAATATTATTTAAATAATATTGATGAAATAATGCATAACCAGAATAAGGGAAAAAAAAAAGAAGGAAATTATATTGCAAAAGAGGAAACCATAAATTTTAGAAAAGCGATTTTGAGAGGAAACTCGGAGAATATTTTTCCTCTCAACACAAAAAAAACGAAAATCAATAGAAAAAATCTAATATATATAATTATATATATATATATATAATATATATAATATATAATATAATATATATAATATATATATAATATATATATATATATATATAATATATATACAGGGCGTCCCAAAAAATGTATACACACTTTAACAGCTGATAGCTCAATTGATGTTTCTTTCTTTCCAAGTTAAACCCATTAGAATTAATAATGGCAGTCAGACTAAGATTTGAACAAAGGAATTCATTCTAAAATGCTACTGGAAGTGTGAAAACGCAGTTGAAGTGCAAAGACAGTTTAGGAGGGAGTTTCAACAGATCCACCAACGCGACTTACCATCACTCGAAGTAGAGATAAGTTTGAAGCCGATGGAACTGTTCAGAATGTCCACAAGAAGCGTTCCGGAAGACCACGGACATCGACAAGCCCCACAAAGCAAGAAAGAGTACTGGAAACGTATCACCAAAGTCCAAGAAAATCTGTGCGGCAAACGAGTCGTGAGGTAGGAATTTCAGAATCGTCTGTCCAACGCATTTTGAAGCGCTGTCAATGGAAAAGTTACATTCCAAGATTAGTCCATGCTATTAATGAAGATGATCCGGACCGAAGAGTGGAGTATTGCGAGTGGTACTTGGCACGATGTGGATGTGGATTGGACGAAGGGGTTTCGTAGAATACCCTCCGCGTTCACCAGACCTCACACCACTAGACTTTTTTTTATGGGGATACTTAAAGACAAAGTCTACGCTATAAAACCTGCAACAGTCGCTGAATTGAGAGCAGCCATTGAACGAGAATGCACACAAATACCAAACGAAATGTTTCGTGATGTTTGCGATTCCATTGCTTCGCGTTATCAGCAGTGCCTGGACCAGAACGGACGTCAGTTTGAAAACAGGCGTTGACAAAACAATTAAATAATGTCTGTAGATTCTATTACATTTTGAAAATGAAATGTATTTTAATAAACACTGCCTTTATAATTATTTAAAGTGTGTATACTTTTTTTGGGACGCCCTGTCTGTAATATATATATATATATATATATATATATATATATATAATATTATTTTTTTTTTTTTTTTTTTTTTAGGTGAGTTTGAACGACGGTTCAGGATCGACCTGCGGTCGACCCCTCTGCAGCATCCCGCCTCATTTGCGGGATTTGGTTAAGGAGGGAATTGTTGTCTGATCTCCTCCTACCCTCGTAGCCAGCCACGCATGGCTGGTCATGGACTTTGCGCGGGAATCTGTCCAGCTGGTTCTTGAAGTTATTCAGGTCGGTGTGCTGGAGATTCCTCACTTCTTTTGGTAGGACATTGAAAGCTTTGGGCCTCGTATTCTGAGGGTATTTTCCATCCTCGTTTTCATGGTTCCTTGTCCCACCACAGCTGGGACCGTACAAAATCTCTCTTCTCTCATTCCAGTTTGTTTCTATTTCATTTCTAAAGTTAGGGACAGAGCCCTGGAGTATTTTCGATATGTATATTATTGTGTACCGCTCGCGCCTTCTTTCGAGAGAATAGAGTTCCAGGGATTGCAGTAGAGATCAGTAGTCTTCACCTTCTGTTTCCTCTATCTTAGACGTAAAAATCCTTTCTATAGCTTCAATGTTCGCAATGTCTCGTTTTCTGTATGGGCTTGTGAGTACTGAGCAATACTCAATTATTGGTAGGACTAGATTCTTTCATAATTTGAGCATGATGTTTGCTTTCCTGCTGCGGAAGCTCCTCCAGATGATTCCCATTATTTTTCTAGCCATTGTAATTTTGATGTTATAGTGCTCTCTGAATTCTGCATCCGACGACATTATTACTCCAAGATCCCTGACTTGTGGATTTGGTGTTATCTGTTTTGCTTGCATAGTTGTGTACCCTTTTTTCTGTAGCTCCTTGTTATTCCCATATCTTAGAAGTTGGAATTTTCTTCGTTGAACTTCATATTGTTGTCTTCTGCCCACTGGAATAATGTTTCAATGTCATTTTGTAATTTTCTTATGTCATCTTCGTTCAATATTTCCTTACATATCTTTGTGTCATCTGCGAAGCATGATACAATACTGTCCTTAATATCTGCATCAACATCTGCAATCATTTATCGAAGGCTTTTGCAAAGTCCGTATATATTACATCTATGTTTTGTCCTCGACACAATGTTTCCATTATTTTCTCCTGGTGGTCTAGTAGCTGTGATAGGCATGATCTTCTAGCCCTGAAGCCATGTTGATTTGGGTTGTATAAGTTTTTCTTGAAGGTAGTAGGTAGTTTTGCCTCTAATTATACGTTCAAAACACTTCATAAGGTGTGAGGTGAGAGCCACTGGCCGATAATTCTTGGGCATTGTTTTGTTACCACCTTTAAATAGGGGGGGGGGGGGGGGGAATGTTCGCGTTCTTTAAGGGGAGTGGAATTTGTCCTGTGTCGAGTGATTTCCTCTATAGTAAATATAGCGGTTTGGCAATACACTCTCTCTCTCTCTCTCTCTCTATATATATATATATATTATATATATATATATATATGATGAATAAAACCACGAAGGAAAGGAAACACAGAAAGGTGCTCAAGCGCTTTCGTCTAATGACATCCTCAGGAACACTGAAGTACATAGAGGGTTACAGCCTATATATATATATATATATATATATATATATATATATATATATATATATATATATATATATATATATATATATAATATATATATATATATATATATATATATAAAATTATTAAAAGATTGTGGGATGGGCATACAACTTTGTAAGGAAACACTATCGATTTTTAGCACAAGATCAAACTACCGATTTTTAGCACAAGATTAAATTTAAAAAAATACAAATTTATACTGGAAATCTGCCAGGGTTTTATCACTCTACCCATCTTGTATATAAAAATAAATTGAAAAATAAAAGTTATTAAGGTGGCATACAAGTTTACCAAAGATTTAGCGTTCTACCCTTCTTATCTTTGGTAAACTTGTATGCCACCTTAATAACTTTTATTTTTCAATTTATTTTTATGTACAAGATGGGTAGAGTGATAAAACCCTGGCAGATTTCCAGTATAAATTTGTATTTTTTTTTAGTTTAATCTTGTGCTAAAAATCGATAGTGTTTCTTTACAAAGTTGTATGCCCATCCCACAATCTTTTAATAATTTTTTTTTTTTTTTTTTTTTAATGTGTATATATATATATATTATATATATATATATATATATATATATATATATGTATTTTTTTTTTGTAACCTATATATAGGCTGTAACCTTCTATGTACTTCAGTGTTCCTGAGGATGTCATTAGACGAAAGCGCTTGAGCACCTTTCTGTGTTTCCTTTCCTTCGTGGTTTTATTCATCATAAATTTTTTCACGTGTTACTTTTGTGAAATAATTTTCATATATATATGATGAATAAAACCACGAAGGGAAAAGAAACACAAAGTGGTGCTCAAGCGCTTTCGTCTAATGACATCCTCAGGAACACTGGAGTGAAAGGATCGTTCAAGGCAATATATAGGTTACAAAAATAAACATATATATATATATATATATATATATATATATATATATATATATATATATATATAGTAAGTATAGAAAAAATTGTGGGAGGAGCAAACATTTGTATGGGAAAATGACACTTTTAGCACTTGGCCGAAATTCAATATAAATTCAAATGGCTTGTTTATGAAACAGGTCACAAAAGAATAAAGAAATAAAAATAAATATAAATATAAATTGGAAAAAAAAAAAAAATTACAAAATAATGCCTTAGTGATATACAGAGGTTAGACAAAATAATATGAACACCCGCCGATTTCACCGGTTATCTTTACGGACTGCTCAGACGCAAAGTAAACGGTCAAATGACTGGCAAACCTATTTAAATGCGTAACAGAGAGTGTATACGTCATGTTATAACCCTCACGTTGTTTTTACAGATCTGAGTGAATTATGAATTAGCAGTTATGAAAGACCTATCAGACTTCCAGAGGGCAAATTGTCGGAGCGCGGATGGCTAGTGCATCGGTGACGAAAACCGCTCAGATGTTCAATGTATCCAGAGGAACTGTCTCTATGGTCATGTCTGCATACCAAAACCATGGAAAGACAAGCACCGACAAATGCAATAGTGGACGCAAGAAGAAGCTGTGTGATCGAGACCGCCGGGTGCTAAAGCGCATTGTGACAAAGAACCATAAGACCACAGCTCCAAAAGTGACTGCAGAGCTTAACCAGCATCTTGCAAGCCCGGTATCGACCAGAACTGTACGTCGCGAGCTCCATGGAGCTGGATACCATGGGAGGGCTGCAATTGCCAAACCCTTCCTTTCGCAAATCAACATTGAGCGCGCAGAAAATGGTGTAATGACCATAAGAATTGGTCAATGGACCGGTGGAAGAATGTAGTCTACTCCGACGAATCCTCCTCTACGCTATTTCCATGTTCCGGTCGAGTTTACGTCTGGAGACAGCCTAAAGATGCTTATGACCCAGATTGCCTGACCCCAACCGTTAAGCATGGAGGCGGATCTGTGATGGTTTGAGCAGCAATATCGTGGAATACTCTTGGCCCAGCTGTAGTACTGCATGGTAGGGTTAACGCCCAGGTCTATCTGTCAATATTGGCTGACCAGGTCCATCCCATGGTCCAAACGCTGTTTCCCAATGGCGGCGCCGTCTTCCAGGATGATAATGCACCAATCCACACCGCTGGGGTCGTTAAAAACTGGTTTGAAGAGCATGTTAGTGAAGTAGAACGCTTGGATTGGCCTCCACAATCCCCGGATCTTAACATTATCGAGCATCTGTGGTGTCAGTTGGAACAGCAGCTCAGAAGCCGATTCCCACCGCCGGCGTCTTTGGAGGAACTGGAGCAGGGTTTGCTCGAAGAATGGCTCAGGATTCCTCTAGCCACTGTCCAAAAGCTGTATGAATCAATTCCCCGACGCATTGCAGCTGTTATTGCCGCTAAAGGAGGACCAGCTCCATATTAAGAATAAAAACCGCCATTTATCAAGGTGTTCATATTATTTTGTCCAACCCCTGTATATGTCACAGTCTAAATAACCATAAAGAATAAACCAACAGATAAAAAACCAAAATTGTAAGTGGAGTCTACAAATTCAAGCTCAAAAGGAAAGTTTACAATCAATTTAATAGATGATGCCCAAATTGATATATATGTCACAAAGAAATAAAGAAATAAACCAAAAAAAAATATAATAATAATAATAAATTGAAAAATAAATTTTAAGAGAGGCACACCAATTTATAAGGGAAAAATTACCAAAGGTTTTTTAGTTATTGTCTGAATCATGCATACTATGGTCACAAACGAATAAAAAAGTACAAGTAAATATAAATTGGAAAACAAAATGATACCTAGATGATATATAAAGAACTATAAAAATATATACAACATATATAAGGTATATATACGAAATATAAACGCAATATATAAAGAATACATATATATATATATGCATAAGGGAAAAAATTACCAAAGGTTTTTATAATTATTGTCTGAAAAATCGGTAGGTCACAAAAGAATAAAGAAATAAAAATAAATATAAATTGGAAAAATTACAAATAATACAACTACACATGTATACCCGCATAACCAAATATATATACATATACATAACATACTACATACATACACACATATATATATATATATATATATATTATATATATATAATATATATATATATATATATATATATATATATATATATATATATTTAACTGCAATGACCACGCACATACGCACATAAACATACATACATACACATACACGCATACAGCAATAAATTGAAAAATAAAATTGTAAGAGAAACATACAGATTTATAAGGAAACAGAGACAAAAACAAATTTTTACCACAGATTTAGCATCCTGCCCTTTTTGTTTAAATCCATTCTGAAGGAATTCAGAGCAACGGGATCGAGTTGAAACAGACCTTTACTCATGTTAAGGTTATTTGTAAGTTGAATTATAGCCGACTCAAGAATATTTCTATTAACAATGTTGCTAGAGTGAAACAAAACTGAAGCATTATTCCAATCAATACAATGGGATAACTCTGACAAATGGATAAAAAGGGCACTGGACAACTGTCCCGTTCTAACGGAATATTGATGCTGTTTTACACGCGTTTGCAAATCCTTTCCCATCTGACCTATGTAAAAGGAATCACATTGCTTACACCCAATTTTATAGATAATGCCTAAATTATTGGTAGGGCTATTTTTTACTATGATGTTTTTCACAATATTGTTATATGAAAAAACTACACTGATATCCAAAAGTTTAAATACATTAGCAATGCCTAAGAAGCCCGGGAAAAATGGAAGTACTAAAATATTCTTTGACAAGGTGCGAGTGTTATTATTCACACGATAGAAGGTTCGTTTAGCCTTATTAAGACAAGATTCCATGAACGCAGATGGGTAACACAACTCACTTCCAATACCGTTGATATTTTCCAATTCGGCGTCGATGTATTCCGGACTGGCGATCCTAAGAGCGCGGAGAAACATTGAGGAAAATATGGCCTTTTTAATAGGGGTGTCATGTCCAGAGTAAAAGTGTACGTAGGACAAATTGTTTGTTTTTTCCGATAGATACTAAACTTAAAACCCGGGCTATCCCTATGAACACGCACATCCAAAAACGGGATTGAGTTGTCTTGTTCCACTTCTAAAGTAAACTTAATGGAGGGGACTTGGTCATTTAACTGAAGGAGGAAGTCATCCAGGTCACGATTCATGGGCCAGATAACGGTTTAAACATTAATGCTTGACCACTCCTCCAAGCATGCCTACTTAATATTTGGCATCAACTGAATAAAAGGCCTGTAGATGCTGTATGGCAACTACATGCCATATTGCCTGAACGGTGTTCAAGAAGTGTTTCTAAATCATTGTTTTTTTTTCCTTGGAGACAGCATCTTTAGTTGCTTTCAAGCATAAATATTCACCTGCACCTCCATTCACGTTCATCCCTGAAGACATATTCTTTTTAGTTCTGTGGTGCGCTTTCGTCGTTGTTTTGCTGGAATACCAACTCCCTTCCTATCAGATAACGTCGGACCTAACATAAGCTAGCGTAACGTAACCTAGCTTAACCTAATCTAACCTACAATAAATTGTTGATTGCTTGGTTTTGTCGATCAGATGTCGTTTGTCCGATGGTTTCCACTGGACAATGAATGACATACCAAAATACTGTGTTGGTGCTCTTTATTTTTAATTTACTTCAATTTAACTGGATTACCAACTTGTGCTGAGTGAAACCCTCCAAACACAATTACAGACCTATCGCCATGTTTTCCAGTCTTGCTGACCCACTTGGATCTTTAGTTCTCGTTAAATTGTCACGTCTTCTCAAGAGCTTACTTCTCGAATTTCCAACAAGTTCAAATTCTGTTTTGTTCCTCCAAATTATACTGTTCCATTTATCTCACCATATTCCGTGTTTTTCGTAAACCCGAGCCTCATTTTTTATGAATTTCACTAATATGAGATCTTCTGATGACGTTCTTAGCCTGTGACCAAAGATTATGCAGTCTTCTTTTATAGCAGTGAAATTGCCATAATTCTACTGCCCAACTACACTTTTGTCTCTAAGTGGTTCCTTAGAGAAGGCCTAAAGTGCTGGGCTCCTATCTTTCAGTTGTTAATCTAGGGCGCCCTGGTCTAGCACTAGAAATCAAACTACTACTTTCCATGAAGTACTGCAGGGTCCTTTGAATTGTGTGCCCTAGAATGTATTTGAGTCTGTTGCAATTTCCTTTGGTTTCTTCCCTGTTCATAGATGACTATCTGTATTCTAATTTCACTGGTTAATTCAATGTTCTCGTGCAGCAAAGAATTACGGTTTACTTTCTCGTAGTACTTGATAGAGACATTGGATCATAAACTAATCATGTTAAAACGACTCAAAACACAATGGGAAAGGTGTAGTTATTGCGAGAACAGTAATGAAACAGTGAATATCATGAGACACGTATGGAGAACCCAACAACACTCCAAAATAGGTGCAAGTGTTGGATGCTAAATGTTAAGAATCCAAAGGTGGTCTAATCTAATATGAGGATGCCTACAGTTGTGCATAGATCCTTTGGGAGTTCAGCCAGTGCTTATGCAAATGGTTGGACAATTGCGTATTTTTTTTTTTTTGTATAGAAAAGAGGGCCCAGGGGCGAGCGCCCGCAAAAATGGCGCCCCGTTTATAAGAAAGAGAGAGCCAAAATCAAGATCTTCGGACTCACGATGCCTTTATATATATATATATATATATATATATATTATATAATATATATATATATATATTCAAAACAATATGTAATGTGCAAAATGCATGTATGTATAGTGAAGAATAGGGGAAGAAGTGTGTGTATAAAAGCATGTTGAACTGCTTACAGGGTAGATAAGACACGGAAAAATATTAGCTAAAGAGGACAGTGACAGGAGAAACGGAAGTTCCAGCAGTCTGTCTCCTGCCTTCCCCCCCCCCTCGGGAGTACTTCTCTGGTCGATTGGTGTTTACACTCTTCTCATTTATCATGCTATTCATATGAAGCTGTTGGTTTATATAATATAAAATGAGTGGACTCTACCTTTAATATATACTATACGAGAACAAGGTCTCCAAGGCTCAATGATGCCATTTTTTTTTTAATATAAATTTTGAAAAGGTTGTGTAGTGTGTAAGATGCCAGTGTCGTGAGGAATAGAGGGAGAAGCGTGTATGTCAGAGCATGATGGACTGCTCACAGGGTAGATCAGACACGGAAAAAGACCAGCTAAGGAGGACAGTGACAGGAGAAACGGGAGTTCCAGCACTCCCTGACTCCTGCCTAATATCCACCCTAAGTACTTCCCTGGTCGATTGATACAAGCGAAAAATATCCCACCCTTGCGCTAAATGCCTCGTACCATGATATTTCAAGCATAAAAAGCATAATTAGCATGTACCACGCTGTTGCCACATGTAGCGGCACCAGGGGTTCTTCCCCATCTCTTCAACGGGACCTTCTATTGATATTCTAATATACTAACAAATTAACCTAATCTAACTAAATCTAACCTAATTTAACCTGCCTAGCCTAACTTAATCTAGCATCTAACCTGACAGCTGCTGAGACAATACCGCTGATGAGTCGAAACCCATAGAGGGAGGTTTAGTTAAGAACACCATTGAATTTAGGTAAGTGTGGCACATGTGCAACAGGCCGCTCCACTTGGTAATATATATATATATATATATATATATATATATTAATAATATGAATAAATACCATGAAAATTCAAATACTTGTACTAAGGATCGACATCATTGTACTATTTTTCATTAAGTATTTCTAAATTAAGTGGAGCTACAGATGAACGTTTTCATACCATGAATTCCATAGCTTAAAACAAACACACACACACACACATATATATATTTATTTATTGGCGTTGTTTAACTTCCTTCGCAACATCTAAGGTCATATGACGGAGGGGACCTACAGCTTTACGTGGGATCCGAACCACGGGTCGCTACATAATCTGGGAGCGGAAGACGGTCTCCCATCCAACTACTACCCAGACCCAATGTTGCTTAACTTCGCTGATCTCCGGGAAGCGGTGTTACGACATCGGCCACGACGTAGCCCATATATATATATATATATATAGTGCAACACCGTAGACTTATCCTCAGAAATAGATAGTTTTTTAAGCCAGACAAACTGTATACATTAATTCCTTTCATGAAAATGGCCTATATACTGTACAATAGGGCTATAAATAATAAAATGCACGGTTCATCAAAGTAAATGGGCACTACGTTGATTGTCCTCAGAAACAAATGGCAAAGCTCATCAGTGGAATGCCAGAACGTGTTGTGTCAGCTTTATATAATACAAAGGGAAAATCAAGACGGTTCTAAATATATTGATTCAATAAATCTGTTATTATTTATTGACTTTTATTATCAAATCAAAAACTATGCAAAAACCGAAGGTGTCTATTTATTTTTGTTAACTCCTGTATTGTATATTGGTCCACTGAAAATATTAGGTGAGGTACAGCGTAAATTATTTATATTATTTATTTATTTAAAATGAATTATGAAATTCCTAAAACTGTACAATTTCTACACACACACACACACACACACACACACACACACACACACAAAAATATATATATATATATATATAAACTGTGACTCCCTATTCTTCATCCAAGTATATATTGTAATAATATATATATATATATATATACTTAAATCTGCATTCAACACATGCCCTAAATGTTTTAATACACATTGAAGTTGACGAAAAAGCATAAAACTAAAGTTCAAATACTTGCATTTCATCAAAAGTAAATAAAACTAAACTAAACCTTTTCCTTAATGAGAACGTAAAGTAAGCGCGCAAAAGCCTTAAGGAAACTCTCGAGAATTGCAATCGATTCTATGGATCATCCCTTTGGTCGAATCGAATTGAGTGAATTGGAGCCGAAAATAGAAAAAGTTTATTTTAACAGTACTTAAAAATAGAACTTAAAAAAATATATAATTTTGTTTAATTTTGGTTCTTTTTATATAGTGCATAGAACGCCAGAGCCCATAATTCAGTGGGTAATATTGTTTTTTTTCTCTTCAAGCGATGTGAAGACAGTGAGTCGGGAAGGTTCGAGTCCCTACGATGCTGGTAATTATAATACAGGAGTTAGAGCAATGGGCGGCATTAGTTGATCTGAGCTCTGTGCCAATTTATGAACCTTCTTATTAGTACCCAAACGAAATACAACCAAAATGGTTAATACAAATTTGACTACCAAACCAAAATAGTTAATTCATTCCTTCACTGATTGCTATAACTGAGATTACTTAAAAAATTAAACTGACCAACTTAAAAACTAAACCTGACCAACTTAAAAACTAAAACTGACCAACTTAGAAACTACAACTGACCAACTTAAAAACTAAAACCGACCAACTTAAAAACTAAAACTGACCAACTTAAAAACTAAAACTGACCAACTTAAAAACTACAACAGACCAACTTAAAAACTAAAACCGACCAACTTAAAAACTAAAACCGACCAACTTAAAAACTAAAACCGACCAACTTAAAAACTAAAACCGACCAACTTAAAAACTAAAACTGACCAACTTAAAAACTAAACCTGACCAACTTAAAAACTTAAACTGACCAACTTAAAAACCAATTTGATTCCGTTCTCTAAAACCTTGACTGTTTCATCAAAGATTTTATTTTATTTTATATTTTATTTTTTATTTTAGTTTTTATTTTAGTTTTTATTTTATTTTTGTATGTACTGTTTCTGTATATAACATTTTATCTGATCTTTGGTTTAATTTCATTTGGCTGAAGTTTAATTATCAGTATTTGCTGTAAACTGTTGAGGAAAACACAATTTACATAATCTCATTCTTTAAATCTCATTCTCTAATTAAGTTTCCCCCCAAAAAAGCATGAAAAATTACCAACTGGTAATAGATTTTTGTTGAGATATTTTATCCTTTTCGGTCACTAATAAAATTTCAAAATAAAAACTCAGTTATTATTAATTAGTAATTTTTATGCCTTTTACAAATTTCGAGGCGAACTTTTTTCCTAAACTATTCATTCTAGTGTTTATAATACAACATTAACACATGTTAATTTTATAATGAAGCTATTTCTTGAAGTAGTTACATTTTATTATCAATAAATACATATACTGGGCAAAAATTATAAAAACTACATTCTTTTTACTAATATTATTACCACTTCATACTAAAATAAACCTCTTCCTAATTAAAAATAGTATGCCAGCATATCCAAATGTACAGGGTGATCAAAAAATGTGATTTGGAGGGGGGGCCTCTTTTTGGATCACCCTGTATTTTTAATTTTTATATATATATATATATGCATATAACTGCAATGACCGCGCAGTATATAAATGAATAGAAACGACATAAGTACTAAGGAACGTTTCTGCACACGAGGAGGAGAGATAACGAATAAATGAAAAATGAGGCGAACCGCCCGGGAATCGAACCAGGGCCTCCAACCGGCAATTGGAAGGCCCTGGGTTCGATTCCCGGGCGGTTCGCCTCATTTTTCATTTATTCGTTATCTCTCCTCCTCGTGTGCAGAAACGTTCCTTAGTACTTATGTCGTTTCTATTCATATATATATATATATATATATGTATATGAATGTATCACTATGATAACTATGTTAACTGGTGTTATATAAACATCTCAGAACGAAAGTATAATATTTATATCCAAAGAGGCGCCAGTTTATTTAGCTACGCAGCATTAAACTAACAAATCTGATGGGTCGCGCGTCTTAAGGTACCTAAGCGCCACCACAGGCGAAAACGTGTTTTTGATGGATATCACTATTTTCACCCTAGAAGTATGGTTGAAAACCTTATGAAGCGAACTACTTTTTTCACCTCTATCGCCAGCCAAACGTTCACCCAAAGTTCGGCATAATAAAAAAATAAAAAAATAAAAAATATATACATAAAATATGAAAATCTATTCCAAAAACTCATCAACATCTTCATTAGCATACATAGAACTCTAACTTAGCCAAAAATGAACGTTCTAGCTCAATTAATAACAGAGATACTATTGCCAGAATATTGTTGAACTTTGGAGGCGATTTCTGACGAATTTTAATTTTGGCGCTTAGGTACCTTAAGACGCGGGACCCCTCATCTGTTCTCTAACAGAGGCTGTATATACAGTATATATATATATATATATATATATATATATATATATATATATATATATATATATATATATTATAATATATATCAGTGGAAAAGAAGTGTGGTTGGCGTTTTGCTTAATATTTCTTTCCTTAATTGTTTTCTTTATCGTCTATCTGACATTACAAACAAAATAAGGAACCAAATATATTGTTATGAGATGAGATGAGAGTTTCTATAGGTTTAAGTATAGAAATCGATGGCCATTTTGCTGGAGTATGCTCTTTTAATATCTAAATCTGCTACCCCCCCCCCCCCCAATAAGAATGCGATAAATATTTCTTTTTAGGTATGACAGTAAAATTGTACTTGGCCTTGGCCCTTCCTTCCTGCATAAATAAAAATACAATCGAAAGTTCTGTACTTAAATGGGAAACGCACTAAAACTTGTAATCCAATGAAATGTACTTTAATGGAACTATATCACTGAAGGTTCAAAATGTTCCCCATTTACTTCAAATTACTTTATGTATTTAACTAAGTAATTAAATTAATTAAGTTATGTAATCCTTATTGGGTAGAGACTTTTTTTTAAAGTAAATCTATTGATGCAAACTGGGAAAAAAACCATCATCGAAAGATGGGTTGAAATTTTTTGCTTAGTCGAGGTTCGAACACGTAAGTTACACCGAGTGATTATTTATTTATATATATATACAGGGTGTTTATAAAGTCCCTATCTATTTCGGTGAAAACGTAGCAAAAAGGGTAAAATTCAATAACAATATAATAGAAGGCATACATTTAATGAATACTTGAGCATATGATTCTACATGAGCACCATCAGTATCTCTATAGAGTTCGAATCTGTCAGCAGCATTGCGGAACACATTTTGGAGCATGACAGGGGTTATTTTTGTAACTGCTGTTACGATACGAGCACGTAAATCTTGCAGATCTGTAACTCTCGTTTGATAGACGTTTGATTTGATAAAGCCCCATGCAAAGAAATCCAAGGACGTTAGGTCAGGAGATCGAGCCGCCCAGGGCCTGTTGCCTCCACGTCCGATACACCGATTTGGAACTCGTTCATTTAGGTACTCCGAACAATGTTTGCGTAATGACAAGGTGCCCCATCTTGTTGAAAGACGACGGTGTTTAAAATGCCATCTGAATGAAACTGGGACATTTACGTGCTCGTATCGTAACAGCAGTTACAAAAATAACCCCTGTCATGCTCCAAAATGTGTTCCGCAATGCTGCTGACAGATTCGAACTCTGTAGAGATACTGATGATGCTAATGTAGAATCATATGCTTAATTATTCATTAAGTGTATGCCTTCTATTATATTGCTATTGATTTTACCCTTTTTGCTACGTTTTCACTGAAATAGATAGGGACTTTATAAACACTCTGTATGTAGTATATCTAAACATATCTAAGTAAGATATTTAAGTGACCATAATAATTAATATTTCTTAATAACAGAGCGCAATCCATGCAAGTAATTTGGAAGAAAAAAGTATTTTCGTAACGGGTAAGAAAAGACATTTATGACCCTTGGCGTTAAAATTCTTGGAAAGTTTTCTCTCTTGGGAAAGTTTTGGGGGAAATTCTTTGAATTTCTTCTTCAGTTCGACTACCGCAGATATTGCGAATGACTTCTCCTGTCTCAATTAATATAAAAGAAGGTTAGTCAGTAAAAGATTTTTATTGTATGTAAAGAATATTTCTAACCTCATTATATATTTCTTAAATGCAGGCAATTGAAAATTCTTTGTACATATAAATATAAACCCAGCGAAATTACAGTATTTATAGGTCCACACTGGCGGACTCTGAGCCGTTCGTTCCCGCCTGCTGGCTCCTGAGTTAGGTTGAGTTGGTCGCTTACCTTGTTAAATACTCTGGCTTAAAAGTGACCTTTTACTTTTTTTACCTATTTTGTGTATCAGCAAAATATTTGTTGTCGGAAAGAGACTTATTTCTTTGGTGTTAAATTTACTTTATAAATAGTGTATATTACTCGTATCTAAAGACCTATTTCGCATTCTTCATGGGGTGGGCACGGCGCTTCGACTCGGGACCGAAAGCGCAAAATCAATTGTACACAAAGAGATGGAAAGGGATCACCACAGGGAATAAGGTACCATCCCAACCCAGGGGATCCAGGAACTAATTGCGTTCCGAGTTATATATATACATATATATATATATAATACGGATACGTCGTAGCCAATGTCATGACACCGCTTCCCGTTGATCAGCGAAGTTAAGCGACGTTGGGTCTGGGTAGTAGTTGGATGGGAGACCGTCCTCCGCGTCCAGATTATGTAGCGACCCGTGGTTCGGATCCCACGTAAAGCTGTAGGTCCCCTCCATCATATGACCTTAGATATTGCGAAGGAGGTTAAACAAACCTAATAATTATTAATTTTGTGTGTGTGTGATATGTGTGTGTGTGTATATATATGTGTGTGTGTGATATATATATAATAACATTTTACCGCATATAATTTGTCAATTGTCAATTTCAGTGGAAAGAACTTTAGACAGAGAGATCATATTGCTAAGTTTGATACTTTCTTTCCAATCGGATTGAATAAAATTGGAATACATGTTATCGGTGCTTCACCTTCGCAGAAGAGCTTCAGCTAATCAGAAAGGAGAACAGGGAAAAATTTTCATTTTCATTTCCGTTCAAAAACTTTTTTTTATTAATTTTAGACGAAGAAAATGCTGTGCTAAAAAAAAAATAATATCAAGTTAGGTTAGGTTAGGTTAAAAGTAAATTAACAAATAACGGTATTTGAAAATAAAATCCGTTTAAATAAAATAAGTGTAAAATCGTATTTACTTTGAAGTAATCATTTTCTAGTCTCTAACGAGTGAAGCCTCGCTTCAAGTAAATATAATTTTGAATGAGTTCAATCTAACCCAAATTAAGGATTGAGAAAATAGCATTTATTTTAGTTAAATTTCCACGACAAAACTACGTCCCATAATTGTAAACACGACACTTTCGTTCTCCTGAAATCCAAATTGTTGTTTAAAAGTAAATAAGAAGTTGTTTGAATATGAATGTAACAATGATGTAATGACGGGCGTTACGTCAGAATAGTAATTTTAAATTCGTCTCTTTCGCGTAACTCTTTGCGTGTATAATAAACATTAGGACGAATACGGTGATAGGTTTCATTTCCTTGCGGCGATCGATAGTTTCCACTTTAACTTTTTTCCACTTTATTCTTTTTTAAAAGGTATACATATTTGCATATTTCTGTTCTTCGAGTTTGAGGACTACAATACACACACACACACACACACACACTATTTCAGATGAATTACTTATAAAGTGAAAGATTAAAGTAGCGTCTTCATACTAAATAATTTAATACACACACACACACACACACACACACACATATATATATGAAACGAAATTGTTCCACCAGGATTCGAATCCGAGACAAGAGACACTACGATATAGTGTGGTGATAGGATCATGACTCCTACTGAGGAGGTCCAAGGTTCGAATCCTGTTGGAGAAATTTTGTTTAATACAAGAAACCACGTGTGCTCAAGCGTGTTATTCCATATTATATATATATATATATATATATTAGTTTTTTTATATCTGTTGAAACCTGTCTATGACTTTGAAGTTCGGAGATTGTTCTGTCATATTTTGCCATCTTTTGAAATATGATGTTCAAGATGGCGAAGAAGGAAGTCTTTCCTCGTCTCTCGCAGATATGAAAAGCTTTGGGCAAAATTGAGGGAGGAATAGTTTTTGTCAAGGCGGTCGTGCATCGTAAATGGCTTTGAAAATCGTTTGCTGATGTCACGTATTGCCCCATTATTATTCGGAAGACGTAAAGGCCTAAATTATTCTTAAAAATTGATTGAAATTACGTTTTACGATTATCATTTTAAAGTATAAAAATGTTTTGCGTTTGATTTGAATGTTTTGGCGTAAATTTGTTTATAAATTGCGTTATCATTTCCTCTTTGTTTGTATAGACTGATAATTATTATAATCTACATCGCGACAGTGAAGGCCTTATTTGTACTGAGAAAGGACCGCTTAATATTATAACCAGTTTTGACACTTTGTCAGTCTCATACAATGTTTCTCAAACGGTGGGCTGCGACCCCCTGGAGGGGGTCGCAATTTACCCTTGTAGTCATTTGTGCCCCAAAAAACAAAAACAACTCCGCTTTGTAAGTTTGTTTACCCCTGTAGGGATGATAAGGGGTCGCGCTGAACTACGACCCTAAAATGGGGGTCGTGCGGCAAATCCGGCTAAGAAACACTGGTCTCATATTTTTTATTATATATATATACAGTGTATATATATATATATATATATATATATATATATATATATATATATATATATATATATATACATACATTTTAACTGCAAACGACACACGGTATAATTAATGCAAAGAACGACGCTTGTTAAAAGAGTGTCCGCACAAGAGGAGGGGAGAAAACGAGCAATAAAAAATTAGGCACCTCCCGTGAATCGAACCCGGGATCATCCAATTACCGGTCAGATATGATAATCACTACACCAAGGTCCTCATGAACCAAAACTCTTAATTCTCCTACGTACGAGCGGAATCGAATGCCCTTTTGAGGGGGCACCTTCTCATGCCGTACATTAATAATTATACTGTGTGTCGTTTGCAGTAGAGAAAGTGCACCCTCAAACGGGCATTCGATTCCGCTCGTATGTAGGAGAATTAAGAGTTT
The DNA here is from genome assembly GCA_023014485.1 of Bathynomus jamesi. Taxonomy (NCBI): domain Eukaryota; kingdom Metazoa; phylum Arthropoda; class Malacostraca; order Isopoda; family Cirolanidae; genus Bathynomus; species Bathynomus jamesi. The sequence continues at coordinate 21,111 of JAJOZX010002293.1, forward strand.
TGGTTTATGAGGACCTTGGTGTAGTGGTTATCATATCTGACCGGCAATCGGATGATCCCGGGTTCGATTCCCGGGAGGTGCCTCATTTTTCATTGCTCGTTTTCTCTCCTCTTCTTGCGCGGACACTCTTCTAAACAAGCGTCGTTCTTTACATATATATATATATATATATTTTTTTACGGTGTTTAAATGAAGTTTTATATTTTTATAACTTGCGAAGAAAGAAATTTTATGATATTCTTTAGGAAACTGTATCTGGTTAACTACCTTTAAATAATAAAAGGTTATTATTTACTATAAAACAACGTTCTCAATTGAGAGCTTTTATGGAGTCATAAGATGAAGAATAAAAATAAATGGGGGTCATTCCTACAACCTTTAAGAATGCTCCTCCATACTGATCGTATGAATTTGATACTTTATATGCAGAGTGATCCAAAAAAAAGCTGTTGTTATCGCTGAGAACACCTTTTTTGGATCACCTTGTATTTTTCCTGTGGCTAAGAAGTCCATAGACTCATAACTACTGCTGGATCATCTGAAATTTAAATCTTTCCGAAAAACTATAAAATACTAAAATATTCAAATAGTATAAAAATGGTTGAGTTTTATGAGTGTTAAAGGGTGGGTCGATGAGAGTGTTCAGTAGTCGTATTGTGTCATCGTGGAATCGCTTCCGAAGTTCTGATCTTTTTGTGAATGAAGCGATTGCGATTCATTAAGTAGTTTTTATTTAGCGAAATTAATTTTTTGATTGTTTGATAACTCATCCTACGTTCAGATTATGTATCCATTTAGTGTTACAAATTATAAGTGAAAAATGGTCCCAAATTGTTACTCTAAATTACACTAGAAATTTCAAATGACACCAGAAATTAAATAATGTTACAAAATATACTATAAGATATTCCAACTTGTTACTTTAAATGGCACTTTAAATTTCGTATGACACTTGACACTGATTATTTAATTAATATGCCCGTATCATAAAATAAATAACCATAAAAAAGTCAAATACAACTGGGAAATGAACTTCAACAAAAAATATCTTTTTTATCAGTCTAACACTAGAATTTATGTTCTCCCCCAGAAATTCAATTTGCTCAATAAAAATCATTTTGCTAACCAGTAAATTTCCTTTCTTGTAGAAATATGAGAAGCCAGAAACTTTAGCACTCCCTTAATTTAAAAAAAAAAGTCATGCACTGAAATATATACATACTTCACTGAAATACATACTTTCAGTCATACACTGAAATACGTACTTAGTAATTGTCTATAATATAAATACACAAATAAAAAAATTTATTTTAATTCATCTAAAATAAAATTTGTAACTTTTTTACTGGTTTTATATTTGATTTGAAGCTTCAAAAAATCATATACTATGAATTTATAGGGAACGCGTCTGACATTTGACAGTTGATGCAATTTTACTTTAATAAAAGTAGGACATTTGTTACTTGATCCGAATCATCATCATATACGGGTGATTGGATTGTTATATAGTATACACGAGTATAAGGCAATTAGTTTAATTAATATTGGTTGTCATATACACCTTTTTCTAATTAAATTTTAAAACATTTCGTTCGTTTTGGGAAATTTAAAATTATGAAGAATTTACAATTTCGGAAAAAAGTTCGCTCAGGTGCGTAGAATTTCTAAAAATCATAAAAAAATACTAATTGTTAATATTTTGTTTTTCTTTGGGTATTTTATTTCTTTTGGTAACTAATAAAATTTCTAAAGCAAAACCTAGTTATTGCTGTTTAATAATATTTAGTGGTGTAGTGGTTAGCATCACTGACTACGAACCCACCGGCCCCCGGTTTGATTCCCGGAGAAAGCAGGCGGCTCGCAGCTTACCCAGCTGTTCATCCTTCCAGAAAATAAAATAGGTTGATAGATACATGGGTACCCTGGGTGGTCTAGTGGTTAAGACGCTGGGCTGCTCCTGATCGGAAGGTCGTGAGATCGAGTCTGGGTAAGGACTTTGTAGTTTCTAACCACCCGTGGTGGGTCGAGGTTCGAATTCTACATTAAGCTGTAGGTTTAAGGTGAAGCAACAAGCTTGACCTTCGCCAGAATAAACACTTCGGGCGGAAGCAAATCCAAGGTTAAGGTTTTAGAAATGTTATGTTTTTAGACGCACTGTTTTCCCAAACTGTGCCCTCAAAAATAAGAATATTAAATTCAACAAATAAATTTTCCTTGCAAAGATGTTTATTCGAACTGAGCAACGATTAATGGAATATTTCTAAACGTTGCTAAATACCAATAAAGTTTTAAAAAAGTAAATGGATTCCTAAATTAAAATTTTCAATTACCGAAAACAAACAATGTTTCTAAATTCAATCGAAAAAAGGTGTATTTGACGTAAATTGATGAACCGATAATCACTTTTTGTTTTTCTTGTTTGTTTTTTTTGACGGGGGAGTGGCGAGTGTAGTAGAAGGGTCTGGAAGAGAGATTGGGAAAAGTTGTTTGGCAGCCCCCAAAAAATAAAAAGGAGAATACAGAATTAAGCCATTTACTTCCTTTCCCTTTGGCCTTTTCCATTATTTTTCGTTCCATCAAGAAGAATAAGATGAAGTATAAAATTATTCGTAATATTTTTTAAAATAGCTCGTTACATCTCAATGAGATCATAAAGAATCTATTAACTCAATTTACTTCATTTTATTACACACGTACGAATTATTAAAAAAAAAAAATTACTGACAATTTCGTATACACACACACACACACACACACAATATATATATATATATATATATATATATATATATATATATATATATATATATATATATATATATTATATATATATTGGTTAGTAGAAATTCTGTAGGATCTAACCCACATTATACTTGTCGATAGAATGTTAAGTTGATCAGATGTCATAATCCTGGTTATGCACTCTCTCCCTGTATAAAAGAGAGAGAGCAGCACTTTCATAGATTTACGTTCTGTAATGTTATTCAGTTTCCATAGTTACCAATAAATGCGTTTTGAAGGAAACCATTTATTTAGAAGTATATTTTTATAAACTACTCTGACAGTTGTTTTTAAGCTAAAAGGCACTAATTGATCACCACAGTAATTATAATAATAATAATAATAATAGGCATTGTTTCCTCGAGTACGATTAAAAATAAATCGTTTCTTTCGAAACGCATTTAATGGTTTCTATGGTTACTGACTGGGCGGCGTCAGAGAACTTAAATCTGTGAAACTGGTGCGTCTCTGACTTTCATGCACGAAAGAAAGAAAGGAGGACTTCTGCAACCGAACACACACACTCACACACACACACACACACACACATATATATATATATATATATATAATATATATATATATATATATATATATATATATGTATAATTTAGTGTGGACCAAAAAAATGAAGGTTTAAAAATCTTTGTTCCACATGAGATGTTATTCCTTTTGCTTACCTTAATCAAATTACAAAATGTGAAACCTCTACGTCAAGTTTTAGGGGTCCCGAGAAAATTGCACTTTTCCTTTTAATGCTGAAAAAATTAGTTTTTCCTCATTTTCATAAGTTCTGCTTTATTTTTTGTTGGAAATTCTTTACGATTCTTGAAAACTGTTTTGAGCAGGTATTGTTTGTCCTCTTCTTTAGTTGTCACTGCTTGATTAAATTTTTCAATCAATGCAACACCCCGCTCAGCTGTGTCATTTGTCACTCTAAGGGCACGAACTCTAGCACAGCCTCTTTGGTACTCAGGATCTATTCCCCATGTTGATGCAGAATTTTCAGTGAAGAGAGAATTGAGATGTAGAGCATCAAAAAGAGATTGTCCTTGAAGTAACAAAATCAGAAATCCGGACCCACAACTAAGTTTTTCACCTGAGAGATAAAATATAAATATGCTAAATTAATCAGACAAAAAAACTAACCTGATATCTCTGGGAGCATTTTTCCATCCCAATGAAGAACTAAAGGCTCTCCAGGACAAAATGCTTGCTCTTGATATTCTGTTGCTATTTCTTTGCGTAACTTTTGACGAGTTCGAAGCATAGTAGATTTTGACACTGTAATGTTTTCCAAATTATGGCCCAAAGACTGAGCAACAACAGCATAAGACATAGCTGCATCTCGATTGGAAAGATTAATTCTATCATAGGCTGCTACAACATTTTTGTCAATAGGCTTTGACTTTTTAGGAGCCAACATTTTCTTTTTAAATTGCTCTTCAGAGGGACCTTGAAAATTCATTTCAAGGTTGTCGTCATTAGTTGATGGTGATGATGATGATGACGATGTGAAATCATCTCTATTGGCAGGCAAGAATAATCTTTTAGATCGCTTCTGCTCTTTGAGGGCTCTTTCACACACTAATTCTTCACGATGAAGCCTTCTTTTCTCTCTTTTTGCAAGAATTTGGTCTACTGTACCCATGCTACTTTGTGTAGGATCTTCTTGCTGGCTTAAGTAGAAAAGCTTGTCTTCTTCATTTGACATCATCAAAAGGGCATTAGAGTGACCAATATCAAGAATTTCAGCCTTAATTTCATCTTTAAACATAGCTTCTTCAATACGACATTTTTCCTCGGGCCTTTTTCTGTTTTTCATCAATTTATCATAACAGCTTATTAAAGAGTCAATCTTTCGGATGGCACTGTCTCTACGCATTGTGGGAATCCTGGCTTTCTCCCAGTAGGTCATCACTTCATCTAAGCAAAGATTAATGGATCTTCTTCGTCCCAATTTTTCCTCTTTTTGATGGAAGAAATATGTTTGCAAAACTTGCAGTTTTGTAGGTAAGCGGCAACAAAGTATATCTTTATTTAAATGGCCAATGAGCCAAACTTTAGTTTTAGAACGAGTAGCCATTTTTAGTTTAAAAAATTAAATTTCTGAAATAGTAAAATAAACCAGTTAAATTAGGAGATAAAAAGGATAACTAAAAGGTTCAAGCCAATTAGGCAAAGCCTTTAATTTAGAGTTGACCAATTAAGGATAATATATTTTATCCAAAATTTTTGTTTTCCTTATTAATAATTTTCTCTGAAATAATGATCTAAGATTGTTTTTGTACTCTATTAACACCAAAAATTTCTTAAATAAGAAGAATTTTTTTCATAAGTTGCAACTCAAGAGTTGAGTTGATCATTGATGTTCTAAGCGCGCCTATTCATTAGAAAATTTTTATAAGTCATTAAATCTCGGGACCCCTAAATATTCTCATATTTGACCAAACATTTGCTGACATGTCTATCTGGTCCAAAGGAACAAGGGCATTAATGTGGAACAAGGATTTCTTCAACTTTATAATTTACCCCCCATTTTGGTCCACACTAATATATATATATAAACCTTTTGAAGCTCTTGCGTGTGTAAATCCTTGGAAAAAACATAAAAGAATTTGAAGTGAAATTGGTCTTAGATTCTTCACTTTGTCAAAATTGAAATGATGTGAATTTAAAAACCTGACGTGAATTTCAAAAACCAAGTCTACTTCTGTTGTTATTTTTAGCCATACTGGATCGTGCCTCCTTTTTAGGAATTCATGGTTTCTAGTTTCATTTTAAATTCATTTTTGCGTCTTTGCATTAATGAGTGTATGTTCATAAATGCGCAGTGTGTATGTGTGTGAATTTCATCTTTTACACAGTTTTTTTTACCAGCGCCCGTAGCTTACTGGGTAACACCGTTTTCCTATAAGCGAAGTGAAGACACTGAGGTTGGGGTCTCGATTCCCGATGGTGATGGTTAATAACATTCCAGGAGTTAACGAAATTGATCCGCGGCACCATCAGGTGCCTCGAAATTTCATGAAAATGAGAAAAATAAGGTAAAAAAAAGGTAACAGCCAGGAAGCTCATTTCCCCACAACGTTGGGGTGAGTGTGACCTATGTATGGGTCACCTTTAACTCGAACATTAACAGGGTAAAGGGTCAATTCAACCCAAACCAGAAGCCATTTGGCGTGAACGAACCAGAGCCTTACCGCTCAGAGCCCGCGACCGCAACCAAGTGAAAATTCAGTCGTTAATGAACATATGGAAATTTCCAATAAAACAAAACATTATGGATTTATTACACTCATGCGGAAACTGTATAGAAGGGCTCAGTCTGAAATTACGTGGTGTTGAGGGGGAGAGAGGGAGCGAACTGAAAGTTGAATACTGGGAGACAAAAATCCTCCTCCGAGGAGCGGGGGGTCACAAAAGGAGAAGAAATAGTATTGGCAGTAAAGGCTGGGAAGTATTGGTATGGACTGACTCTCGAACTTCGAGTTTATAGTTCTGTACATATTTCGTCGAAAGAACATTATATTGACATTCTTGTGACCTTAATCTAACCTAACGGAACGTAATTGGGACTGACCTTGTCGATAGAATATTTTATCGACGAAATGTTGTATGGCTGCAAATGTATTATTGAGTTCTTTTATCTTCCAAGACGGTTGTTGTTGTATTTATTATAAATATTCATAAATACAGAAAAGGAAATGAAAAGCTGATAAACATTCAAAATCTTGTTGTTATTATTCAGATTTCGCAACATTTATGTAACTAACTGTAAAGAATAATAGTAAATGTATATAACTTTCCTTTTGCGCCAGATACGCACACTTCCGTTGCGCTAATTGCAATTTCCTCTTACATTGTTGTATGCGCAGTTAAATTACTACATAAAACTACCAACTAGATTGGACAGGTTTTATTTTTTGGAAAAATGTTTTTTCTTGTAACGAAATAGGGAGACCAAAGGAATTTAAAGCTTATGAACGGTTTACAGTCGATTCAAAAAATATTGTGGAGAAGCTCCATGTTTCTATACCGATAAAGGGGACACTCGGAACATGAATAATACTTGGGGTGAAGGGGGAGGAGGAGGGAAATTGCAGGTTTGTATTCTTAACTTTAAAATATATCGACTTATTTTCATTATGATAAAAGATTGTAAGGTTTGATTTTTTAAATTTTCAATACTGAAATTTATTCATTTGATAAAAATGTGATTTCTTTCGTGTAGTCTCTTCACGTTTAATACTATTCCCATTTCATTCTTCGCCCAAGAATGAGAAATCCGAGACTGAGAATCTCGAAGAAGGAGATTCTCACATCGATCCATCCCCATTCCAACTGTAGGATTCCCACTTTAAGCATGATTTTTCATAGAAAATAATCCTCTGGCAAGAACCTGCGTCACAGTCCTGTTCATGCTCTTCCCAAAATCAAGATCTCATTCCCCCAAATTTGAAGTTCTAAGTGGATTGGAATGGGATGAGAGTGATTGAGATGTAATCGTAATCCTTTCAAGTATGAGAATGATAATTATTATTGCATAAAAAAGCGTTAATGAAAAATGTGAAGGTAAATGGTTAAAAATTACTTGGAAGGAATGTTATCAAATGCGTTAAGTTATGTTTCACAATTAACATTAACAATTTTATAATGCTTTTTATGTAAATATAATGTAATGATGGGGGTTGTTTAACCTCCTTTGCAATATCTAAAGTCGTATGAGGAAGGGGACCTACAGCTTTACGTGGAATCCGAAGAACCACCGTGACGGGTTCTTCCGGACGCTGAGGACGGTTCCCCATCCAATTATTCTCCAAACACACTACAGGGTGCTTCAAAAAATGTTACCACATATATGTCATTGCTTATCACTTATATTTTTTTTTGTATATGTAAGTATTTGCGTGTTTATTTGCTCGTTCAGAAATCTGCGTTGCTCTAATGCAGTGGTTCTTAACCTTTTTACTACCATGCCCCCTCTAGGAATTGGTCCTTCCCTCCACGCCCCCCTTCAATCAAAATAACATTCTCAATAACTTCTCAATATTAGCCCATGCTCTCGTTAAGAGAATAACAAATACAATTAGAGAAATTCCTGTTTCTAGGGGGGCGCGCCTCCCTGGTTAAGAACCACTGCTCTAATGTAAACCTTGTAGCCATTTCCATTGAATGGGGTTCACTCATTAATCACTCACACAATCCCTGAGAAAAACGACATTATTATTAAAAAACAAGCAAATAAACACACAAATATTTACATAAACAAAAAAAAAAAAAAACTATAACTAGTAAACAATGGCATATTAGCGCCATATAAGTGGTAATATTTCTTAAAGTACCGTGGGTGCTGGTTAAGTGTGCGGTCTACCTAGCTTTTAGTTAGCCTTGTAAGGCTAACTAATGAAACTATCACGACTTAACCTAACCAATCGTCAAGGGCGTACAGTTGACCTAACGATTGGTTAGGTTAAGTCGTGATAGTTTCATTAGTTAGCCTTATAAGGCTAACTAAAAGCTAGGTAGACCGCACACTTAACCAGCACCGTACCGCGTATATCTGAACTTCGCTGATCGACGGAAACCGCTGTTACGACATTGGCTACGACAAAGCCCTTATATAAATATACAATCACTGAATATTTATTTACTCTTTTACAAAATAAAAATGACTATTTACATTTTTAATTTTTACGAATAAAATGTTACGGCTTCCATTTTTGGCGGAAAACAAATTGAGAACTATTAAATTTAAGGAAAACAAAATTATGTTACAGTTTCGGGGGAAAAAATTCGCCTAGAAGTTTTTAAAATGAATTCAAAACGAGTAAAATAATTACCAATTGGAAATATTTTGTTTTTCTTTCGTTATTTTATTCATTTTTGGTGATAGAAATAAAGATTAAAAAACAAACCTCGCTCGTTACCAATTAGTGATTTTTTTACGCTTTTTAGAAATTTCTGGTTTCTCGGCAAACTTTTATCCAAAATTGTATATTTTTAACCTTCGGGAATTGTTTATATTCCGTATGTCATATTTATCGATAAGGAACAGAAAACGCGAGGCTTCTCGATAGGACTCTTTGAACCGACTGTAGGTAAATCCTGAAGATTTAGTAAATTTTTTCCTGATTTGGAAGTGACATGATTATCTCATTACGAACTTACGAACTTCATGGTGCATGTCATGTATGAGCACGTTTTGTGTGTGTGTGTGTGTGTGTGTGTGTGTGTGTGTGTGTGTGTGGTTATTTAATCCCCTTCGTAACAGCAAACGTCATATGACAAAGGGAACCTACAGCTTTACGTGGGGTCAAAACCACGGGACGCTACATTATCTGGACGCGGAGGATAGTACCCCATCCAACTACAAGCCAGACCCAATGTCGCTTAACTTTACTGATCTAAAGGGAAGCGGAATTGTGACATGACCACGCCGTAGCTCTAGAAGCGTAACAAAAAATAAAGATGTTTCGTGGGAGATGATAATATAAAAGGAAGAAAATAGCCAAAAATAACAAAGTTTGTCGATTATTCAATTGAGAATTATATTGAAAAAACTCGTAACTATATTCAAGAATACAAATTTATGATATCTTCCACTTCAACCTTTTTCTTTATTTTTATCAAGGCCTCCCAGTATACTAAATTCTTGAAAGTATTGAAACAAATTCGAGCATAAATTTTTGTCAGAATACGAAACAAGAAAGAATCGAGAGAGAGAGAGAGAGAGAGAGAGAGAGAAGGAGAGAGAGAGAGAGAGAGAGAGAGAGAGAAGAGAGAGAGAGAGAGAGAGAGAGAGAGAGATTACAATACTTTTAACATGAAACACAATAAATGTAATAATACTGGTATTATTTTTATCGCAATTTTGAGCCGTTTAAGTTTTGGCCTTATTGAACTTAAGAATAGGATTCACAAGGATGATATGCAAGGCAAAATATCAAGAGAAATAGGCCTCCTCAGCTACAGAAAGAAAACATAAATTTAATCTTACACAAGTTGGGAGATTAAATCAAGCTTGAAAAACTGTGAAAGGAAAGTAACCATAATTTTTAGAGTCAGGACGAACTTTATTTCTGCCATTCATAAGGATTTAGGAGTTTCCTTGTGTCGTTGTTTCTCATACATTGAAATCTCTCTCATTATTTGATTAGAAGAATGAGAATATTTGAATTGGGGCAGATGTTAAGAAATTTTGGTGGAACTGAGTATAGATAAAGTGAATGTTTGTATCATGTAGTATTTATTTTAAGACGTAGCCATAACGTCTTTTTAAGGCTTGCATATTAAGAGGTAAATGCAGAATTTAGACAAACTCTTCAAATTTTGTAAAGTTTAAATTATTTTTAAATAATCGATTAGCTGTATTTTTTTAATAACGTAAAACATTGTTGTCGAAGTTCATTTTTACGTTGTTTTCTGTAAACAGCGTTTGAACAGTTTGCTTTTTTGTATAATTTAATGAACCAAAGTTTGATCTGAACCACAGATTAATTAATAGAGAAATATATCACTCCCATAAAAACTATAATTTGCTTAGCAACGAGCCGTTACTATAAGAACTTTTCAAAAGAATTATCAGATTATTTACAATGAATTTTAAGCCAATACAAACATTGTACAAATACTACAAATTTCAACTCTACACGAATTAAATATTAATAATTTCTTAGAAATATCCCTAACAACGCTTGGTTGCTAGGCAAAAACCTAACCATATTTAGTGATCTATCTGGTTATCGTTCCGTTCTCTGTCATCCGCACTACATTTAAACAAAGTAAAGCCTACCCCCTCTCCCCCGAACACTTTTTTGACATATTGTTCTGCAGAGTAATAAAACTTTTCAATAAACTTTACCACATAACTTTGTTACAATGTTTGCAGCATATAAATTGTCATTTTAAAGGGAACTAAACAAAATTCGTAAAAGTAATACATGCAAATCACTTGCTTTGAGGTGAACTACTTTATTTTACGATGGGGTTTCTCGAAGCTCATGTAAAAATGCCACTTACATACATACATATATATATATATATATATATATATATATATATATATATATAGTGTGTGTGTATATATATATATATATATATACACACACAGAAAAAATGAAGTTATTTGTAGATTTTTATCTTCAAAGTAGATTCAATTTACATTTGAAAGTAGGAAAAGAGTGAAATTTCTTTTAAAATCAAGGAGGCAAAAATGCGATTTCAAACTTTAAAAAGACTTATTTCATGTATCAATTAGGTAATTCTATTAACTAATATATATATATATATATATACACCTCGTAACCTCGTAGCATTCCGTGCGTTGGGCTCTTTTCACACGAAGGTCAAGTTGGTGGCCCTGCCTCTATGCCTGGCTTGGTGGAGGAGCCAGTTGCTCTCTTGCGCTCTCCATCGCACGTAGCCAGGTACACCCGGCTCATCTCCTACCGTCCTGAGCCAGGCATCTAGTCTTCTTTTGAAGCTTTCACTTTGACCCCTGTCAACGTTCCTGAGGTCGTTTGGAAGCTGGTTAAAAAATATTGGCCCCCCGACAACCGAGCTATTTTCCTTTAGTGTTGGAGGTGTCTCTTGTCGGGCCTGTAGTTTGGGAACACTACACATTTTGCCTTTCCTGTTTTCCAGTGTTGTTTGAGTGGTAATTGGGTTCAGTTTGAGGTTTGGTACAAGTTTTTCGATCATTTTCCAGATGTAAATTATGGTGTACATCTCTCTCTTCTTCTTTCCATGGAATACATATTTAATTAGGTAGTCTTTCCCAGAAGTTGAGTTCTTTACAGCCATCAATAGTGGCTGTGAAATTTCTTTGAATTTCTCCTAGTTTATTAATTTTTTTTCCTTTTTTATATGGGGACGTCAAGACAGCAGTATTCAAGTTTTGGTACGATCAGTGTTTTTCAGCAGGGGAATCATCACTATCTTCCCTTCTTTTAAAAGTTCTACCTAGTACCTATCCCGCGACTCTTTTTCCTGTTTATATCGCTATCTAATTTTGTGTCTCAAATTTTGCATCGTCGTTCATTTAACTCCCTAAATCTATTGCTTTATTGCTTCTCTGAATTTCCCTGTCTATCTGGGGCATAATATGCTGTCTGTTATAGCTCCTCATTTCTTTCTTCCATATCTCAAGAGCTGAAATTTCTTGGTGTTAAACTTCATGTTGTTGTCTCATGGCCATTTGTATATTCTGTTCGTGTCCCTCTGTAGGGCCTCCACCTTCTTTACATTACTGATTTTTCTGTTAATCTTTGTATCGTGTGCGAAGGATGTTACTATACTGTTGTTGGTTACTTCATTGGCTATGTCTGTTAGCATGATAATACTGTAAATAGGAGTGGGGCCAATATTGTTTCTTGTGGTATCGGGCTGCGTACTTCCGATTCTGATGATGATATACCTTGGAGTTTTAACGACCTGCTTATGTCCCTTTGAAGAAATTGTAGATCCATTTTCACATTTTGCCTGTTATTCCCATATGTTTCATTTTCATTTTCATAACCATGATCACATTTGTCGAACGCCTTAGCAAAATCCGTGTATATGATATCGTAGTTATCATTGCTTTCAAGTGCGTCTATGATTTGTTATAGTGCTCTATTAGTTGTGATAGGCATGATCTTCCTGATCGGAATCCGTATGGTTTTTCATTGAATCTTTCCAGTGTTTCCAAGAGGTCATAGATTTTCTCTCTACTACTATTCTTTCAAATACTTTGGTGAGATAGGACAAGCGCCGGCCACAGGATATTTCGGGCCCTGTGGGCAGAGTATACTGTACGGGCCCCCCATGACACAAGTCATATTGTTTTTCATTGCTAATCATTTCATTGCACTGATATCAGTGCCAAGCCAGTCAGCCGGTCCTGGACCATTGAAGAGCGCAAGTAATTCTTAATAATTTTCAACTTTGAGAAAGATCGTTCCCCAGAGGCTACTGTGACAGGAACTGTCAAAAACATTCTAAGAATGATGTTTAAATTGGGATAAATTTCATGCACGCGGTTGTCATACATGTATTTGAGAACAGAGAGAGCAGACGCAGTACATGCTGCATCTGCATTTTGGCACTCTGACGTCGATGGTAAATTTCTGTGAAATTTTCGGGCCCCCCTAAGTTGCGGGCCCTGTGCGACCGCACGGTTCGCACACCCCTAAGGCCGGCACTGGATAGGACGTCAGTGACACTGGTCGATAATTATTTGCTTGAGATCTATCCCCTCCTTTATATAGAGACAATGTTTGCTCTTTTCAGGATGCTCGGTATTTCCCCTGTATCCAGGGATCTTCTCCCTATCCAGTATAGGGGTGTAGATATTTCATTTTTACAGTTTTTAATCAATAAGGCGTTCCATTTGTCCGGACCTGCAGCTGAATGTGATTTCATTTGTCCTATAGCTCTCGCTATATCTTCTGTGATGAAATCAAAATCTGTTATACAATCTCCTTGTAATTTCTCTTCAAAGAATGCATCTGTCAGGTACCACTTTGTCACTCTTTGGGGTATTGAAAATTGATTCGTAATGGGTTCTCAATGTTTTAGATATTTCTTTTAAATCGTCGGTTAGTTCATTATTTCCTTTCCTTAAGGGCCCGACAGTGGTGCGCGTTCTTATTTTCCTTTTCGTGTAGCTAAGAAGTACGTATTTTGAATTTTCCTTTATTACTGCTATCGCATTTTCCTCTCCCCTCTCTGTATGGTTCTTAATTAGGGCTTTTATTTCCCTATCGATACTCTCCAGTTTTTCTTATATTACTTCCCTAGTATTGTTGTCTCTGCAATTAATCAACTTTGCAGCTACTCTCTTTCTTTTGCGGAATATTGTTCGCTTTTGCCCCTTGAACAAATTCCTCTTATTTTTTGGCTTTGCTTTCGGAATATATTTTTTAAGATTTTCAGCGTCTTTTCTTCCAAGGTTATTAGCATTTCTTTGGTTGTTTAATCCTCAAACTGTTTTCCACTCTATTTGGCCCATGTGGGATCTGATTTCTTCCCAATCTATAGTCTTGGAGTTTAGATTCAAAATCTCAAATTTGCTTCTTTCTTCAGTATGAGTATTTTCTTTTAATGTTGTCACCATATTAATTGATATATCAATTATGTTGTGGTCTGAGATAAGAGTTGGGGTTATTTTTATATTATCATTCAAATTGGTGTTATTCGTGACTACCAGAACCAGGCAGTTATTTTTCTGGTGTTGCCTATTATCTCTTGTGTTAACAAATTAGTTTGTTAGAACCATCAACATTTTTGGTTGTTCCTGGTCTTCTCTTGTGCCCCCTTTGTCGTGGTATATATATATATATATATATATATATATATATATATATATATATATATATATATTTCTCACTTTTTTGTACTTTATAAATGTGAAATTAAAATCTCCTCAGAATATTATATTGGGGGATGGAGAGTTTAAGGACTTTATTAGGTTTATGATATCAGCAATGGCATCCGAGAATTTTTCAGTTGTTCAGAGGTCTGTAGATGACTATAAATACAACGTTTAGATTTTCTATTTTTACTGCTAAAATTTCCACGAAGCTATTCCATTTACTTATTATCGTCTCTGCCATATGACTCTCACGTGCATACTGTATATAGCACAGCCACCTTTACGTCTTGCTGTTCTATCAGCTTGTAGTAAGTTGTAACCATCGATATTATTCCTTTCTTATCTATGCAATATTTGCAGTTTTCACAGTCTCCTTAGCAATCCTTAAGATGTGTTTCTGTGAGGCATGCGATCCATAAATCTTTTCGGGTATGAAACTTTGTTAAGCGAGTAGTTCGGTTTTAGCCCTTGAATATTAACGACGGCAATATTTATGTTCTTAGTTTTGCGTGGCTCCTTGTGAATTCCAAATTCATTATCCTTTAGTATCGCGTTTTGTAGCCCTTCAGTCCTCCGAGAAAGATCTGTTTCCGCTTACGTTCCCAACTGTGTGGAGTGCATGTGCTGTATGAAGCTTAGCAGCCTTAGTGTGTTTGCAATATTAAAAAATTTTGGTTCACGATTTGTGTACATACTGTACAGTATTACTGTAGGTTTATTTTCGTTTATCCTATTGTCCTTTGAGTTTGTTGGGAGGTGATGGTAGTAGCATCTTTTTCCGTATTTGCAGGTTCCATGTCTCGCCTAATTCTTGCAAATGGCGGGGTGGTAAAATTTGCAGCTGTTACTAAATTTACAGTGACCGTTATTATAGCAGAATTCGCACACAGTAGGGTGTTCATATATACACTGTCCTCCCTCATATCTACATTTATCTTTTACATAATATCTGCATACACTTCCTTCCCCACTTTTACTCGGGGCCTTTGTTTTTGGTGGTTGTTTCAGATCCTTATTGGGAGATAATTTCAGTCTATTTTGGGGGTTGCCTGGGTGTTTTTTTTTTTTTTTGCTATTTATACTAGTGTCCTCCGTTTTCCGTTTGAACTTCTTGTGTTAATTTTTGTCCTCTGTTACATTCATATTCTCGCCTTCTTTGTGTGGAGGTACTCTTTTTATTTCTACCTCATTTTTCTTCGTTTCCTATTCTGTTTTTCTCTGTCCATCATTCACAATTTCCTCTTTGGCTTTTTCCTCATAAGCTCTTTCTGCTTTATAGACCGTAAATGAGTTTATTTCAGTCAGACGACTTTCGCAAAAGTACTTCACGCCATTCAGTTCCTTTTATTTTATATATATATATATATATATATATATATATATATATATATTATAGTGGCCTACGGATCACGATTTGATGTGGCTAAGAAAGTAGGCTTACCATAATTACTGAATAAATTATATGAAATTAGGATCACCAGTTTAGGTCTACTGCCCAAATAACAATATTTAAATAAGAGAGAGAAATTACCTTGTTGTTTTGTATTTAATTAAGAAAATAAATCAATTATTTGTTCACAGCAATTAACAGTTCAATAAAAGTATCTATAATAATTAACAATGATATAACGGCATTTATATTATGCTAAAGATGATTGAGTATTAGCAATAAGAAATGGTTATACAGTCTAATTGTTAAGTAAGTACAATGATGATAAACACTAATTTAGGTAGGCTAATGACATGCCGAGTGAACACAAAAATAAATAACGAAGCCTATTGATATCAGAAATAAGGGAAATAATGCCCGTACGGTTGGTACAATAAATGGATTAGGCCGTTAAGAATGAAGTGCATAAAAGAGCACATAAACAATAAGATGCACGACAAGTAAATTATACGAATGATCAAAATAACAGGGTGATACAAAATTACGATATTGGTAAGACACTTGAAATAGGCCTACTGCGATCTTGATGAGAGAGTTAGTTTTCCGGTTGCTTGCGTACACTTGGATATAGCCTAAACGCGACGTACGATTACAATGTGTAGGCTTCGTGTGTTTGATGAATTGCTTAAGACGAAGGCAAAGGAAGCTTACCGCAAATGATGAATACTCTGGAGATTGAAAAGCTACTTGAGGGTTGACCGTATTGCGTTCGCCCTTGCTGACCTTGGAGACTGTAGACCTAGGTGAACGTTGATCGTATTGTGTTTGGCTGAAGGTGAACTTCGAGACTGTAGAGGGCCTGTTGAAATACTTGTTGAACGGGCGCCGATCGAGTTGTGGTGAAGGATGAGCGAGGAGTGAAATGGGTTTGTGGCTTGTAGCTTAATAGGAGGTTTACGGACCTGGGCCTCGAAGGGTGTTTCTGTAGTCAGGTTGGCCTTGCCGGCGAGAGGTTGAATGTTGACAGCCGGTAGCGACTTGTGGTAAGAGGCCAACGGAATGCCTACAGCACTGATGTTCTTTCTTGCAGGTTGGAATTGTAGAGTCGCCTCAAGTGTTGCTTCGTTAGTACAGTTGAAGTGTGACTTGGGAGTGAGGCCGACTGAGGTCGTGATGTCGCTATGTGGAGAGAATAGATTCACGAAGACAAAGTAACGAGCGGAGTGAGAGCGAATTCTAGTGAACTCTGCCTTATATAGGCTTGTAAGACGCTGACTCTTCGCGGGCCTTTTTGGGAAAACACAAGCGTCCTTTTGTTTCCGTTTCCTTGAACAACACATGTGTTTTTCGCTTCCTGATGATTCTAAGATGTCTGCAAAAAGGCGAGGAAGAAGGAATTTCTCTCTCTCTCTCTCTCTCTCTCCTCTCTCTCTCTCTCTCTCTCTCTCTCTATATATATATATATATATATATATATATATATATATATATATATATATATATATATATATATATATATATATGTGTATATATATATATATATATCTATATATATATACTTTTCTAACATAATAAAATAGTAATTTAAAATCACGCCAAATTACAACGAATATTTGTATTTATTAGTTTTACCCTAAAATGGGGGAATTTTTTTGGTTAATATCATATGTTATCGTCAAATATATGTATTTTAAACTATTTTATGAGCAGATATGCACTTCTATATGGCAAAAAGAATAAATACTATAATAAAAAATGATGCATGAGGACATTCACCCCCACCAATTCGAGTAATTTCGATGAACTATTTGGTAGCAATTTTGATGAAATCTTGATTTAGATTCGTATTATAGGAAAAAATAGATTCGTATTTATTGGAAAAATAAGGTATAAAAAGTGACGATAGAAGGATGTATTGATCTTTATTGTTACTTTTTGAATTAGTCGTTCGCTTCATGACTGATGCATTTCATCAGCTAAGATTGCAATTACTGAGGTAATGGAAGAATTTTACCGAAAGCGAAAGCGATGAGGGGTTGAAGTAAAGAGGGTTGACAAAAGTAAATAGACACCCAGGCCCAACGAGGGTGGGGATACCGTGCAAAACTCCCCTGGGCCAGGACCTCTAGGGAGCCCAGAAAGAGGGGGGGGGGGGGGGTAAAATCTAAAAATATTAATAAAGCAATTAATTAAATAACGGAAAATATAATTAATGAACATACATTTTATATACAAACATACAAACAGCCAGACACAAGAAAACCTACAGACTCGACACAACCATTACACCCTTCAATACAGACCAGACCACCAAGATCATCAAAAACATTAAGAATTTGAAGGCTACTGGACCAGACAACATATCTAACATACACCTTAAACACTTGGGCCCACAAGGAATACTAGCTCTCACAAATATCAGCACATATTCATACCAACACTGTATTATTCCTGACATATGGAAACAAGGTAAAATTATTACACTACTCAAACCAAACAAAAATCCAACAGAACCAGCTTCCTATAGACCCATTACTTTACTATGCACACCTTCCAAAGTAACAGAAAGACTAGTCTTACAAATCACCAACCCACACATTCCACTATCGCCTACTCAACATGGATTCAGACCTCACCACTCAACCACGACATTACTCACTAACCTCACGCAGCACATCATGGATGGCATCAACTCCAGACGACCAGCTCAACGTACACTGTTAGCAACAATAGACATTAGTAAAGTATTTGATGCTATCCCACGCTTCCCTCTCATAAACAAAATACTCAACACAAACCTGCACAATAACACCAAAAGGTGGCTGAGCAACTATCTTTCAGGAAGATACTCACATGTCACATTTAATGGCAAGTCATCCAAAAACAAGCTTTTTCCGAACGGGGTCCCTCAAGGCTCTGTTCTCTCACCAACACTCTTCAACTTATACATGCATGACATTCCAACACCCATAGATAACAAGCTTACATTATCATCATATGCAGATGATATCACTCTAACATCCACCCACAACAACATCGACACCGCTACAAATAACCTACAAACATACATAAACAGTATACAAGACTGGCTCACACACAATAGACTCAAAGTAGCGCCCACAAAATCAACCATCACCTTGCTTACAAGCAACACAAAAGAACACCAGGTAATTCCACAGCTTACACTGACAAAATCAACATTCCACACACTCACAGGACCAAAATACTTGGGGTCACATACAACACATCATTATCTTTTGCAAACCATATTCAGGATATTAAAAACAAATGTACGTCAAGACTTAACACGCTTAGGGTACTAACAGGCACAAACTTTGGACACCAGCAGGAAACAACATCACTCATATACAAACAATATATTCGCTCAGTTATGGACTATGCTAGCCCATGCTGGGCACCCATTATCTCAAACACACACATAAACACATTACAGACAATACAAAACAACGCACTTCGTATCATTACAGGATGCACTCAAACAACACCAATAGAACACCTGCACACAGAAACAAAAATACTGAAAGTTAGGGAACATTTAGACATGAGGGGAACACAATTCATGGCAGCAGCGACAACTAACCCACAACACCCTTGCCGCTACATGTACAATCACGCACTGACACCTCGCACCATTAAGGTAACACCAGAGAGACATTATAACCAAATACTCCATTCCATACCACGCCCCACAGACATCACACAATACAGAAAACACATACACACACACCTAACCCACAAAGCACTGACACGACTCGGTCCGAATGCGGTCCTAGGTACGAAGCCGCCACCCATTAACAGGTCAGAGATCAGCCTGAGCAGATCGGATCGAGTTAACTTAGCACGATTCCGATGTGGACATCACCCCAACAACTTACTAACATATAAACACAGACTAGACAACTCCATAGACGACACCTGCCACCTGTGCCACGACACACCACAAACATTTGAACACATTATGACAGACTGTACCGCTCTAGCACAACAACGAACACAACACAACATCACTAGTGCGCTGAACCTCTGGTCCACTCCGAAGAGGGCGATCGGTTACCTGCGTGCCGCCGGCTTGCTCGATCAGGGTGGGCTAATCGGCTAAACAACAACAACAACATACATTTTATAGAGATTATCATAGTCAAACTGAAACAATTAAAATATTATTTGCAGTCTACCAATGCCCAAGACTGACTGACAGATCTGGGAACCATTGTAATTGAAAGCCAGTTAGCCCGTACTTTAAATTTCATCAGAATCATTTACCACTTTGCTAGAGAGAAGGCAAAAGAAAGTACACTTCTAATTATGAAAATCCTGCAGTAAACGAGTGTCTTACCTGCATGGACTGGTACTGCATTTGTAAATTGTATGGTGAAGAATTAATATAATTGATCGCAAAATAAAATGGTCATTTTCTTCCGAGTTGTTTATTCATACTGTATGTTTTGAATAGTGACTTGGACATATAATCAGTTTGCTTGTTATGTACAGAAAAACATTCATAATAAAATACTGAGTAAACAGGGAGACCCATTACCAATCCTTCCCCGGGGCAACTCTTGGCGGCCCTATAGACACCACGATGATTGTCCTCGAGAACAAATGGCAAAGCTTATCAATGGAATGCCAGGACGTGTGTCAGTTTTGCATAATAAAATGGGGAAAGCAACACCATTCTCAATATATGGATTCAATAAATCTGTTGCTATTTATTGACTTTTATTATCAAGTCAAAACCCATAGAAAAAACAGTTATCTTTTACTCTTGTCAACCCAAGTGTCCCCCACAAAAATGTCCTTGTTTCTAAGTAAATGTTCTAACTTAAAATAAAGGAAGCTAGACACAAAGTAAAATGCATAATAGATATGTAAAACATACGAGTTTACTAATTATAATTAAACAATATGTTCAATGTAATCACCATTTTTTCTGACGCAATATTCAACCTTACACAAATGTTTGACATAATTTTTGGAAATTGCTCAGCTGAGATGTTGTTGATTTACCTCATAGACTTTGGTCTTTAGTTCTTTAAGTGTCTTAGGCTTGGTAGAATAGATTCCGTATTTTATGTAATCCCACAAAAAAGATTTAGGAGTGTGAGGTCAGGTGAATATAGGGGCCACTCCACTGGCTCATGAAGGGAGATTAGTCGGCCGGAAAAATGCTTCCTCAAAAAGTTGTTTCACACAGTGTGTGGAGGTGCTCCAATGCTCCATCCTGCTGAAGACTAAACAGTTTTCCTTAAATACTATAGCCTAATGAGGCTTCTGTAGCCTTACTACACTATAGTCTATTGGTAGCGGTATTGTCTATTGCTTTAAGTATGAAATGGTGAAAGAACGATTTTAATGCAAAATATTTATTAGTTATTAAGTAATGAAAGATTAAAAATGTATAGGTATATGCGAAATGAAAAACCTAATCTGTTACCTGTCTGAAGAAGAAACGCCAATAATAAAATATACTTCCATTATAAAATAACGAACAAATAAAAATAGGGGCTTTTTTGGGGGGTACTTCTATTGAGAAATGCGACAAAATTTGGGATTGTTTTCACATATTTCCTATTTATAGAGAGAGCGTGTATCTTTCGGTTATAGAAGGGAGCTAAAGGGGATGTTTCGAACCTATAGGTGATGAGTTTTGTTAAATTAGCCTGCAATTGATATCATATCATATATATAATCTTATGAATTTCCGTACTTTTCTACTTTTTTAAACAAACGTATCATCAGATTTTTCTCTTCATGAACAACCTAAAATACGATAATATTTTATCGATAATATATATATACATACGATAGTATATATACGATAATATATATTATATATATATATATATATATATATATATATATATATATATATATATATATATATATATATATATATATATATATATATACGATATATATATACACATACGATAGTATCTATACGATAATATGCGATAATATATTTATATATATATGTACGATAATATATATACGATAATATATATACAGTATTCACTTCTCAAAGATAACACTGTAAACTTCACAAATTCGAAGACTCTGCTTGCATGATAGAACTGACCCAGTGTTGATAGGGATTTTATTTATGATCTCCAGTATCTACACGGACACACCATTAATATTTCTCGTAACTCTATCGATAACCTCTATCACTACTGGTTATGTATCCGTGGATTTATCTTTTGACACACAACGTACATCTGCCAGTGTCAAAATCCCAAACTTTCTTATTTTCAAATAAGACTTTCTATTTTTCTTTATATAAAATTTTTTGTCAAACTGACAAACTTCAGACTATTATTGAAGACTAAATTATCAAGGATTATATCGGTACCATTTTCATATACAGTTGATTACAAAAGTCGAGATACACACTAGGTCACGCCTATACTTAGTGTATACTGTATTACTTGTCTCAGTTGTTGCATTTGCTATTAATTTCTAATACCGTGGGTTTCGAACCTGTTATAATGATTTCAAAAAATATTTAATGTGGAGAGGGTTGACAAAATTAAATGGACGCCTTTGATACATTTTTTCTTCCATAATTTCTGACTTGATAATAAAAGTGAATAAATAATAACAAATTTATTAAATCAATATATTTAGAATAGTGAACTGCTTTCCCCTTCAAATTATGTACAGCTGACACACGTTCTGGTATGCCATTGATGAGCTTTGCCATTTCCTTCTTCAGGACAATCATTGTGGTGTCTATTTATTTTTGTCAACCTTCTGTATAGAGTTTACAGGATTCATTTCTCGTTTCAACTGTAAGTTCGTTTGTGTGTCTTAAATAATTACCCTACATAATCATAATCTATTTATAATGTGTTCGTTCTACCGTATAATTAATCATAATATTTCGAGATTACATAATAATGACAACCTTTGACGCGTTTGTTTTATTTTAGAATTAATTATGATAATAATTAATCCCAATATTTATGTATTACCTTGTCATAACTATCTATGAAGCGTTTCTTTTATCTTATAATTAATCTAAGAGCCCAATAAAGCCTAAAGCTTAAGGGCCAAATGAAAGGGGGGGGGAAATAATTATTAATAGTTCAAACACAAATATTATATTGTAATAATTTTCATATTTATTTTCACCAATAAAGATTGAAGAGTGAAGATGGTACTCTTTCGGAAAAAAGTTCGCCCACAAAAATAAAAATTTTCAAAAGGCTAAAAAATTACTAATTGGTAATATCCTAGTTTTTTTAGGATATTTTATTCTTTTTGGTGACAATGATGATAAAATTTTTAAAATAAAAACAAATTAGTATTTTTTTGTTTTGTTTAGACATTTTAAGTTCGTAGGCGAACTTTTTTCCAAAACTGTACATACGAAAAAAGCATAACGCATATTCTTCCTGTAAATATTTTAAAATTATAATTATAATAATTATAATAATAATTATTATTATTATTATTTCAACCACTGTATGTCGGAATCACGATATTCTGCAACAGAAGTGGTCCACGAAACGAACAGGACGTCACTTGACCGCCAGTGATAAAACAAGATCATAACTTTACAGAGAAAGGCAACTCCTCAGACTTCCTTGAAATCGATCCCATATATATATATATTATATATATATAAGCCGAAGTTGAATGACTGTAATTCTGGATACAAATTGAACATACCTTGTCTACTGATGATGGGAGTTTATTTTCCGAAACGTATGACATTAAATCTTCATAATATTGACGTGGGCGTTGATCATCCTTTATATTCTTATATATACTGTTTGTGTATATATATATATACACACACTAGATACATTATATAAGTTTAAAATATTAAGGTTTTACTCCCTTTATTAGAATCTTTTTTGGTGAAACTTCAACTTTTTGACGAAACCTTTTAAAAACTTGAAAGTGAATTTTAAAGGATTCTTTTGAAGGATCAAAAATACCTTCCGGACGATAAAAATTAGCTGCGAATTGAATGAACGCTTAAATATAGTAATAAAACTACTGTATTAGAACTGGTATTGTAATGATACCCTTATTATTATTATTATTATTATTATTACTACTAGTAGTAGTAGTAGTAGTAGTAGTAAGTAGTAGTAGTAGTAGTAGTAGTATATTTTCAACTTTGTATATAACATTTTACTTTCTTTTATAAATTTAAATGATTATTATTAAAATGTCTCCATTTGCAATTACATGTCAGGAAAACAGGACAAGTGACTGCGGCAGAAGCTCAGTGGGTCACACCATTTTCCTACAAGCGAAGTGAAGAAGACACTGAGGTCGGGGATTCGAATCCCGATCGTAATAGTAATAATAATACGGGAGTTCGAACAATGGACCGCATTAGTTGTCATGAGCGGTGTACTAGTTTCTGACCTCACTTACTCATTATTAAAACACTCTCTCTCTCTCTCTCTCTCTCTCTCACGAAAGTCCAGGGAACTATCGTCCTATTAGTCTCACTTCAGTTGTAGGTAAATTATTAGAAAGGATAATAGCTGATAGAATCGTTGACCATTTGGATTCCTACAAGCTGCTTGGGGACTCCCAACATGGGTTTAGACGGCATGGTCGTGTCTCACCAACTTGCTCGAGTTTTTCCACGTCATGTTGAGTGAGTACGATAAGAGTAGGGCGATTGATATACTTTATCTCGACTTTCAGAAAGCCTTTGATAAGGTACCTCACCGCCGGCTAATGGCGAAAGTGCGCGCGCTGGGTATCGGTGGGGAAATAGGTAGGTGGATTGAAAACTGGCTGAGGAATAGGCGGCAGAGGGTGGTAATTAAAGGGGCTAGTTCGGGTTGGGCCTCGGTCGCTAGTGGGGTTCCTCAGGGTTCCGTTTTGGGGCCACTGTTGTTTACCATTTACATAAATGATATCGACGGTGGCATCGTCAGTCGGATCGCCAAATTCGCTGATGACACCAAGCTTGGGGCCAATGTTGGGACGCCCGAAGCGATCGAGGAACTGCGTGCGGACCTAGGTAGGATAGGAGAGTGGTCCGAAAAATGGCAAATGCCGTTTAACTTGGGTAAATGCAAAGTGATGCACATTGGCTACGCCAATCCCAAGTCGGACTACTCGATGTTGGGCAGTAATATCGAGGTGACTGATTTAGAAAAGGACTTGGGTGTGCTAATTAGCAGCGACCTTAAGTTTACGAAACAGTGTGTAGAGGTGGAAAAGAAAGCCCAGAAACTATTGGGTTATATCAGGAGGTAATTTCAGTTTCGGAACAAGGAGATTGTGCTCTCACTGTACAATTCCCTTGTTCGGCCGTACCTGGAGTATGCTGTGCAGTTCTGGTCGCCCACCCTCAGGAAAGATATTGAGAGGCTGGAGCGAGTGCAGGCGAGGGCCACAAAGTAATCCCTTCCGTTAGGTATATGGGCTACAATCGACGGTTACGCGCCCTGAACTTGTTTTCGCTTGAAACTCGGAGGCTGCGCGGTCAACTGATCGAGGTTTTCAAGCTCTTACGAGGGTTCAACGATGTCGATTTTAGAAGTATGTTTAGTTTAAATGATAACCCAACTCGCAACAATGGTTGGAAGTTGGATTTGAAACGGTTTAGGACTAGTGTGTGTGGGAATTACTTTACGTATAAGATCTGTGACACATGGAACAGGTTACCTTCGGAAGTTGTGAACAGTTCCTCTGTGGATCAGTTCAAGAAAAGGTTAGACGAAATCTTGCACACTATTTGAGTGTGTAAAGACATTTAGGACCTCAGTCTGTGGAAATTTCTTTTCATATAAAATAGTTAATATCTGGAACCAACTTCCCTCAGAGGTTGTTTCCAGTCAAAGTGTAAATCTGTTTTAAAAAATAGGCTAGACAAAGTACTGAACACACTCATAGTTTAAGATTAAAACCTCAGAAAACTCTGCAGGAGTTCGCTTGCTCGGTGTCTCTGTGAGCAAGCTAAATATAGAGCTATTTATATATTCTCCACTTTCCTGTAAAATTTCCTTGGCTACTTTTCCAGGGTCAAGGTATTTTCTTCAACCTTTTTCCGTACCTGCCTCTGGCAGGGAGGGAGCGGAGGGTGGGGAGAGAGCCTTCTACTTTTCTATCCAGTTTTCTACTACTGCTAGGATAGTTGAAAGAAAAATAAACTTTTAATAACAGGAACAGTTCCTCGGTGGATCAGTTCAAGAAAAGGTTAGACCAAATCTTGCACACTATTTGAGTGTGTAGAAAATTTTCCCTGGCACCCGTTGCCATTGGTACCTCCTCGGTATGGGCCGCAAGGCCTTTTGAGGTACTTCTTTTCCTTGTAACTCCTTGTAACTCTCTCTCGGCGGGAGACTCAAGTTGAAACTCGGCAACGCATACACATCACAGCCATCCAATTACAGAAAACACGCTTACACACTTGCCTGCCTTGTTAATAGACTGGATAAGTATTTTGTAGGAATACGAGGTCGGTACGAAAGTAATGCCTCTTATTTTATTTCTCACTAAATATAATTCCAATTACAATGAAAGTTACAGGGAATATTCATACATACGTGGCAAATATAAAATAAATATAGTAAATAAATATAAAATAAATATAGTAAATAAATATATATTTAAATAAAATAAATATAAACTGAAAAATGAGAGGCATTACTTTCGTACCGACCCTCGTTCATAATTTTCTAATGAAAAAAAACAAAAAAATGCATGGCATGAATTAGGTGAGGTAAAGTTGCCTTTCTGCGGCCCCTATTTCTTTTTTTTTTTCTCTCTCTTGGGTGGCTGGGTACGTGTGAGGGGTGGGGGCATGGTGTTGAAATCTGATATCCTTTCTCAATTCCTGTTTCAACCCCTTTCCTGGAGAAGAATTTCACCACTTTGCCGATGTAATGGCTTTGCGCGTACATGGGTACAGACACGGAAAGTTTGCTATAAATATTAAAAATATGTTCGATGTTTTTGTGACGATACCAAGTAAGTGATATACGATTAGCACAAATATATTATGAGGTTAGTTTATAAAACGATGCTCTCTAGTGTACGATTTCTATGTGTGCATAACGTAATTTTCGAGCTAGTTTATATATTCTCCTTTTTCCTGTAAAACTTCCTTGGCTACTTCTCCAGGGGTCAAGGTAGTTTATTCAACCTTTTTCCGTACCAGCCTCTGGCGGGGCGGGGAGGGAGCGGAGGGTGGAAAGAGAGCCTTATGCTTTTCTATCCAGTTTTTTACTACTGCTACAATAATTAAAAAATGCACTAGTTTAATAAAAGGAACCTCCTCAAAGGTGTTTGATGTTTCCTCTTTTCATTGTATCTCTCTCTCTCTCTCTCTCTCTCTCTCTCTCTCTCTCTCTCTCTCTCTCTCTCTCTCTCTCTCTCTCTCTCTCTCTCGTATTTACCTTCAATTAACGACATTAACTGGTGACACATATTCTTTACTTCTATGCGTTCTGTTTGCCTGAACGTCGCTGGAACATCTATTGAACGTCTATTGAACGCCTCCTGGACGTCTATTGAACGTCCCTTGAACGTCGTATAGAAGTCATTATCGTTAATTAATGTGAAATGTTTATAATATTCGTGTTTCGACGATATTGAAAATATCATTGAAATACCAATCAGCGAAATTAAGAAACACTCAACACTGATATGACCAAAATACTTGGCAAAGATGTCGAACATTAAATATTTGTCAATCAATCCAAATGGATAATCCAACCATGCTATATATGGTTGCACTATAACCATTTAATTGTTACCATGGAAACAAATATAGTCAGTGTCATTATCGTATGAGTGAATTAACTATTTTTATTGGTTGGCAAATACTTAATCTTGGTTGTTGTAATGATCATAATTAGCGGAGAGGGCCAGAAACTGGCACAGTGATCAAACCAATTAATGACTCCCGTTCCTTCAACTCTTGTATTATTTTTACCAGCATCATCAGGGTTCGAACCCCCGATCTCATTATTTTCACTTCGCTTATAGGAAAACGGTGTTACCCACGGACACTGGCTGTTGTTGTAATCAAGTATTTGGGTATAGTTGGATGGAAGATCGTCTTCTACTTTCCACGTCGCAACACCGCTTCTCGTTAGATCAGTGAAATTGAGCCACGTTGGGTCTGTTCAGTAGTGTGATAGGTGACTTTCCTTCGCGATTAGATGATGTAGTAACCTATTATCGTGTATATTTAGATGATGTAGTGACACGTGGTCGCTCGGATTCCAGTTAAGCTATTGTCATATGTGCCCCCACCCCCTGGGTATAAATACAGAGGGTAGCTCATGCGATTAACATAAGATAACAGGGTTTCGATCAAAGTACGTGAGTATCTAACGATGAGACCAAAATAGGGCTTCATCTTTGTCGAGACTTCTTAAGATTTTGGAAGGTGGAATTAAGTCTGTTCTTCGTTTCCCATACAATAATAGTACAGGGTGCTCATAAATTACCTTTACAAATTCAGTTCAAATTGAACTGAATTTGTAAAAATAATTTATGGACACCCTGTTCTTTTTCTATAAAAAAAAAATGTAGTCCACGTGTGATTAGTTACAGTATATGTACTGAATTAAGTTGTTATTACATATCCATACATATATACATTATCAAAATCTCATTTCCCAACGAATAAGGGTGAGAAGGTAGAAACAACACGGATATAAAATACAGAAGGAAGGTCGTGAAGAGAAGAAAAGGTAGAAACTAAAGTACACATTCATTTACACAGGCGTCCTGGTGGACCAGCGGCCTCGACATAACAAAATTCCATACCTGCGGCGCTTCATATGCTTCGTGTGGTTGTGCTTGCTGGCCTTGTCAAAAGTAGAGTCTCAGAAAAATAAATAAATAAATAACTAATAATAATAATAATAATAATAATAACATTAATAATAATAGTACTATAAACGTCCACATGAACGTATGAATAAATACTTGGAATGGTTTAGAAATACAATGCATGCATTTCCTGTATGCACTACTCTGGCTTTATATATATATTATATATATATATGGATCAAGTGTAGTTTACATCCCCCTGACGCAAAAGGGGGCACAAACTACACTAGATCAAAGTTGGGGAACGTAAACTACACTAGGATCTTTAGGAGACATTTTTTAAATGAATCCATCAAATAAAACGTTAAAACTAACGAAAATATGACAACTTCATCTAACCAATCGTCAATATATATTATATATATATATATATATATATATATATATATGATGAATAAAACCACGAAGGGAAAAAAACACAAAGTGGTGCTCAAGCGCTTTCGTCTAATGACATCCTCGTCATTAGACGAAAGCGTTTGAGCACCACTTTGTTTCTTTTCCCTTCGTGGTTTTATTCATCATAAATATTTTTCACGTGTCACTTTCGTGAAATAATTTTCATATATATATATATTATATATATATATATATATATATATATATATATATATATATATATATATATATATATATTATATATATATATATGATTACCTCATAGACTTTGATCTTTAGGTCTTTAAGTTTCTTAGGTTTGGTAGAATAGATCTTGTTTCTTTTGTTACCCTAAAAAAAAAAGGCCATGGGGTGTGAGTTCAGTTGAGTATGGGGACCATTCCACTGGCTCATGTAAGAAGATTAGTCAGCCGGAAAAATGTTTCCTCAAAAGTTAAGAGTTTCTCAGGCAGTGTGTGGAGGAGCTCCATCCTGCTGAAACCACCGTAAATGTAGGGTAATTGCAGTTATTTCTTTTATGAGACAAATTAATTAGTTTGAGTAAAATGTTGTAGCATCTGACGATATGAAATTTATTACTGCTTTTTCAGTTTCATTCTCAAAAGTAGTAGGGACTTCTACACTATACCACCATCATGACCCAAACGTTGAGTTTAACAACACTACGTGGAAGCTCTATTGGAGCGCCAGCATGACTTCCCAATAACAGTTTTGTTTATTCTCTCCCTGTACATGTACACAAACACTCGTCAGTGAAGTGTGCGTTTTGAAAACTCAGGATCTTCTTAGCTTTGTTAACATACATGTTGCGAATTCCATTTTTTTTTTTGTATATGCACAATATTCGTGAAATACCTACTTCTGCTGACAAAAGTAAAATTTACTTTGCGGAATGCGCGCAATAATTTCATAAACCATATTTACGTGTTGCATAGTTCTTGTGGATCGTCGCCAACCACTATTACCCTTATGTTGATTGCTTACATTTCCTTTTGTTTGAAGTTTTCTAACACTTCGTGATATTGTCTTTCTATTGGATCTCAGCATTCATATTCTGTACAAAAAGTTCCTCTGCACCCGCGTCACAGAATTTGTCACATGAAACCACTCAACAATCTTGATTTTCTGTTCCAGCTGCAAACGCGGCATCACTGTTTGGGGGTTCAGCCATATTGTTTCGTGTAAACTGGGTCCTTAAGGAGGCGACTTAGTACAGACTTAGCTTTCCTTAAAGACTATATCTTAGTAAGGGCTTCTATGGCTCTACTAGGCTATGTGTATTGGTAGTGGTACCGTCTTTTCCTAATTTCGTAGAAATTAGGAAAAGTTATTGCTTTAAATATGAAATGGTGAAAAAAATGGTTTTAATATACAATATTTATTAGTATTAAGTAATGAAACATTAGAAATGTATAGGTATATGCAGAATAAAAAGACCCAATCTGTTATCTTTTTGGAGAAGAAACCCCAATAATAAAAAATATAGGCTACATCTATTATATAAAATAACGGATAAATAAAAATAGTGCCATTCTCTTGGGGACACCCTATGTACATAACCAAACTTAAAAACAGAAAGTTTAAAGTCATCTTATAGCTGTTGAAACTCAAAGAAAAAAAAAAAAGAGAAATTTTTATCGCTATTTTATTACAGCTCCTTCAACTTTTTGAAAGAATTGAGGCACACTTTACTCCAACATTATATATATATATATAATTATATATATTATATATATATATATATATATATATATATATATATATATATTAGGGTGCTCCTTATTTTCTAAAGTTGGAAATTCTATGCTCCTGCTCTCTAGAATCGTTCCTTTTTATGAGAAAACAATGTATGGAAATTTCTACAAATCGAGTAAGATTTAGAGGTCGCTCAATAACCTTGAAGTTGTTGTTGTTGTTGTTTAGCATCAGCCCACCCTGATCGAGCAAGCCGGCGGCACGCAGGTAACCGATCGCCCTCTTCGGAGTGGACCAGAGGTTCAGCGCACTAGTGATGTGTTGTTCGTTGTTGTGCTAGAGCGGTACAGTCTGTCATAATGTGTTCAATTGTTGTGGTGTGTCGTGGCACAGGTGGCAGGTGTCGTCTATGGAGTTGTCTAGTCTGTGTTTATATGTTAGTAAGTTGGGGTATGTCCACATCGGAATCGTGTTAAGTTAACTCGATCCGATCTGCTCAGGCTGATCTCTGACCTGTTAATGGGTGGCGGCTTCGCACCTAGGACCGCATTCGGACCGAGTCGTGTCAGTGCTTTGTGGGTTAGGTGTGTGTGTATGTGTTTTCTGTACTGTGTGATGTCTGTGGGCGTGGTATGGAATGGAGTATTTGGTTATAATGTCTCTCTGGTGTTACCTTAATGGTGCGAGGTGTCGGTGCGTGATTGTACATGTAGTGGCAAGGGTGTTGTGGGTTAGTTGTCGCTGCTGCCATGAATTGTGTTCCCCTCATGTCTAAATGTTCCCTAACTTTCAGTATTTTTGTTTCTGTGTGCAGGTGTTCTATTGTGTTGTTTGAATGCATCCTGTAATGATACGAAGTGCGTTGTTTTGTATTGTCTGTAAGGTGTTTATGTGTGTGTTTGAGATAATGGGTGCCCAGCATGGGCTAGCATAGTCCATAACTGAGCGATATATTGTTTGTATATGAGTGATGTTGTTTCCTGCTGGTGTCCAAAGTTTGTGCCTGTTAGTACCCTAAGCGTGTTAAGTCTTGACGTACATTTGTTTTTAATATCCTGAATGTGGTTTGCAAAAGATAATGATGTGTTGTGTGTGACCCCAAGTATTTTGGTCCTGTGAGTGTGTGGAATGTTGATGTTGTTTAGTGTAAGCTGTGGAATTACCTGGTGTTCTTTTGTGTTGCTTGTAAGCAAGGTGATGGTTGATTTTGTGGGCGCTACTTTGAGTCTATTGTGTGTGAGCCAGTCTTGTATACTGTTTATGTATGTTTGTAGGTTATTTGTAGCGGTGTCGATGTTGTTGTGGGTGGATGTTAGAGTGATATCATCTGCATATGATGATAATGTAAGCTTGTTATCTATGGGTGTTGGAATGTCATGCATGTATAAGTTGAAGAGTGTTGGTGAGAGAACAGAGCCTTGAGGGACCCCGTTCGGAAAAAGCTTGATTTTGGATGACTTGCCATTAAATGTGACATGTGAGTATCTTCCTGAAAGATAGTTGCTCAGCCACCTTTTGGTGTTATTGTGCAGGTTTGTGTTGAGTATTTTGTTTAGAGGGGAAGCGTGGGATAGCATCAAATGCTTTACTAATGTCTATTGTTGCTAATAGTGTACGTTGAGCTGGTCGTCTGAAACCTTGAAGTTTCACCCAGTGGTAGATTAGACAGGGGGCTGATCATGTAGTGTTGCCACCTTTTTATTTCAGTAAATTCGGACACCTCTACCCCCAAAGAAAATTATCCTCCCAACCCCCACAGTCCCTTATAATTAAAGTAAACATTATTTTTAAGAAAAAAATATATATAAATTTCCCAAAAATGTGACTTACAAAAAATAGCGGTACTTTATTTTTGTTATATACACTTATTAGAAAAGATGGTCCCAGAGAAGTACGTCAGATTGGTTCAGGAAATGTATAGAGGGGTTACGACGAAAGTGAGGTGTAGTGTTGGTGTGACGGAGAGTTTTGGAGTTGGGGTTGGTCTGTATCAGGGGTCAGCACTGAGTCCATTCCTATTCAACGTGGTGTTGGATGTGTTGACTGAGGAGGTTAGAGGGGTTGCTCCTTGGTGCATGATGTATGCCGATGATGTAGTGTTGTGCGCAGAGACAAGACAGGAGGTAGAACAGCAGCTAGAAAGTTGGAGGGAGGCATTGGAAAGTAGAGATATGAAAGTTAGTCGGAAGAAGACTGAATATCTGAGATGCAATGTACAACCGGATGAAGGAGGGGGGAGTGATATTAAACGGTGAACTGATCAAACGGGTAGATCATTTTAAATACTTGGGATCAACAATCGAGGTAGAGGGGGGGAGCAGAGGGAGAGGTGAATCGTAGGATACAGTCGGGATGGAGGAGCTGGAGAGAGGTGTCGGGAGTTCTCTGTGATCGTAGGATGCCGGTGAAGCTGAAAGGGAAGGTCTTCAAAACAGTGGTTAGGCCAGCCATGTTGTACGGAATGGAGACGGTGCCAATGAAGAAGACTAGTGACAGAAAGATGGATGTGGCTGAAATGAAAATGCTGCGATGGATGTGCGGTGTAACTAGAAGGGATCGAATCAGAAACGAACGCATTAGAGGAACGGTGAAAGTAGTAGAGGCGTCAAGAAAAGTCCAAGAAGCCAGACAGATGGTATGGGCACATGATGAGAAGAGAGGAGGATTACGTGGGACGTAGGGTGCTGGAAATGGAGGTGCCGGGACGGAGAAGAAGAGGTAGACCGAAGACGAGGTGGAGGGATTGTGTGGCGGGAGACATCCGGGAGAAAAATTTGGACGAGGACATGGTGCGTGACAGAAGAGAATGGAGGAGACTCATCAAGAACAACGACCCCATATAGAGATGGGATTTAAGCTGCAGAAGAAGAAGAAGAAGACCACTTATTAGAAAAGTATATAAAAGGTATATTTTCCACGCAATTTATTCTCTCTAAAAGATAATAAAAAGAAATTACAGTGTAAAAGAGTGGTGCTACAATGTACAATCACTCAAACAGATGTATTTTATCATTTATATTCTTAACCCTTTATCGCGCAATGTTACTCTACTGATTTTTTTCTGGCTAACGCCAGACGATTTTATTCAGTCTCGGAAAGACCTCTGTGCAGTAAAGGGTTAAGAGACGTTTGCTTAATCAATATTCAATGGTTAAATACGTGGAAGCTAATGTAAGACCATTAGGCTCCACTACATCACCAACTCCCGCATTACATCAACGACATATATTGCAAATTCATGTTAATTACGAGACTATTCCCTCGGGCTCATTTTTCTCCCTGGTTCTTTCGTCTTCCAATGTTTTCCGAGTCCCCATCACAGTATAACAACTTAAACAGTACTTCCACAAAGAATATTAAAAAAAAGTTTCAATTTATTTAGGAAAAATGTATTTGTAGCGCCTCTGAACAGCATCATAATTACGTATCAAGAGCGATGGAAAATTTTCCGGAGGATCCGCACTCCGAACGCGCTGTACGTATATCTGCATAA
This sequence comes from Bathynomus jamesi, assembly GCA_023014485.1. NCBI lineage: Eukaryota > Metazoa > Arthropoda > Malacostraca > Isopoda > Cirolanidae > Bathynomus > Bathynomus jamesi. The sequence continues at coordinate 55,068 of JAJOZX010002293.1, forward strand.
CTGGAAAACATATTTAACTACTGCACTACTTAAGTCACGCCAAAATGCGGACATGTTGCTTGGCACTTGCCTGTCCTCACACGAATCCGGCAAACTACGTCCAAATGAAGATGCGATCTGGACACAGGACATTTCTACTCATTTCCGGACTGTACGGACGAAATCCGGACGGGTGGCAACACTAGGCTGATGGGACTGCAGCCCCAGGCCCACCAAGAAACATAGGAACACAGGAACTGTATCAAGTTACTTGTAACTTGATACAGAATATATGCTTTCTTTGTTGAATATACTGGCCTATGTTTTCATACTCAGAATCAGAATCATATACCATAGGCCCATTTGGATCCATCAGCCCCAAGCCTATCAGGCCATTAATCCGCGACTGTTCTTACCCCCCACCCCAGCCCACCCAGAAGACTAAACTAAACGAAGAAAAAAAAAAAAATGTGATAATTAAAACCCACTCTAATAGACAGAGTTTATTTCCACAACAGTTTCGATGCCCACTGGCATCCTCTTCGGGTGGATACAGAAAAACGAATGAACCAAAAACAAGAGGGAAAACAGTCCAGGGACCATTAAGAAATTCGCACCTAGGTTAAATCCCGTTCTCCCGACACTGGAAGGGCATTTTTATGAAAGGGACCCGCTTATAAGTACATTCGCACAAATTTAAAACTATCTTCTTCTATAAATACAGATTCTATTATTTTTTTTACATAATTATTACATTTATTATTAAATTTATTACATTTAATATTGCATTATTATTTATTACAGAAATTATAAATTTATTATTACATTGATTATTACACTGTTGTTTATTATACAGAAATTGTAAACCGAAAAACGAATGAAAAAGGCGAGAAAGAAACAATCCAGAGATCATTAAGGAATTCGCACCCTAGGCTAGATCCCGTTCCCACGACCCCAGAAGGGCTTTTTTTTTTTTTTTTTTTTTTGTTAAAGGGTCCCGCTTATAAGTACATTCGCACAAATTAAAACTCTATCTTCTTGTTCTATACATACAGATTCTATTATTTTGACATAATTACTGCATTTATTATTGCATTTACGTTTTTTAACATTTATTATTATTATTACCTTTACACTAATTATTATATTTATTTTATTACCTTTATTATTACATTTATTGCATTTATGTTTATTTCTACATTTATTACTTCCATTATTACATTTACATTTACGTTTATTATTCCATTTACATTTTACCGAAAAAAAAAAAAACGAATGAACCAAAAGCGAGTAAGGAAACAATCCAGAGACCTTTAAGAAATTCACACTTAGGTTAGAACCCGTTCACCTGACGCCATAAGGGATTTTTTGACCAAGAATCTCATTAAAGAGTCCAACTTATAAGTACCTTCACACAAATTGAAATTATCTTCTTGTTCTATACATACAGATTCTATTATTTTTCTTTTGACATAATTATTACATTTATAAAGTACCTTACTTGATTCCCAATCTATAGCATGATTATTTTGGCTGGTATTAAAGAACACAAATATGCCTTCAGAAGTTGTAATACTAATAATGCCATTTTTTATCACGCCAGCCAAAATAATCATGCTGTAGATTGGGAATCAAGTAAGGTACTTTATAAATGTAATAATTATGTCAAAAGAAAAATAATAGAATCTGTATGTATAGAACAAGAAGATAATTTTAATTTGTGCGAAGGTACTTATAAGTTGAACCCTTTAATGAGATTCTTCGTCAAAAAATCCCTTATGGCGTCAGGTGAACGGGTTCTAACCTAAGTGTAAATTTCTTAAAGGTCTCTGGATTGTTTCCTTATTCGCTTTTGGTTCATTGTTTTTGTTTTTTTCGGTAAAATGTAAATGGAATAATAAACGTAAATGTAATAATGGAAGTAATAAATGTGGAAATAAATATAAATGCAATAAATGTAATAATAAAGGTAATAAAATAAATATAATAATTAGTGTAAAGGTAATAATAATAATAATAATAATAAATGTTAAAAAACGTAAATGCAATAATAAATGCAGTAATTATGTCAAAATAATAGTCTGTATGTATAGAACAAGAAGATAGAGTTTTAATTTGTACGAATGTACTTATAAGCGGGACCCTTTAACAAAAAAAAAAAAAAAAAAAGCCCTTCTGGGGTCATGGGAACGGGATCTAGCCTAGGATGCGAATTCCTTAATGGTCTCTGGATTGTTTCCTTCTCGCCTTTTTCATTCGTTTTTCGGTTTACAATTTCTGTATAATAAACAACAGTGTAATAATCAATGTAATAATAAATTTATAATTTCTGTAATAAATAATAATGCAATATTAAATGTAATAAATTTAATAATAAATGTAATAATTATGTAAAAAAAATAATAGAATCTGTATGTATAAAACAAGAAGATAGTTTTAAATTTGTGCGAATGTACTTATAAGCGGGTCCCTTTAATAAAAATGCCCTTCCAGTGTCAGGAGAACGGGATCTAACCTAGGTGCGAATTTCTTAATGGTCCCTGGACTGTTTTCCTTCTTGTTTTTGGTTCATTCGTTTTTCTGTATCCACCCGAAAAGGATGCCAGTGGGTATCGAAACTGTTGTGGAAATAAACTCTGTCTATTAAAGTGGGTTTTAATTATCATATTTTTACCTTCACGTAGAAAAAAGTGAAGTTTTTAAAACATGTGAACTGATGAGATATGTAAAACTGAACGACAAAAAAATCGGATAGAACTGGGACAATGCCATATGATGCCATATGATTTGGTACCGTAAGCAGTAGCTAAAATTTCAGTGCTCTTGAGCGATCTCTAAATATTATGCAATTTAAAAGAAAATTGACACAGTTTTTTTCATTACATGGAACAATTTTCGGGGGTAGGACGTTTAAGTAAAAAAAAAAAAATTCAACCCTCTAGCCAAGAAGTACCCTAATATATATATATATATATATATATATATATTCGATGTCAAAAGGCTTGCCGCACCACTATAATGTAGGTAGTAGTAGAAGTGACAAATGAATTTCTTAGTGTGTTTCATGGGTGTTGTCATTATGACGTCATACATTAACTTTAACATTTCTCTCATGTTTAATGTTTATTACCATAAGATAATTTAACTTTTACTACGTAATTGTGGCTAATATTAACTTTCGGGGACATCAGATTTTGATGATCCGCTTATTTCATCAGTGGGACCAGTTAGCTAAGGGTGACCCTTACATCTGGGTAACTTACACCAGGTTAGATGGTCGTTCTATGTTGGTTAATTATTTTCAAGGTCACTAACTTTCTGCCAGCCAGTGATAAAAAAAAAACTGGTGTCCCCGAAACTTAATATTTACTATACTTTTAAAGATTTATCATTTATGTATATATAAACCTTGCTTTTGCCTCTGCCCGAATTGTTCATTCTGACAAAGGTCAAACTTGTTGCTCCACCTTAGACCAACAGTTTAATGTGGAATCCGAACCACGACCGGCCACGGGTGGTCAGAAATTACAAAGTCCCGCCTGAACTCGGTCTCACGACCTCCCCGATCAGCAGCAGCCCAGCGTCTTAACCACTAGGCTACCCAGGGTACCCATTTATTTACTAACCAGTTTTTATTGTATGGAAGGATGAGCCGCTGGGTTATGCTAACTACTGCGCATTCATATATATAATATATATATATATATATATATATATATAGTAAAATTTTATTCCATTTACACGACAATAAAACAATGCTTTTTCATTTGTTTCCAATAGTTTTGTACTGGTTTCCATGGTAACCATTATGAAATGCTTTAAGAAATTCAATTCCGAGTCTCGTTATTTTCTAAGTAATAGTGAAAGACTTCTGACATCGAACATTATATATATATATATATATATATATATATATATATATATATATATATATATATTATATATATAATATATATATATATATATGGGAATGAACTCAGAATGGTTTCCTGAGGTTTTTTATGATACACACAGACCGTGCATGGAACAAGGAACTCTTCTAGGAAAATTAAATGACAAATACTATAGTTTTTTCTTTTTCATGATGCTAGCCCGACGTGGGCAACGGGTCACTCGCAAAGAGGTCCCAAAAATATAGCTTCCCTCACCAGCTATCTGCAAAGCGGATAGGATCCAGCTTTGGGACAGGATCTAGGGTTTAAAGCAGCCTAGCCCAGCTACATTTAGAACCTCAATATAAGCAAAAGATTCGCTGCGTTCACGTCAGATTGAATACATCAAAGAAAAAGGGGTAACTATTATATTTTTAGCCAAAAACCAAAATTTAAACCTCAACTGGCAGAATTGAGCGTCCACTTTTCAAGGTCTGTGTGTATCATAAAAAACCTCAGGGAACCATTCTGAGTTCATTCCCATCATGAAACGGACATGTTATGTGCCTTGAAAAGTGGACGCTCAATTTTGCCAGTTGAGGTTTAAATTTTGGTTTTTGGCTAAAAATATAATAGTTACCCCTTTTTCTTTGATGTATTCAATCTGACGTGAAGGCAGCGAGTCTTTTGCTTATATTGAGGTTCTAAATGTAGCAGGGCTAGGCTGCTTTAAACCCTAGATCCTGTCCCAAAGCTGGATCCTATCCGCTTTGCAGATAGCTGGTGAGGGAAGTTATATTTTTGGGACCTCTTTGCGAGTGACCCGTTGCCCACGTTGGGCTAGCATCATGAAAAGAAAAAAACTATAGTATTTGTCATTTACCATTACTTATTCAGACTATAGTGGATTTAATTTTCCTAGAACAGTTCCTTGTTCCATGCACGGTCTGTGTGTATCATACATATAATATATATATATATATATATATATATATATATATATATATATATATATACAGGGTGTTTGAAAACTTTCTGTACAAATTGTAATGGGGGATAGGCAACACCAAGACAAACCCTTT
>JAJOZX010002293.1:65000-102500 GCA_023014485.1 Bathynomus jamesi
GGGTATGACCAAATCTAAGATTTATGGGCCCTTTTTCTTTGCTGAAGCTACAGTTACAGGACTTATTTATCTGGACATGCTTAAGCAATTTCTGAAACCCCAGCTTCATTCAGATGGTATTGTAAACACCGTTGTCTTTCAACAAGATGGGGCACCTTGTCATTACGCAAACATTATTCGGGAGTACCTAAATGAACGATTTCCAAATCGGTGGATCGGACGTGAAGGCAACAGTCCCTGGGCGGCTCGATCTCCTGATCTAACGCCCTTGGATTTCTTTGCATGGGGCTTTATCAAATCAAACGTCTATCAAACGAGGGTTACAGATCTGCAAGATTTACGTGCTCGTATCGTAACAGCAGTTACAAACATAACCCCTCTCACGCTCCAAAATTTGTTCCGCAATGCTGCTGACAGATTCGAACTCTTTCGAGATACTGATGGTGCTCATGTACAATAATATGCTTAAGTATTCATTAAATGTATGCCTTCTATTATATTGTTATTGAATTTTACTCTTTTTGCTACGTTTTCACTGAAATAGATAGGGACTTTACTTTATAAGCACCCTGTATTGTTACCGGATAAGGGTACTTGTTACAGGATGAAGCACCGGTTACCGGAACTCCTTTCTTTCTCGTTTATGGGTTCAAAAAGCAATGTGGTGTTCACCGAACAATTTAGCTAATCGATCCATTAAAAGTTCAGTGAAAGAAACATTTAAATAAGTTAAATATATTTACAAAACCTAAAATCTAAACTTAAATTAACACAAACTTAAATTAACATTTAAACCCATGCACTTAGCTTAATAAAATAATATATAAACAGTACGTCGTGTTCCTACTTAAAGTAAACCATCACTTTATTTCGGCTAGTTCAGTCGCAGCAGTGTCCAAAGCCATTGTAAATGTTTAGACAGGCAGGAAAGGATAGGCTTTGCTTCCAATCCTGCCTTGACTTCGAATTTATTGAAGCTCAGCCTCGGAATGGGGCCACAAAGCGTTCTTACCGTTCACGTTCAGCTCGGGTAGACGAAACGGTTTCAATTAAACCAGGAATTCAGCTTCCCATCCGAACCCAAGCGTTGTTCCACATTCCAAATTTGAAGCCTCGTATAAAGGCTTCAACACTTGCACTATAGGCAATGCTCAAAGACCACTGTACTCTGTACCCTGAAGTGATTGCAGATCTAATGCTGACAAACTCAGAACTTTTAAATATCCAACTTTCTTGTAAACTTCTAACTTTAAATCTCCCGCTTCCAACCTTTGTTGTTCAGATCACAAGCACGAATCATCCCCAAACTTCCATTACTATCTTTTACCTTGCTCACTTTCAAATCATTCACACCAAGCTCTAGTCTCACACTCCACCAATCGCTCACATTCAACTTTCACAATGACCCTACCATACCAATCACACACTTACATTATATATATATATATATATATATATATATATATAATATATATTATATATATATATATATATATATAAACGTATTTTTATAATTTTAATAATTTTAAATATACAGTTCACTTTTAAATCTATTTAGTTTATCTCCTAATTTAAGGGACGAATTCAAAAGCTAAATCATGAACTAAACTGGACTGTACACTGACAGTAGTATGGCCGAAAAAAATACTATGAACACCATCAAAGTAATCTTACTCGTACAAAAAAGTACAACTCTTCCAAGATTGAGTGTACAAATAAGGGGTGAATGATCCTTATAGATCAATGTATGAGGCGATGTTAAATAATTTTATATTATCAAATAAAGGCTAAACGTATCGCCACTATCAATCCTTCATAATTATGAAAGTAAAGTAAATAATTAAAAAGGAAAAAATAAGTATTTTTGTATGTAAGGGTGGAGAATTAGGGCGGGTCATACTATGCATTTTTTTTAAATCAATGGAGAGGGGTGTTCAAATGACATATTTTGGTGTATAGAACACAATTCTGAAGAAAATATTTAATTCTGATAACCCTAACCTACATCATTTTGCAGTTGATTATTATTAAATTGTTGATTATTTTACTATTGTAGTTACCCCAGAATATGTCTTCTCACGTTTTCTATCATGGCTGCTCACGTTATCTCTCATAGAGCATTGTTCTAACTAATTCATATAAACATATAATGTAATTCATATAATAATAATAATATTTAAATACTCAAATAAAAAGGTGTGCCATTCCACTTAATTGTAATTATCATACAGTTTGGTGTAAGGTATAGCATAGGGCTGAGGCCAACTGCAGCGATAGCAACAGCAGCTCTGATTGACGCAGGAATCATCACAGAAGACAATACAAGTAAAGTGATTGATAAGAGCAAGGTCAAGAGAGCACAGGAGAAGTTGATGAGAGAGCTGGGGGAACAGTTCGAGAAGAAGTGCAGGGAGGAGGGGGGGATCTCTTGCATCCTCTTTGATGGGCGGATTGACCTGACCAATGTGATGATGGAAGCTGAGGGCAGTGACCAATCTTTTCCCGCAAAGATCAAGGAAGAACACTATAGTGTTGTTAGTGAGCCTGGCAGCTACTATCTGTTCCACTTTACCCCAGAGAAAGCAACTAAAGAGGAGTCACATGCGGAGAAGATTGCTAAGGTCCTGTTTGCCTGGCTGAAAGAGAGGGGTTATGATAAGACCTTGTTGGCCATTGGAGGAGACTCAACAAATGTCAACACTGGTGTGAAAGCTGGAGTAATGCGGAAGCTGGAGCTGCACCTGGGGAGAAAGCTGGTCTGGTTGGTGTGCAACCTGCACACTGTTGAACTTCCCCTGCGCCATCTCATTGTTGACCTTGATGGCCCTACTCTGTCGGACAAAAAATTATCCGGGCCAATAGGAAAGCTCCTTGATTCTGCTACAGACTTTGATATCAATCCAAACTTCACCCGAATCTCTGTTGGCCCTCCACTGATCAAGCTTCCTGACAAGGTCATTCAAGATCTCTCAACTGGTCAATACTATGGCTATAAAATTGTCTGTGCAGTCAGGGATGGAGTACTTCCTGCAGGGCTGGCTCTGTTAGAGATAGGACCAGTAAACCACAGCCGCTGGCTCACCACAGCGAACAGACTTCTCAGGCTCTGGGTGTCAAAGCACGGACTTAAAGGAAAGAACCTGAAGATTCTGCAATTCATTGTGGAATTCATCATTGGAGTGTATTACCCATGTTGGTTCAACGTGAAGGTCAAGCACTCCTGGATCGAAGGGCCTAGGCACATCCTCTTTCAGCTGGACTGCCTCAAGTCCAGAGAAAGGAGGTGCTGGATATTGTGATGCCAACTGTGAGAAGATCTGCTTGGTATGCCCACAGTGAAGTCATCCTCCAAACACTACTCTGCTCTGAGGATCAGAAGGAGAGGATTGAAGGGGTGGAGAGAATCCTGGCCATCAGGGAGAGGGGGACCCGGACACTCAGCTGGGGGACTCCTCTGTTAGGAGCAGAAGGACACCTGACATCAATTGTGATGCTTCCAGCATCGGTGACTTGATCAGCTGGTCAGAAGGTGTGTCAGAGCCACCTCTCACCTGCTCTCTAAGCACCTCAGAGGTGAAAAACTTCATCAACACCCCCATGGAGGTGCGCAACTGGCCTTGCCACACACAAAGCATTGAGAGGGTTGTTAAAATGGTGACTGAGGCTTCTGCTAAGTACTTCTCACAGGAAAAGAGAGATGGAGGGATCAGGGCTCAGGAGACCAGCAGGAAGCTGATGTCCAAGTCTGAGTCAAAGCAGGATTTGTGCAACCTGGCAAAGTTCAAGATGTCAGGAGAACGTTCTTTGTAATTATATCCAGTGATATACATGCAGTTCACCTATTAATAAATATATGTAAAGTTGATTTGGCCTTGTCAATATAAATGATTTACCTTATATCTTTTAATATATTATAAAGGGGTTCAAAAGGGTAAAATTGGCAATTTAGAAATACAAAATGATGTAGGTTAGATTTATCCTATCCAAACAATAAGCTCATATTTGAATTCCCCATGTAAAAACACATAATTTAGACACCCCTGATGGTAGGATTTCCTTCAGATTCATGTTGTCACCTGAGTACGACCCGCCCTAGACTGGAGAATGGTTGTTAAACTTTTAAAAGAAATATTGAATCACCTGAAGATCAGGGCCCCCAGCCTTTTTTAGTTAGCTTTATAAGGCTAACTAACGAAAATATCACGACCTAACCTAACCAATCGTCAAGGGCGTACAGTTGACCTAACGATTGGTTAGGTTAGGTCGTGATATTTTCGTTAGTTAGCCTTATATAGCCTTATATGGCTAACTAAAGAAGGCTGGGGATCCTGATCTTCAGGTGATCCGAAATATTTAATATAACTGATCCTAAAGAGGTAATTTAAGTCCAAGTTCTAAAGCCAATAAACTTTTACATCGTTACAGAAGGTGCGATTTGAATAATTAAAATTTGTCATAAAATGTTACGTTTATTGCTTATATTAGAGCCTCTTAAACTTAAGAGAATAACGAAATTACACTTAACGCCATCATAAAAGACGTCATATTCAAACACATTTTACGATGTACACGGCGTTCAAAAAGTCGTGTGCAGTTGTAAATGTAAAACGTATTTCCAAGTGCGACTTTTTGAACACCCTGTATATTGTTGACAAGAGTAAATAGACACCTTCGGTTTTTCCATAGCTTTTCATTTGATAATAAAAGTGATTAAATAATAACAGATTTATTGAATACAGTATTTAGAATGGTATTGGTTTCCCCCTCAAATTATGTAAAGCTGACACACGTTCTGTGAAATTCCATTAATGAGCGTTGCCATTTTGTTCTTGAGGACAATCATCGTGGTGTCTATTTACTTTTGTCATCTCTCTCTCTCTCTCTCTCTCTCTATATATATATCGGGTGGTCCGAAAAAAATGACGCATTTTTTAAAAATTAATATCTCAGTAACCCCCTTCCTTATCATGACAATTTTTATATGCAAGATACTTTCAAACTTCTTTTTTTGAATGCAAGAAACGGAATTCTGATATCTTTTATAGTTTTCTCGCAATTAACAAAAGTAACAACATGGGTCAAAAAACAAAAATCGCAATATAATATCCGTTTTTTTATATGATATCATTTTTATACGATATCATGCGATATTTTTGCAAGTTATTACAAAACTCTACAGGAATGAACAAGTTAAATTGTGGATATTTTTATTTTTTAACAATTCGTCAGTACCCTTAATGATGATGTCAGAGGAAGATCGTATTCTCATTAAAAATTGTTACTGTGAAAAAGGATGGAAGACTGGAAGGTTATTGCAAGAGTTTCCCGGCAAAAAGTGGAAAAGGCGTGCAGTGGAAAGACCCTTAAAGAAGATTCGCGAATCGGGAAGTACTGCCAGAAAACCAGGAAGCGGTAGACCTAAAACAGCTTCGGTTCCAGAAAATGTGGATTACATCAACGATAAAATCTGCTCTCAAGAAGATAAACCAGGAAGTCATTTGTCACAAAGAACAATTGCTAAACATTTGAATATTGGAAAGACTTCTGTACACCGAATAATTAAAGCACAAAAACTAAAAGCCTTCAAAAGAATAGTATCTTCTAGAAAAGTGATAGTTAAGGATAAAAGAAAAACAGGTGCAGAAAGTTACTTGATAATTTCTCTGTCGTTGATATTAAAAATAGTCTTCACGGATGAAAAAGATTTCACTCTAGAAATTCCGCGAAACCGTCAAAATGATGTTGTCTACGGCGTGGTAAAAAGTGTGACATTTCAATAAACAGATTGTATCATGAAACGTCAAGATTCTCCAAAAAGGTTATGATATCTGCAGGGGTCTCTTGGAATGGCAAGACAGATGTTCATTTTATTGAAACTGAAAAGACAAAGGTGAATTCTGCAAATTACATTGAACTTTTAAGAACAAAATTGTTGCCGGATTGTCGTCGCCTGTATCAAGAAAATGATTTCATATTTCAACAAGATGGAGCACCGTCGCATACAAGCTACGCCACACAGTCGTTTCTGATTAGCAATACACCAAAATTAATAACGAAAAATGAGTGGCCACCACAAAGCCCAGATTGTAATCCTATGGACTACTCAATTTGGGAGTTACTAAAAGAGAAGGTTTACCGAGGTCGACGAGAAAATTCACCGAATCAGAATTAAAAAGTAAAATACTTGAATCTTGGCAAGAAATTGGCATTAATGAAGTAAGAAGTATTATTTTTGTGTGGAAGAAAAGACTTAGATTAGTGTGTCAACAGAGTGGTGGTCCAATCGATCATTTACTGTAAATTAATTAGTTAAATTTCTGATTAAATTTTTCCTTTCTCATGATATTCGTTTTTTTGACCCATGTTGTTACTTTTGTTAATTGCGAGAAAACTATAAAAGATATCAGAATTCCGTTTCTTGCATTCAAATAAAGAAGTTTGAAAGTATCTTGCATATAAAAATTGTCATGATAAGGAAGGGGGTTACTGAGATATTAATTTTTAAAAAATGCGTCATTTTTTTCGGACCACCCGATATATATATATATTATATATATATATATATATATATATATAATAAACTTTTATTCTGTCGTAATGTAGTGGCTAGCGCCTTCACCTCCTACTCAAGTGGTAGTGGTGGCGATTTTTTCATATATATATAAATATTATATAATATATTAATGGCAGTCTTAAATGGGAGTCATGAGCCATACAACCACGCTACAATGGCGTAAAGAGTAATACAACTTATCATACATTTCAACAACCGAGGAAAACGTATAATGCTGTCGCGTCCAGCTGTGTTTTACATATTAACCTCCAAACCCGAAGTTGCGCTAGCTTTAACCTCGTCATAACGTGACTTCTAGAATTCCATTAACTCCATTAATTTGTGTCACACAAAATCACGCGTAATCACGCGTGCTCATACGCGTTATACAGTATATATATATATATATATTATATATATATATATATATATATATATAGATATATATATATATATATACACCATAATGTTTATTTATTTATTTATTTATGAAAATGCATAAAAAGTATGAGATCCCTTCTGTACAAACCTTTCATCTTAACATCAACAATTTAATATTTGCATGCAACATCCTACTTCATTCCCTCGTTTAAGATGTGAAAATGGTACAATTTTTTCCTTACATTAAAAGTTACCTTACATTAAGGAAATAAAAAATGTGTAGCAGAACGAAAAAGGCCACACTCCTATTCTCAGCTCATCAATTTTAATGCTAAGGAATAGCAAACTTCCGATGAAGCTTACATATATGAGCTCCAATATTTTGCGCTTTCGACCCCTTTAAATAGACGAGCTTCGCTAAATTTCAGTTATATACTGTGTATATATATATATATCAGTGGCGTGCATTCGGGGTAAGCTAGGTAAGCGCCGCCTACCCTAATAAAAATCTTATTAAAGATATTAAAGACAGTACCGTATTTTTCAGAATAGTCTACAGTACATACCCACTAGCCAGGTATGAAGTTTATCATTAGCTACTATAATTATATAATATGTACAAATTGTACATATAGTGCGTGTGCTCGCACGCAATACCGCTTACCCTGTAGACCGCACGCCACTGATATATATATATATATATATATATATATATATATGGTGTTCCATAAGTCCTGTCTCATAGGAAAACTTATTTTAAATTAAATTTTGAAAAGTAATAAATTAGAACCAAAACAAATGTTCAAATTAATGTTTTGTTTTGGGACCTTTTTTTTTTTGTTGCAGGTAGAATAACGCAATGGCTGATATAGAAATGAGTTACACTCGTGAGGAAACAGCCTCCGCCTTTTTTCCATCCATAATCCTTTCCCTTACGTACGTAGTGATCTTAAGGAATGAATAATATTTGTTCATGCTTTTACATATACCCCCATATCATGCTATCTTATTCACACTGATGAACGTGAAACGAGATTTTGAGAAACAAGTGTGTGATATGAAGTAACGTTATCCCATCTGTGCCAGTCGGGATGGGAAGAAAGATGCGTGAACTGCATTCGATATGAACTAAACGGAGAAAAAGTTACGTATGAATCTTAATATTTTTACGAACGTGACTGATACAAGTTGCGCCCAGGGTAAGAGTAAGAGTAAGAGTAAGTAAGGGTACAGTCAGTTAAAAGGTCCTTTCTCGAATCTCATTATTTCTTACCGATATTTATTAGTGAAAAACACCATGTTTCACGATAGAACATTTTGGACCAACTGTTCAAGCGAGTAATTAACCGTAGGAATTTATCAACCTGAAAGAGGTTTTTTTCTTGCACAGCAGAAGGATTAATTAAGAACTTCGAAGAGGTATCGTGAGTTTTCCATCTTCGTCGAAGAAGTTCGAGAAAGGTGCATTCTTTATCTGCGTCACATCGATAGTGATATTGGAAATTTTTTAAATGGCAAAACCCAAATTTTACAGAAGGAAATTCAAACTAATGTCTGAGACGTTTACTAGCGTTTGACAACTAATCGTTAAAATAGTTAAAAAACGAAAATTGAGTCTAAATTTTTTGTACGATTATCTGCCAACATGAAAAAAAAAAAAAAAAAAAAACACTAAATTTTGGGTAGGTGGAGCTTACTAGATTTTTGATATATCACTATCAGTATGTTTTAGCATCCCTTTAACAGTTTGGGAAAAAAATTCTGATCCTTACATGGTGTCACTCACCATCCACGTTAACCTAACCTAACCTAACTTCCTCTTTAGGAGCAGGAGATTGTAGAAACCAATCAACCAGGGATTTCCTCGACTGGAGGGGAGTAGTAGGGGTGGAGAGGCATTAGGCAAGAGAGAGGAAGTGCTAGAACTCCCATTTATCCTGTCACTGTCCTCCTTAGCTGATCTTTTACCGTGTTTCATCTATCTTGTGAGCAGTCCAGCACGCTCTCAAATACACACTTCTCTTCCTATTCCTCATTACACATACATGCATCTTACACACTACACAATCTTTTAAAATGAAAAAAAAGGCATCAACTTCAAGAGCTTCGAAGTCCCCTGGGGAAGGAGCTATAAATGTCACCACTTCTAGCTCCCCCGCTGTCGATACCACTTTCGTGGTCTTTCCTCAAAGTTCCAAAATGTTGAACACCACCTCTCCTCCTCTAAACCTCACCTTCTCTTCCTCACTGAAACTCGGGTGTTTGGGACGACTGACAGCAACCCTTTTTCTGTACCCTACTACTGTCTCTATACTCATTTTCATTCCAAAGGTGGATGTTGCGTATATGTACGCATTGACCTAAATTACTCTCGTATTCCTGAACTTTGAATCCTCCAAATTTTACACCCTCTGGCTACGGCTTACATGCCAATTTCAAACTAAATACATCTGCACTGTCTACCTTTCTCCTAATTCTACTGACTATCCAAAACTCTTTGACTACCTCACTTTCAAAGTGAAATACATTCTATCCCACTTTCCTTCCCCTGAAATCTCCGTTTTAGATTTGAATGTTCCCCACCACCTTTGACTTTCCTCCCATTTCACTGACTTCCCTGGTGAACTAGTTTACAACTTCTCTATCCTGAATGATAGAATGGAATGATTACTGCCTCCGTGACCGGGACCCCTTCAAGTGTGCTGAGCGCATCACGGAGGTGATTCTCTCGTCCATTCCATATTTTATTCCTGCTACTAATGCAAAAAAAAAAGGATTTAACTTTGCTTGTTCTAATACTATCCGCAACCGAGAGGAGGCTTTCAGAAGATACAGGCGCTATTCAACTCCTGACTCTTACTTAGCTTATATTTCTGCACGGAATCGTGCAAAAATTGGTCTTCGACTCGCCAAAAATAACTTCATCAGACAAAACTGTGAAAACCAATCCATTTCTAATTTATCTCGCTCTTTCTAGCACATGGCCAAGAACCTCTCCAACAACTTTATTTCTTCTTTCCCTCCTCTTTTCCATTCCGACGCGACGGCTCAGTTGCCGTCTATTCTCCTGATAAAGCTGAACTCTTCGCTTAAACTTTCGCCTCCAACTCAACTATGGACAATTTATGTGCTGTTCCTCCATCTCCCTTTGACTTAATTATGTTTGAAATTAGAATCTCTTCCAAAGATGTTTATTCTGCTCTATGTGGGTTCAACTCTCGAAAGCCGTACGGTCCTAATTGCGTCCCTCCTGTTGTTCTCAAGAACTCTGCTTCTGAGCTGACACCCTCCCTAGGCAAACTCTTTCCTCTTTGTCTTTCATCTGGTACTTTCCCTTCAGCTTCTGCCAAAGAAGGGTGACCGCTCTTAACCCTCCAACTATCGTGCAATTATTTTGATTTCTTGCCTTTCTAAAGTTTTTGAATCTATCCTTAATAGGAAGATTCTTAAACACCTCTCTTCTCACAATCTTATTTCAGATTGTCAGTCTGGGTTCCCAAAGGGACGCTCTATTGACGATCTTCTTGCATATATTCTGACTCTCGGTCATCCTCCTTTCGGCATTTCGATGAAACCTTTGTTATTGCGCTAGACATATCTAAAGCTTTTGATAGTGTCTGACTGAAATCCTTAATTTCCAAATTGCACTCCTTCGGTTTCTATCTTTCATATACACCTTCCTCTCTAATTTCCTTTCTGGCCGATCTATAGCCGCGGTTGTAGATGGTCACTGTTCTTCTCCTAAAGCTATTAATAGTGGTGTTCCTCAGGGCTTTCTCCTGTCATCTAGTCTTTCCCTTTTATTAATCAGTAATCTATTAAGTCGCACTTCCTCTCCTATCCAATCCTGTGCCGATGATTCCACCCTTCACTTCTCCATCCGCTTCACAAAGCGTCCCTCTCAACAGCCACTCCATGATTCGCGTACGACGGCTATGGAACACCCGACCTCTGATCTTTCTACTCTCTCTCTCTAGCTGGGACAGAGAAAACCTTGTGGATTTTAATGCTTCAAAACCTCGGTTCTTTCATCTATCTCGTCACAACCTTCCACACGACTATCCCTTTATCTTCATCAATACACAACTCAGTCCTTCCTTTCCTCTTAACATTCTTGGGATTTCCTTTTCTCGTGATCTTTCCTCGAAAGATCATATATACTCTCTTTCTAAAACAGCTTCTAAGAGGTTAGGTGTGCTGCCACTGGCTCCGCAGTTTATTCATCCCCACTCAGTTGTTGTCTCTGTGCAGGGGTCTTGTCCGCCCTTGTATATCGTACGCTTCTCATGTCTTGAACAATCTTCCTCAATCCAGCTTTCCTCCTGTCTATGACCACCAATCTCTTAAACGCAGAGTATCCAGGCATCTCGAAAACCTTGGACCTTGATTTTGGCTCTGTTGTTCCTCTATTGGGGTTGGCGGGGGGGGGGCTTTTTGTGGGCATTCGCTCTTGGCCCCCCCTTCCGAAATAAAAACCAACCTAACCTAACCTAACTTACTCATGACCAGTTGTCTTTACATATTATGTTTTTATTTTTATAATAGAATATAACCGGGTTCTACAAAAATATCTTCCTCTCGTCACGTGAAAATTGTTCTTCATTTCCTTTTGATTAAATTTTTTCGCCAACAAATAATTTAATAAATTCAGCATATGTGTGAAATTTAATCTGTAATTTTAAACTCGCGTAATACCAAATGTAATAACCTTCCGAGAACGAGCAGGAATAATTATAGTATATATAAAACTCCGGCTCAATAGGGATTATAAATAATAAATAATTTCGAATCCCAATGACGCCGGCCTTGTGAAACACCCTGATTACATACATATATATATATATATATATATATATATATATATATATAAAGTAATTTCTTTTCTGACAAATTTTCAATAATTGATTTGGGACAGGCTGATAAATTGCTTGTTGCAATTAAAAACATCAGTCTTTTCTCTTCTGCGTACATCCTCCCTACAAACACAATTACATATAATTTAGGGTTTACTTATATAGATATATAAACGTATAATAATTATCAGTGAGGAGGGCCAGAAACTGGCACACCTCTTTGTGCCAGACAAATGCACTCTGGATCATTCTTAACCAGCACCGACGGGAATCGAATCCCGGATCTCAGTGTCTTCACTTCGCTTATAGAAGAAAACGATGTTACCCACTGAGCTACGGGCGCTGACCGAAACGTGTAATAAATTACACTGGGGAACAAATTTCAAATTTTTGTCTATTGAATTAGATTTGACAGTTACTTCTAGGTAATTTGGGTGCGCTGAGCACGAATTTTTACTCGGTTTTGCTCTATCAGGTCCTGATTTTGCTCAACACCCCTACTCTTTCGTCGTATTCATAAAAAGGTTTTTTTCTCAATACTCGCTAAGTCTTTTTGCAGTTACACATTATGCAACTAGGTTTTTATTGTTATGGTATTGTTGTATTATGTATATTTTTATATGTAACACCCTAAAAATATTTTTAATTTTGTCATTTTTAACCCATTTTAATATTAGTAAATTAAGCTAAAAATATCATAGAATTCTAAAATTTTCTCGAGCGTTCCTGTTCTCTGTAGAGTATTCTAGAGGGACAACTAAAATATATAAAAGCGACTCGTTTCCAGAGTTAATCAGTCAATTCAATCAGTCAATCAGTCAGTCAGTCAGTCAGTCAGTTGAGTTAGTTAATTAAGTTTGGGCATTAACATAATTTTGAATTGGCATATGATTTAGTGAGTAATTTTGTCATCGTGATTTAATATAGTTGATTTAATTAGGCGTAATTTATATTGTACCTACTCATCCGTGTTTCTAGTTTAATTTCATAGATTGTAAGTACCTATTTCATAATAAGTACCTATTTAAACTAATTTTTGTGTTTATATTTCAGATTTTCTTAAATTTATATGAATTAAGGGCTTTAAATACCTTTACAAATTGGCAGAACAGTCAAGCAATATGTCATCAAGCACTAGAAAGTTCAAATGCAAAAAACAACCCTGATTCCTTCTGTTATATATGTGGAAATTTTACACTTCCACATCAACGAGCAAATATAACTGACTTCGTAAAAAGAGCTTACTTAGCTTATTTTTGGCATAAAACTGGGGGACCAAGATAAATCGTGGGCTCCACATAAAGCCTGCACTATATGCATTGAAAGACTGCGACATTGGACGAAGGGTTCGGATTCAAAAATACCTTTTGGAGTTCCGATGGTAAGTTTATGATTTCATAAAACTACGTAATTTAATCACTAGTATACTGTAACTTACCTAAATGTAATTGTAACTTAGGTACATAAACAAAAATTTACAGAAAATGTTTATAAGAATCTCAAATATTGCATAAGGTTGAAACACATAGAAATGTTAAATGTTTGGGTGATAACTTTTGATAAAATTCATAAAAACAAGTCTCTCGTCGCTTTTGTTAACGCTTTACAATTTTTTTTCCATATCAGGTGTGGCGAGAGCCTACTAACCACGAGACCGATTGCTACCTTTGCTTTGTCAAGACTTCGGGCTTCACTAAGAAAAATAAACATTGTATCGAGTACCCAAATTTCGACACCGCGATACGACCTGTGCTACATTCAAATGAGATCCCCATTCCAAAATTTAAGGGTCTGCCAATTCAAGAATTAGTTGAAGATGTTCCTGAAAATATTGTTATGCACTTTGAGGAGTCAGACACCGAATTTGACCCCAGCGTATTTGAAAGTCAAAACGATCCGCAAAAGTTTAACCAGGCCGAGTTGAATGATCTTGTAAGGGATCTAAATTTGCCAAAAAAGGCTGCGGAAATTTTAGCTTCAAGACTTAAAGAGAAAAACTTGCTTACTTCAAACACATACATTTCATTTTACAGAAAAAGAGAAGAAGAACTTGTTAAATATTTTAGAACAGAGGATAGTTTAGTATATTGCTGCGACATAGTTGGTTTGTTAAAGAAGATGGGGGTTGAGTCTTACGATGCAAATGATTGGCGCTTGTTTTTAGACAGTTCGAAAAGAAGTCTCAAGTGTGTGTTGTTGCATAATGGCAATCTATACGGCTCGATACCGATTGGGCACTCAACAAAATTAAAAGAAAAGTATGAACATATAGAAAAGGTTTTAAATCTTATCAAATATAGGGAGCACGAGTGGATCATATGTGTTGACTTAAAAATGGTTAATTTTCTGCTAGGACAACAAGGAGGGTATACTAAATATCCCTGCTTCCTTGCTTATGGGACAGCAGAGCCAAGGAAGAACATTATTTCAAACAAATCTGGCCAGCACGAACATCACTTACTGTCGGAGAAAAAAACGTAATTAATCCACCTTTAGTGAGCAGAGATAAAATCATATTTCCTCCTCTGCATATAAAACTAGGCCTCATTAAACAATATGTAAAAGCTTTAGATACGAACGGCGAGTGTTTCAAATACATAACTTCAAAATTTCCAAGTTTAAATTATGAAAAAATCAAGGCGGGAATTTTCGACGGTCCACAAATAAAACAATGATTAAAGACAGCAATTTTCCTAATGTCATGAATGAACGCGAAAAAAATGGCTGGTTCTCATTCGTGGACTTGATAGAAAACTTTTTAGGCAATTATAGGGCAGATAACTACGAGAAATCGTAAAAAAATTTTAAGGGACTACAAAGAGTTAGGTTGCAATATGAGCATAAAAATGCATTTTTTGAATAGCCATCTTGACCAATTTCCAAGTAATTTAGGTGATGTAAGTGACGAACAAGGGAGAGATTCCACCAAGATATCAAATTATGGAGGAACGGTACCAAGGCCGCTGGGATTCCCACATAATGGCTGATTACTGCTGGTGCTTGAAAAGAGACCTGCCATCAACAAGCAAATACGCTAGAAAGTCTTACAAAAGAAAATTTTTGCCACAGTGAAAGCTTCATATCTGTTTGTTTTGTTTTTTACGTCATTTCTATCGTTATATGTAATTTTACTGTAGTTTGAACTGCTTGTATTCATGAAACTTGAAAAAAAATTTAACACATGACTTAATTTTTAGTCCTAATTTGAAAAATCTGGAAAATGGCACATAGGCTGTCGACAAGAATCAGGACCTGATAGAGCCAAACCGAGTTGAAATTCGTATTCAGCGCACCCAAATTACCTAGAATCAAGTGTCAGATATCATTCAATAAAATACGTGTTGCCCAGTGTTATCACTGTACATGGTAATCCGAAAAGTTGTTCCCCAGAAATAACTTCTTTTTTTTCCAGAATTTTTTTTTTTTAAATTTTTTGGATCACACTGTATTATGAAATTGTTGGCACGCATTCATGACGCTTATAAGTAATTTTAAATAGGGATTATGAAATTGAGAGAATGAAATACCAAAAAAATTTTAATGGGAAAAGTGATTAATAGTCTTCAAATTCTAAGCTATATTTTGGCTTTAAACGCGTTGCGATGAATTCCTTTTGCGAGTGTGTGTGTGTGCGTGTATGTGTGTGTGTGTGTTGTGTGTGTGTGTGTGTGTGTGTGTCTCGTACAACAATGTCGTCTTTTCTGTTTTGCATATATGTTCACTGTTATTCCGTTTCAATTAAAACTTTTGAAAAAATTTGTAAAGAAAAACAGGCTTGGGGGGGAGGGGGGGGACAGCTATCGACAAATGCAAGCACAGATGAGCGCTTGCATTCATCCACCTTCACATTGTTTAAAGGCAAACAAAAACTTAATTCAGTGTTACGGTAAGTTACTTTTAATTACACACTCAAAAAGTTATTGAACTTCTCTTGTATAATATATTAAAAAGCAATATCTGACTGCAGTTATTATCCAATAAGGCAAAAAGAGTGAATGCAACTCAATCTAAATACAGGGTGTATCTAAAATAACCTGAGTGAAGAGACAAATCCGATTTGAATTATATTAACACGAGTGAACATGGACGAGTAATATTTATTAACACTTACTTTATAACAACTGTATATTCCATGGTAAGGTTTATAAGAGGTGTTAAAAAGGTTTTTACGAGTTAAAAAACAAGTTAAAACTAGTTTAAATCAGTTTAAATCGGATTTCTCTCTTCACTCGCGTTACTTTATACACAGTTAAACACCCTGTAGTATGAAGTGTGTGGACGAGGTAAAT
This sequence comes from Bathynomus jamesi, assembly GCA_023014485.1. NCBI lineage: Eukaryota > Metazoa > Arthropoda > Malacostraca > Isopoda > Cirolanidae > Bathynomus > Bathynomus jamesi. The sequence continues at coordinate 81,077 of JAJOZX010002293.1, forward strand.
GAAATAAATTCATTATACAGATAAACGATAGATAAATAGACGATGAATAGAAAGATAGACTATGAATAGATAGATAGATAGAGAGATATGAATAGATAGGTAGATAGGCAGACAGAGAGATATAGAAAGGTAAGTAGATAGGTAGATAGACAGACAGACAGATAGAGAAAAATAAGTAGATAGGTAGATAGGCAGACAGAGAAATAGGTAGATAGACAGACAGAGCTATAGATAACTAGGCGTATGATAAACAATTACTTGAGAGTTTGACATTATTGAATGAATCTCTCATGTATATACAGGCCCTCTCAGAGGGCCAGAGAAACCCGGGCCACTTCCAGCTTTTGAGGCCGATAGCTAAACCCAATTATTACTTTCACTGCAAAACTTACATTCAAACCTGAAAGTTTCTTAATTTCAGGCCCCCCCCCTTAAGCTTGAGGCTCAGGCCAAATGGCCCTTCTACCCCCCATCTGATAGGCCCTGTGTATATATACGTTGTTTATGCATTGCCGTATGTGAATAACGCGGCAAACTATATCATTACTAAACATTACCTGATTTCGATTCATTAAATAATGAAATTTGCCTGTAATGAATACGTAAACATTAGGTAACTGCGAAACAGAGAAACATTTAAAACGTCACTCGAACAATGTTATATTGGTAAAGATTGTAAAGACTGGCCATAAATCCATTTCTCATTGTGGTTTTATTCCTTTTATATTAAAACAGTTAAATACAATACTTAAGTTATCATATACATGATAAATCTCTCTCTCTCTCTCTCTCTCATATATATATATATATAATATAATATATATATATATATATAATCGCTCCAATATAGCAGAAATGCTTGGTAATTTCACTAATTTTCCTACGAAATGAAAAGTTTAAGAAAAGCATTTTCTCAGAAAATTGGATTAAAAATGATCCCAAAAGGAATGTCAAATTAAAAAAAGAATGTTTTAATTAATACTTCTCATTCCGTCAATTCCTTTAATTAATTCGATTTAAGAAAAATGTCGAAAATGTAGGTTGCTTCTTGGCACTATGAGGCACTGTTTAAAAAAAAATTTTAATTATCTCTTCAAAAGGCATCTATAGAGTTTATCTTCAGTCTTAGTAATGAGTATAATTAATACGTAATAATGTTTTTAATATTTATTTTGTCGACAAACGTAACATCGACACTATTATTTAATATCTATTTGGTCGACGAAACGTAACATCGACACTATTATTTAATATCTATTTGGTCGACAAACGTAACATTGACACTATTATTTAATATCTATTTGGTCGACAAACGTAACATTGACACTATTAGTTAATATCTATTTGATCGACGAAACGTAACAACGACACTAAAAAAACTAATTTAACCTAACCTAACTTTGCTTAACTTAACCTATGCAAACCTATTCTATGCTACCCTAACCTAACTTAATCTAACCTAGGAAAACGTGTCGATTTTATTTATGTCACGTCGATCATATGTCGTTAGCCCGCAAAACACTATTTTTTCAAGTAAGAGCATATGCCATTCTATCCTTGACCTTCATTAAAAATGATGAGGTCAAAACAGTGAGATCAGAAAGTTCTTAAATATCAACTACAGTACAATGTTTTACTCGTGTCATTGTTTCATTACAAACTTTTATACCACCATTTTGTAAGGTTTTAGGACTGGGGTCATATTGACCCCATTATTCCAACAACGTAAGTAAATTGAAGGTTCCCGATGAGGGTTAAGCAAAGGCGGCAACCACAACCTTAACGAATAATAAATGTTTTCATGGTCCTCACGTAACGGAGGAGACCTACAGCTTTACGCTGGATTCAAACTATCCGGGTCGCTACATCACCCGAACTCATGACGTAAACTCTTAGTGAAAAATTAATACAGAATTTACAGGAAAAACGAAATCAAATAATTGAAAAAATTAATCAAATATTTAATGGGTACTTGTAGGTTATCTCCCCCCCCCCCTACCAATTTTCAGAATATTTTCGTTAAAACTAACGAAAATATCACGACTTAACCTAACCATTTATTATCAAGGGCGTACAGTTGATCTATTAGTAAATAGTAAATACTATTCCAGAAACAAACAATGTTATAATTAATAATAAATCAACTGTACGCCCTTGATAATTGGTTGGTTAAGTCGTGATATTTTCGTTAGTTTTAACGAAAATATTCTGTCAAAATTGGTGGGGGGAGATAACCTACAAATACCATTTAATGAAATACATTAAATAATTATAATTAACTCAAAGTACTTAAATTACTGTCCATATATGTTTATACTGTACACATACACCACACACACACACACACACACACATATATATACATATTAGTGATGTAGGTCACATCCGCATCCGCGGAACATCCGCACATTTTCTCGCGTCCGCATCCGCACTTTGGACTGCGGATGTCGTGCGGATGTGGACCGTTGAGATAAAACGTCATTAATAAGCGGAAATTATCAAATTCTACTATATTAATAGAACTAGTTCATTGTGCGCAAAAGTGATGCAAGCGACAAGACGAGAGGCTGTTCTTGTATGAAGTTACTCTCTTGCAACCTACTTAGATCCACGTTACAAAGCTAAGTTATTTTCACCTAGTACATTAGAACGAGTTAAATCATCACTTGGCAAAGCAGTTGAAGAGCTTCAATGTCTTGAATCTGTCGCTTCGCCACCCACCAAAAGAATAAAAGTTTCAGTGACAGAACCAACACCTTCAACGAGCAAATCTATCACAGAATCTGTCTCTCAGTTTCTTGAGTCAAGCAGCAATGACGAGACCTACGCGATGTCAAAAGATGTAGTAAAAATGATCGAGAGCTATCACCAAGAAAAACGCCTGGCTGCATGTGACAATCCTATTAGTTGGTGGAAAAATACGCAGAATATCTATCCATACTTGAGTAAACTTGCAAGGAAACATTTAGCCTGTCCTCCAACAAACGTACCAAGCGAGAGATTATTTAGCAGTGCTGGATTAATATATGATGAAAAGAGAAACAGACTGGCAGCAGAAAAGGCAGAAAAATTAATGTTCCTTAAGCATAACCTTCCTATAATTAAGTTCGAACATTAAACGATGAACATCTTAGTTTACTTTATTTTAATTACTCATTTATAAATATGCCTAATAAAACTTTAAACTTAATATAAATAGTTATCAAGCTAATTAAAGATCTCTTTCTATAAGGGTGGAGGTTGGGGAAAGAGGTCGGTGGGGTGCATTTGAGTTGGGTTCACGTCCCGCATCCTGGTAACACAATTATGGTTTCTAATTGTGGCTGAAACTCAACAAAATATAACGAATTTATTTGCAGACGAATTCACTAATTGATTTCTATATTAGTTAGATGCTTGATATTATTTTATATGTTCAGAGAAAAGTACAGCAATTATTGTACAATTAATCAATTATACTACATTATAGCTACAGCTCTCTCTATATAATAACTTATTATATATGTTAAACACAACAAATCTCGAATATATCCTAAAAAATAACGAAAATGTAGACATCCGCATCCGCATCCGCATCCGCGGATGTTGAAATCAAACATCCTCATCCGCATCCGCATCCGCGGATGTGAAAAAAATGACATCCGCTACATCACTAATACATATATATACTAAATGTCTGCGAAGTGTATTCGCAGAAACATGATATTCTTTTTAATGTTACAAAAACTAAGGTTATGCAATTTCATCCTAAAAGCTGTAATCAGCCAGCTGATATAAGGTTTAAAATGAATGGTGAAGTAATTGAGGAAGTACAAGAGTTTAAGTATTTGGGTCAAACTATTACCAGCTCCTTCAGTGATGACTCGGATATAAGAAAACAATCTCGAAGCCTGTGTGCTAAAGCGAATATGACCATAAGGAACTTTCGTTTCTGTACAAGTGAAGCTAAAGACACACTCTTTCGTACTTTCTGCAGTAATATATACGGTCAGCAACTCTGGGTTAATTATATAAAAGGTTCTGGCAGAACCCTAAATTTGCTGTACAACAGGTCTTTTAGACTCTTACATAAATTACCCCCGAGATGCTCAGCTTCGCAAATGTTTGCTACCCGCAATGTCCCGAGCTTCCCGGAGGTAATAAGACGTGCTCAACAGTCTAATGCAAAGAATTAAAAAATCAACCACCGATCATCCAAGCTATCCATGAGTCCTGCCATTTATCCTCTAAAGTCTAAGCTATGGACTTCTTGGTACGAAAACGTCTGTCTGTAGCTCCACTTAACTTCGACATTGCGGTATTATTTCTAATCAATTGTATATATTTCTATCCTTAGTATATGAACTGTCATTGTATTAATAATATATGTCATATGGACTATAGTCTGCCAATAAACCTTTTCATTTCATTTCATTTCATATATATATATATACAGGGTGTCCCAGAATTAACTATCTATTTCAATGAAATCGGACAAATTTTTTAAAAACACACTTTTATTTATGTTTATCATGTTTAATATGTGTTAAAAATGTATAAATTTCTAAATTTTTTTCATAATTTTATTTTCATAAATTTTCATAGTTTTTCATAGTTTTATTTTCATTCTCTTTCAGAACCCTATTAATAATGAATACACAAGAACGCATCTTTGTTGTAACATCCCGTATCAAAGCCTTTTTCATCAGTGTCGAACGCAAGATTCTATGAACTGTTGTCTTGGATATGTTGAGTCTTCGACCGGCCTCCCTAACCGAAGTTGTTGGTTCATCCTCAAACAATTGTCGTACCTGTTCGGTACTGTTACGTGCTGTCCTTGGGCGTCCTCTTCCCACCTCGTCGTGTACGGATCCAGTTCTTTTAAATTTGTTCACAAGTTCACGAATCGCTTTGTCTGTAGGATCGGTTCTGTGGAATCTTCTTGTAAATTTTTCTCTGATTTCATTACATTGCATTCATTTGATACGGGATGTTACAACAAAGATGCGTTCTTGTTTATTCATTATTAATAGGGTTCTGAAAGAGAATGAAAATAAAACTATGAAAAAATTATGAAAATAAAATTATGAAAAAAATTTAGAAATTTATACATTTTTAACACATATTAAACATGATAAACATAAATAAAAGTGTGTTTTTAAAAAATTTGTCCGATTTCATTGAAATAGATAGTTAATTCTGGGACACCCTGTATATATATATATATATATATATATATATTTGAAGATAAGAACCAAAAGAATCGGAATCGGAATCGGAATCGGAATTGGAATTATTACACTCGGTACGAGATGAAATTTACAATGAGAATAAGTTAACTAAATTAAACCTTATATAATTGTGGCTGGAATTAATGTTTACCTAATCCGTGTGTATATATATATATCATTTCCAGATGAATGGAAGATTATCCAGCTGGGAATTAAGTTCATTTGTAAACTAACTTAATTAGTTAATTACACGAATTAACTAATTACATTAACGTGTTTACACATTTTGAATGTTTATGTTAACCTTGTCCCATAAATAAACCTATTTTACATCGAGTAACGAATTTCAATGCATTTCACTTTAAATAAGTACACATAAGAAATGCGTACACACTTTTCGGACGCCGAATATGTACGTATAGCGAATGTTTACACGAGACATTTCCTTAAAGGAAAATGCCTCGCCGAAACTGTATTAAAACTCATCCTTAAAACTCCTCACACTAAAATCCTTTATATTATATTAAGGATCTCAGTATGTCCTCAGCATAAATTCAAGCCATTCATTTAAAAGCCTTATTAAAACTTTGAGTATTTTTTATCAACTCTGATAAAGTATAAGCTTAAAATCCATGCAACGGAAAATATACATATATATATATACATAATAATGTGTGTGGTGTGTGTGTGTGTGTATAACTGGGCATAAGTGTGGTCGAGTATGTGATAATTCACAGATGTAGTGGGGTAATTTTTTTGTGAGGTAACACTTTCGATACCTCGGAAAACTAATAAATTTATATAAAAAAAAATTTAAAACATTTTTATGATCAGAAAATAAATATGTTCGCCCTGATTAAGTTAGGTTAGGCTAGGCTAGATTAGCAGGTTAGCTTATCTTAATTTATGTTTGGTTAATTACCTTTATAGATATATGAATTTAAAATCGTCAGTATCTCGCTTATGCGAAGATGCGCACGTGCGTAGCGACCTGTGGTTCGGACCCTTCGAAATCCACGTAAAGCTGTAGGTCTCGTCTGTCATATGACCTTGGATGTTGCGTAAGTTAAACAATCCCATTATTACATTTATTTTCGCACTCATGCCATATTTTCAGTTACATCGTTTTGGGATATGTTCCTCCCATTATCAAATATCTAAAATCGCGTTAAAATATTGTTACAACAAAATTAGGCTAATATTATACAGGGTGTTCATAAATTATCTTTACAAGTTCAATTCCAGTTCAGTTGAATTTGTAAAGATAATTTATGGACACCCTGTACTTCGAAAGACCTAGCAAAAATTAGAATATAATTTTTCTAGAAATGTGTTCAAAAAAATTTTATTGGAATTTTATCATCTGCAAAAGGACTTGTAGGTTATCTCCCCCCCCCCCCCACCAATTTTGACAGAATATTTTTGTTCAAACTAACGAAAATATCGCGACTTAACCTAATCAATTATCAAGGGCGTATGGGTTGATCTATTAGTAAATAGTAAATACTATTCCAGAAACAAACAATGTTATAATTAATAATAGATCAACTGTACGCCCTTGATAATTGGTTAGGTTAAGTCGTAATATTTTCGTTAGTTTTAACTAAAATATTCTGTCAAAATTGGTGGGGGGGAGGTAACCTACAAGTACCTCTGCAAAAATTGTAACAGTTTTCTTTATGTATGAAAGTTAAGTATAGTTAATTTTTGCGAGCATTTGCCCTTGGCCCCTTCTTCTTGCATAAAGAAAAAATTAAGTTAAATTAGATAAGGTTAGATTAGATCAAATTTGGTAAGGTTAGATCAAATTTGGTTAGGTTAGATTATTTTATATTTCTGTCTTTATTCGTGGAGGTCCAAGCACAAGCCAAAAATTTTGACATGCGAGAAAAATTTCTCACTGTCTGGAGAATTTAGTTGGTTCGTCAAATTATAAGTTACAGCGAAAGTTACAGTAGTTGAAATTATAGTTATAAAAATATAATTTATTAGAATTTATAGGTTAAGTTACAGTTGAAAATTAGAAAATTACAGTTACGGTTATTAAATTCGATTAAAATGCAGTTAATTAAGAAACTATAAAATTTTAAAAGTGTGAAGAAATACAGCTGAAAAATATTTACAGTTCAGGAGAAAAGTTCGCCTACAAACGAAATTTTATTTATCACTAAAATGTCACTGAAGTAAAAGAGAATTATGCCAATCAGTAATATTTTATGCATTTTAAAAGTTTCTGGTTTACAGGTAGGGTGGCCAGACGTTCGGCTTTAGGCGGACAGTCCGCCTTTTGAGCACTCTGTCCTTAGGGTGGCCATTTCCAAATTTCCAAAAAGGAGGACACTGCGTATGTGGCCGTACGTTAATATATATATTATATATATATGTTAACGTACGGCCAGTGGGCCACATACGCAGTGTCCTCCTTTTTAAATGGCCACCCTATTTACAGGCGAAGTTTTTTCGGAAACTGTATCACAGTTCATATCTGTATTATGCCAGTGGAAGCTTAGTAGAGGCCGTTCAAATATTACGTAACGCTGTTTGCTAAAATTTGACACCCCCACCACCTTGTAACGTTCCGTAACGCTAGACCAGATACCCATTAAGATGTTATGTAACCCCTAAGAGGGGGTGTCTGGTCTAGCGTTACGGAATGTTATAAGGGGGTGGGAGGGTATCAAATTTTAGCAAAACTATCGTTACATAATTTTTTAACGGCCCCTTACTGGCAGACATATTCCCATTGAGATAAACCTTCGTTTAGCTGGTTATTGGATTGACACAGAATTTTAAATTGGTTTGTTATTAAGGGGTGGCCCTTAATGTGGTACTTTTTTTGTATCTGAGGAGTGGTTGGTTTATTTAATAAATACATTCATATTGATACTCAGCGCATTTCCTAAGGGACGCCCCATAACCCCAAACTAATTTAAAATTTTGTGTCAATCCAACAACTAGCTAAATCAAATGTATCTTATCAAGTCCCTACAGTACCATCAATACAGTATTTTCAAAAGTGGTTCCACATGTTGCTTTTGGGTCGTTGGAAAGGTCAGGAGGTTTTTCTACTATCTTTTACCAACAGAAGTCTGGGAGCCTCTCCTTTTTCTATCACTATGACATTTGCTGTTATGTGATTTTGTTTCATGGTACCATTTCAAATTGGTTTGAACCCGACATCGAGAACATACAAGTTTTTCGCAACAGCAATTGGGCTGAAACCCTGCGAGGAGAGGAAGTGAATTTTTCTTTCTCCCTCCTTTCGTTAGTTCCCTGTTTCATTATTTCTATATTAGCAAATATATAGCAGTGTAATGTGTGTATATTTCAAGTTTTTAAGTCTTTCTGTGTATTTTTCTGTAAGATATGAAATTAATTTTATATATATATATTATACAAGCCCTCATTTCAGCTGTCTCAAATCGACGCGTTGTTGTAAAGGTTTATTTACACTGCAGAGATCTGTTCCTTTAATTAGAATGTATTTAAGTGATTTTAATTCCTTTGATTTTCCGGTTTTAATTAGATTTCATAAAACACACAATGACGAAATGGATTTGCAAACAGTTAATTGTAACTGTAAATATAATATTCCAAGCCAGCGCAGATTTCAAAGTTTGCAAGTCTCATTAACACACACACACACACACACACACACACACACGGTTTTGAAGATCGACTTTCCTTCTCTACACCGTCTGGAACTGCATTTAGAAATTAAACATGAAATCTAAGTAATTTGTCGCTTCAAGTTGATTAGACTTTCCTCGCAACTATCAAGATTTTTCTGTTTAAATGACTAAGCTTAAAACCCTATCCATATAATCACGTGATAATGGTCGTGACGTTTTTTTCAAATCTTAAATGCTATGAACGTAAAATACGCGATACAAAGTGTCTCGAAAAGCGAGTGCGTAGAATTACATGAAATACACGCATAAAAAAACAGTGAGGAGAGTCAGAAAGTGACGCAGCGCTCAGGTCAGACGAACGGAGCCCACTGCGTTAACTCCTAGATTATTAATTACCAGCACCATCGGGAATCGAGCCCCCGAACACAGTCTCATCACTTTGCTTATATATCCATTCACTGAGTTAAGGCGCTAACGAACTACGTGCACAGGGCCGTGTTTCCAATCCTGAAAAATGCCGTACATCGCATTGAGGTACGTAAAGAAAGACCAGTGATATTTACCTCATTTTCACCTACTCCGAATATTGACTTCTGGATTTGAAAAGAACGATCCATTAAAGGAAAAAGAGAAGTAGGTATGAAGTAATAAAGGGAATAGGCAATAAAGTGAGGAACTACGAGCTAGTGAGACTCGAACCCACTTTTCTACTTCCCATTTTATTGTTTTTTTCCTTTCCATCTCATTTAAGTGCGGTTAATGTACTTGAAAGGCATTCTTAAGTGTGTCTTTTGAAAATGTATTTTCATTTATTTTAATAACCCATCTTTTATTATCTCACTTTTAAAATTTGGATTTAATTTGATTAAATAATCGTGGGATTTGTATAGTGACACTGGTTTCAAATTGCATGGCTTATACCTCTTAAAATACCCTTAATATTCGTTATAATATTCATAGAAATGGATCAGAAATGCTTTTGACCGAATATATATATATATATATATATATATATGATGAATAAAACCACGAAGGGAAAAGAAACACAAAGTGGTGCTCAAGCGCTTTCGTCTAATGAATCCTCAGGAACACTCATTAGACGAAAGCGCTTGAGCACCACTTTGTGTTTCTTTTCCCTTCGTGGTTTTATTCATCATAAATATTTTTCACGTGTTACTTTCGTGAAATAATTTTTCTATATATATATATATATATATATCAGTGTGTGTGTGTGTGTGTGTGTGTGTGTGTAAGAAATCGTAGCTTTTAAAAAACATTGAGTTAAGTTGAACTCTATTCACTGTCGACTTCTTCCACTGGACATAACGTCGTTTGTACGACCCGCGTCGCGTGATCATTAACCTTGAGCACTGAAGAAAATAACATCGCATTAACCTAATGTTGATGCGTCTTTCCTGATCTGTCATTTAAGGTTCCCTCGCTAAAATATGTTAATGTTCTTCAAGGAATTCTAATGCCACGTTCGAAAGTTTATGGTTTCCGGTAACTGTATTACTTACAACTTTATATTAATTTTATGCAAAAATCTATCTTCTCACGGGAGTGAAGCATGTTACCCAGCCTCTGTAAGAGTATATATATATATATATATATGCGCCTCAGTGGTGTAGTGGTTAGCGTCGCTGACTACGAATCCATCGGCCCCGGGATTGAGACCCGGTGACGGCAGCCGACGCGCAGCAAAACCCAGCTGTTCATCCTTCCACACAATAAAGAAAGTGGTTGGTAGATAAATGGGTACCCTCTGTAGCCTAGTGGTTAAGACGCTGGGCTGCTGGTGAGGCGTGGTTCGGATTCCACGTTAAACTGTAGGTCTAAGGTGGAGTGAAAAGCTTGACCTTCGTCAGAATGAACAATTCGGGCGGAAGCTAAACAAAGGTTAACCAAAGGTGTATAATTTTATACAGTATATATATATATTTATTTATTTATTTTCAAACACGTTTTGAAAACTTAAAAAAACTTTAATTCAGAATCAGAAACTCGTTACTCATTGTCAAAAGAAGCAGAACATTTACACCACTTCCACTCATCGTACTACTGGCAGATATAAATCAACAGATTACAGTATATAGCAATATATAGTATTAGGGAAAGAGAAAATGCGTACATCCTAATTTTGGGACTCTAAATCGCGTGCGTCGGTAGTTTCAGGATCGGCCATTACGCCATCTAACCCCCAACCACCAACACAACCCCCAACACAACCCCCAACACAACCCCCAACAAAGGTTCATTAAAACGTGGTCAATGTTAACGCTGTTTGACCATATTCTATTCAACTCCCTCGCCTTTATAAAGTATATAATGATAATGATATAAACTCATTTTAACTGCAATAACTGGTTAATTTCACTTAAATTAAATTCATAATGCGACATTTAACTCATTTAACTCAAATCAGTATAAACGTTAACGTTTCACATGACGCAAGTTCTTAACAAAGAGATACTTTAAACATGTACGCAAATGATAAAGAGAAAACAACATGATGATAAAGATCATTTTTTTAACTCCTAAAAAGACCTGAATAATAAAAACATGAACTGTCAGTCACTGTCTACCAAATGTTCAATAAAAAAGACGGGCAAAAAGGACTTTGGTGTGATAAAAGCACGCGAGAAAGAATGCTGGAAACGCAGTATAGGATTTACATACAGTTAACAATTACAAATATTCAGATGTTTCAAAAGCAGGGATAAAAAAATTATAATAATGAACAGTATTTCGTTGAGGGAATACTAATTGGGGCTTACAGTTCCACATCGTCCAAAATTATACTTTTCAGTTGAAAGGAAGATAAAAATATTTTGGGGTTAAAATGAATGAATTAAAAAATTAAAATTAATGTGGAAACTCGGGAGAGCAACAGTTGTATTCACTGGAAAAGAAAGAGAGAGAGAGAGAGAGAGAGAGAGAGAGGTTGGTAATTTACACATGGAAATAATAATACCTATCTCACTAAAACCTTTATAACGCTCCAGAGGTGCATGGATAACAGACAGGAAGGACATTTTTAAACTAAAGACTAGACAAGGTACAAATTCCTCTCTCGGAAAGAAGCGTTTCTACGTTTCTGCGTTCTACGCAGGAAGAAAAGCTCAAATAAACAACTCTCTCCCTCATCAGGCCAACTCCGCAAATGCCAAATGACACGCTACACAGAACTTGGACGAAGCTTTCGTAAGGTTCCAACGTACAATTGGTACAAAAAGTCTTTTCGTGAAACTCTATATTTTCTCCCAGTAAACATCGATAGGAAATATGGAGTTTCAGAATACGATTTTTTCAACCGACTGTACTTGGAGAGGCAAAACACCTATATTGACGTTTCAACGGTAAATTTCCTAATCTTCGGGTGATACTTAAAAGAAACGTCAAGAAGCAATTAAAAGAACGAAACGATAGTGTGAATAATAAAATTTTAAACGTTAATATTTGAAGTTTTTAAACTTTTAATCGTTAAATGAGAGAGAGAGAGAGACAGAGAGAGAGAGAGAGAGAGAGAGAGAGAGAGAGAGAGCAGGGTATTCACAAAAGAACCATACAAATTCCGTTTAAAATACTATAAAATTTGTACGATTCTTTTGTGGACACCCTGTGTGTATATACGTTATATAAATGAACGTTAACGTACGATAGTTTGGTCACGTGAGCGAGACGTTAATTCGTTTAATTAACAAAGAATTATTAAGGGAACAAAACAACTAACAATTGGATCCGAGTCTTGTCTCATTCGAAACGTCCAAAATTGAAAAGTAAAAAAAAAACAAAAAAAAAAGTCGAAAAAGCGAAAACAAAGAGAGAGAATCGTCGATCTTCAGAAGCTCAACAGGTTGTTCCTATGACTTGCACGGAAGGAGATCAAATGAACATCACACACACACACACGTATTGTATAAGGAAAGAGGCAAATATTATTACAGAGAGAGAGAGAGAGAGAGAGAGAGATTCATGAAGAGTTAAAGGTATATTTGGCATGCAATTATATATATATATATATATATATATATATATATATATATATATATATATATATATATATATATTAGTCATGTAATAAAGTAACCATTAGGTATTTGTGTATGTATTTATCCCTTTACAGAATGCAGGTATCATTTCTACATTATTCATCTACTGAACGTTTCGAGTATTTTGTATTTAATGGCGTATCATTCTTTAACATACACTTAAATGGCTGTCTATTGTACCCACCCATACGACGGACCCTTGGTTCTTATATACACTTTCATTAATACTAATATAACGATCGTGACAACAGAAATGATAATGATGACAATGGTGACGATGATGATAAATTTCAATGTTACCATGACTCTGAAGACCATTTGACGTACAAAATCAGCAACAAAAGGTCAGCAATTGGTATTCATTTAATCAATTAATTTGTAAGGCAAATTGCTCTCATAATAATCATAACAAATGCTTTGGATGGGAAGCTTATAGACTATGGCAGGAAACCCTTTTGCGCAATATAATCTAATTTAGCAAGACTTACTTCGTTTCATTACCCTTAATGGAATATTATTTTCGGGCGAGAGTATAGGAATAAAAGGGGGTAGGCCTAGGACCCTTCTTAGTGGTACTACTTACCCGTCTCATAACACGAATGGAAAAAGATGACGTCTTCATTTTTCCCGATATGTTGAATGGTTATTAATCAAAGTCGACTGAAAAATAATCGTATTAACGAAGCTTCGTTTGATAGGTTTAGCTAAAAAGTTGTTGTTATTGGTAGAGACGTTTATGTCAACACTAACTCTATTACTTTTTAATATATTCTTATACTAATAACGCGAATAAACCCGCTTGTCAAAAGCGTTAATTTTTTTTTTCAAAACCAACTAAATATCACACACGCCACGCTCCAAACTTTCAAAAACGAGAGTTGAAAAACAAATCACTGTACGAGTCTGGATCGCGAAGGCGATTCTTTCATTCAGTGCCTCCCTGTGACTTAGCTCCGGGAGGGCGTGTCGGAGAGCGATTCGTAGAGTGTGCGCAGAGGCGGCGCAGTGGCGAGAAGGTGTCGCAAGGAATGCCTCGGACAGCTGACTGCGCTCTCCGCTTTCAGCTGTAGTCGAAGGACGAAGACGGGGAGGATGATGCAGCTCACAATTTGTAAGCTTGAATCGTTTGTAAGCACGCGTGTCGACTGAACAGTTGATAAGAGGAGGCTTCTCCCGCGAGAGAGAGTAAGAGAGAGCGCGCAGGGAGAGCTGGGAGAATGTGAGTACGAAGGAGGAGGAGGAGGAAGGTTTGCGTAAATGAGAGAGGGTAGTTGTTGAGTCAGAGGAGGAGGAGGGAGTGAATGCAAGAATGGTGTCAGGATGAATGCGATTTCGCGACTGGTAAGCAGAATTTTGTGAGGTGCAAGAAAGGGCTCCTACCACGACCTCGCCCTCTGCTCTCACTCACTCCTCTCCCTCTCTTTACCTCTCACTTCCATTCATCCCTCCAGCTGGCTTCTTTTCGCTACACTTAACTATATTTGCGCACTTCATTCCCTTGATAATGAAAGTGCCACAAAAATGTTAATTCCTGAAAAGGAATTTTTATGCATGTTAATATGACCTTAACATAATAATAATAATAACAACAGTCTTTATTACAACGAAGACCCTTGATAATGATGTATAGAGCTACACAATAACCTCATAATAACTTTGTTATACTTCGTTTACCAAAGTGTTCTACGTTTTGCTTAAATTAGCGTCCATTGATCGAATGTTGTTGGCAAGTTGTGATTCAGGTTTTTTACTCCTGAACGTTGTTGTCATCTCTATGAACATTTTTTTAACAATTATTTCTTATTCGGGAGGACTAAGTCATGTCCACGTCGTAACAACGCTTCTCGTAAGATCAGCTAAATACGTGGTTCGTATTCCACTTTAAGCTTTAATTCTCCTCTGCCATATGTCTCTCTCACTGTTAGTACAGAGTATAATTAGGGAAATGTATTATCTCTGAAATATTTTTCGTTTTAAGAAATTCTGTATTTTAGGTATTTATGGACACCCTATATTCATACATAAATACCCGTAGAAGTAGTGTCATAGAAACCAGTTATATTATATATATATATTATATATATATATATATATATATATATATATATATATATATATATATATATATATATATATATCACACTGTCAATCCGTTTTTAAAGCTAATGAATGATGATACCCAAATACCCTTTCGCTTATAAACCTTCGGGATGCTTTGCATTACTCTGAAGGTTCAAAGAAGCTAAGACTTCCATACCAATTTGGGATAGTTAAGGAAAATGATCTTATGGTGGTCTTCTTCAGTTATACATTCAACCCTCGTACAGCTCGGTGGGTAACACCATTTCGCCATAAGCAACAAATGAAGACACTGAGGTCGAGGGTTCGACCTTCGATGGTGCTGGTTAATAATAATAAAATAATAATAATAACCCAAGAGTTAGCGTAATGGGTCGCATTCGTCTGGCCTGAGCGTTATGCCATTTTCTGACCCTCCTTACTGATTAGGGCGTCTGAAAAGTTTCTCTCTACTGGGACTCGCATGAATTAGTTAATTTAATTAATTACATTCCATAATTACATCAACGTACATTAACATTTTGAACACTTCTCAAATAGTTCCATAAATAACTGTATATAAATGTAATAATGTATGTAATAAGTGTGTGTGTGTGGTGTGTGTGTGTGTGTGTGTGTGTGTTATGACAGTCATTTAGTGTTGTAGGTTATGAATGAACCATAACTATTTTCATACAAAAGATAAACTACAAAGAGGATTGTAATACCTTTAACAGCCAGTGCCCCTACTAAGATCGAGTTCAGGAATCGGACAAAGATTAAGGGATAATAAATATACAAGCGTGTGTGTGTGTGTGTGTGTGTATATATATATATATATATATATATAATATATATATATATATATATATATATGTGTGTGTGTGTGTGTGTGTGTTAGTCAATGTTTGAAACTAGTCATTTCACGTAATGCCTAAAAATTTCAGGCATTTCGCGTAATTCGATTAAGCGATTAACGACTTCGTGAAGGTTCGGTTAGATTAAGTTGGTTAAAGTAGGTTAGGTTAGGTTAGGTTAGGTTAGTAACGCGTATTACCTCCAGTATGTTTAAGGGTCAATCGAATTACGCGAAATGCCTGAAATTTTTAGGCATTACGTGAAATGACTTGTTTCACAGATTGACTAACATATATATATATATATATATATATTATATATATATATATATATATATATATATATTTATATCTCACACTAACTTTATGTAATAATAACTTTATATAATAATATTCATTGGATTGGAAATTGAACAAGAATTTCTCACAATTTTCCTCAATTGAAGGAAAAGAATTCTGAAATACTTTTTTTTTTTACCCCCAAGAATACTGAAGTTCGTCAAACTTATGTGACAAAATTTCACCTTTCTGGAAAAGAATATAATGGAAATTTGAACGTTGTTCACCGTGTAACTGGTCCGAACAGTCACTACACAGTACAGTGTATAAGTAGTATAAGTAAAGAACCCTCACAGAGCAGAAATAGAGTAGATAATCTTACAATATTCATTCTGGAGGTCCAGAAAGTCAGCGCTTAAATCAGGCTATAACGGTAAAATATTGTAGTGTTTATATATAATGTGTGTGTTGGGTGTGGAATGTGGGGTGTGGGCCCGTGGGGTGTGGGTTGTGGGTGTAGGGTGTGTGAGTGTATAAACATTCTGAATAAACCTTTAGAATAAGAGTGAATACTGTACATTACTCATTTGATGTACAATATATTCTTAGGTATAATAATAATAATCAATCATGGAGGCCAGAAACTGGCACACCGCTCAAGCCAGACAAATACAACCATTGCACTAACTCATGCATTATTATTATTGTTATTATTACCAGCACCATCGGGAGCCGAACCCCCGACCTTAGTGTCTTCACTTCGCTTACCTACTGGGCTAAGGACTTAGTCAGAACAGACCTAGGGATGAAAATGATCAGAACAGCCGATTTTAGTTACAAACAGAACAAGTGCGTCGAAAGAGTTTATGAGTCGTGGAATATGTCTTGTACAGTTAGTGCTCGTCATATGTCCACTGGATAATGAGATCATAGTCAGAGGCAGAGACAGAAAGCTCATAATCTTGCATGGATTGTAACTGGTATACAGTTCATGTTTTATTGCAAATTTTTCGTCAAACAGATAAACAAGTTCGCCATCGACCAGGAAAACCATCAGTGGCTACCATCAGTAGTTACTATCAGTGGTTACCCATAAAGCTAACCTTTGCCTGCCGGAAGTTTGATCCACGCACAAACCTTGTAGGCATCACAAATAAGGTTAGTTTGTCACAATGAAATGTTCAACATTATTTCCATCAAACCGTTAAATGAACTAGAATAGCTTCGGGAAGCCAGTGTAGAACAAAATTAACATAGACCAAGATGATACACAGACCTATAGCATTTTGAAGGTATGTTCTTTTCTTGGGTGAATTTCGCTTTAGTGATTTCTTTGAATGGACGTAAATAGGCATGACGAATGCGTAATCAAACATTTAATGAAGCTTTTGGCAGCCAGCAATTCAAAACGGTGGCTTTAGTGTAACGGTATAGGAGTGGGGTATGTTATGTTATGTATGCCTCAGAAACTCAATCCTTCATCTGTTTACTCGTCACAATCTTCCAATCTCCCTTTATCTTCAACAATACACAACTCAGTCCTCCCTCTTTTCTTAACATTCTTGGGGTTTCCTTTTCTCGTGATCTTTCCTCAAAAGATCACATATACGCTCTTTCTAAAACAGCTTCTAAGAGGTTAGGTGGCTGTACTGGCTCCGCAATTTCTTCACCCCCCTCAGTTGCTATCTCTGTGCAGGGGTCTTGTCCACCCCTGTATGGAGTACGCTTCTCATGTGTAGGATGGCTCAACCCACACAGCTCTACCGGGTGGAATCAAAGGCTTTTCGTCTCATCAATTCCCCGCCTCTTACTGACTGTCTTCAATCCCAATCTCTTCGCTGCAGTGTTGCCTCACTCTCTTTTACTATCGCTATTGTAACAGAGACCAGAGGAAAATGTCTCGAGACCCGTCTAGAGTCCTACATCACTGTTCGACACATTCTCTTTCTCCGTCCACCTCTCTAACGCAAGGGTTAATCGATATTCTCAATCTTTCATCTACTCAACCGGTAAACTCTGGAACGCTCTTCCTCAATCCATCTTTCTCACTGTCTATGACCTCCAATCTTTCAAACGCAATGTCTAGACATCTCGAAAACCTTGGACCTCGATTTTAGCTCTTCTTCCTCTATGGGGGTTGGGGCGTTTGTGCGGGCATTCGCCCTTGGCTCCACCTTCCTGTATAAAATAAATGGGTATATTAATGTCATAGTATCTATCCTAGTAATCATCTAAGAACATATTAATTCTGCTAAATGTAAAAATAATTTGGACATTCATCTCCAACTGCTTTCTATTAAATCCTTACGTGTTACGAAAACATTGGGTTATATATCATGCCTCCAAAGCCACAAATCAGCGGAAAGGGCGAAAAGAGCTCCAGATTCTTCCCGAGGGGGCCATACAGTAGAAGCGTTGTCATTATTGCAGCTGAACACGTTCGTGAACACGTTCGTAAGCACAATGACCAAATGTGTGGCAACCCTAAAGGAAATTTAAATTAAGCTTTCACAGAATCTGAAGGATTCCTATACAACCTGTCATGTATAGGTCCTATGAAGAGTAATTTATGCGTCATAATAAAATTTGTTTCTTCTATAAGGATAATATGTTTTTCCTAAAAAGGTATAGGTTACACACACACACACACACACACACACACACGAAATTTTACCAATAAATATCGGTACGAAACATAGAGGTATACGACATGACTTTTTTAATCGACTGTACATACCCTAGCAAAGGGGGAACGTGGATATACCTTCAACAGATGTTTCTGAGTATAAGAAGGAAGTTAGATTGGAAAGCAGTATTTTTCCTGTCAAAACAGTGTTCGAAAGCGAGTCGTGCTCTTGACTTCAATCAGAAGCAAGAACATCGTGAAAAAACACGATATATATAATATATAGGTATATATATACCTTACCTTTGAACCTTATGTTGTTTTGTGCATTGGTTTCTCTTCACACGGAGGTCAAGCTGGTGGCCCCGCCTCTACATATATATATATATATATATATATTATATATATATATATATATATATATATATATATAAGCAAACAACCACAGGGAAAAGGAAAAGGAAACACGAAGTCCGAGCGCTTTCGTGATATATTCACATCTTCAAGGAGAAACAGAAGATGTGAATATATCACGAAAGCGCTCGGACTTCGTGTTTGCTTTTCCTTTTCCCTGTGGTTGTTTGCTTATTAATAAGATCACGTGTTATTCTGTGATGTTAGTGCATATATATATATATATATATATATATATATATATATATATATATATAATATGATGAAAATATCCACGAAGGAAAGGAAACACAGAATGGTGCTCAAGCGCTTTTGTCTAATGACATGATCAAGAAGTGTTCCTGAGGATGTCATTAGACGAAAGCGCTTAAGCACCATTCTGTGTTTCCTTTCCTTCGTGGTTTTTTCATCATAAATATTTTTCACGTGTTACTTTCGTGAAATAATTTTCAATATATATATATATATATATATAATATATATATATATATTATATATATATGTTGCCCAGAGACCGTGCATGGAACAAGGAATTCTTCTGAGAAAATTAAATCCACGATAGTCCGAATAAGTAATGGTAAATGGCAAAACTAGAGTTTTTCTTTTTCATGATGGAAGCCAACGTGGGCAACGGGTCACTAGCAATGAGGCCCAAAAATATAGCTTCCCTTACCAGCTATCTGCTAAGCAGATAGGACCCAGCTTTGGGACAGCGTCCAGAGTTTAAAGCTTCCCAGACTGCTGTATTGGGACTCTATCCCAAAGCTGGGTCCTATCTGCTTAGCAGATAGGTGGTGGGGAAGCTATATTTTGGAGCCTCTTTGCTAGTGACCCGTTGCCCACGTTGGACTTCTATCATGAAAAAGAAAAACTATAGTTTTTGTCATTTACCATTACTTATTCTGATTAATTATCGTGGAGTTAATTTTCCCTGAAGAGGTCCTTGTTCCATGCACGGTCTGTGTGTAATAGAATGGTCCCCTGAGAAACTTTTGAGTTGTAACATATACCGTATGCATGTATATGGATGGAATATCATGTATGAACACGCACGATTTTTCATGATGTAACCTCCCCCCCCCCCCCCCCCAGGGTTCGAGCCCACCACCTTTTGAGTACAAGGTGGGGGCGCTAACCACCACACTACGACGAAATAAAAGTTAGCACACCCTGTCATAAATTTAAACAACCGAGAAAGGGAATAACGCTTTCGGGTGCAGAGACATTTTACGTGTTAACCCTCCCGCACTCGAGATAATGACTCAAGAAGTAGTGGGTTCGAAACCTGGTGGGGCGATTTTTTCCATCATGAAAAATCGTGTTTTTCATGAATGATATTCCATTTATGGGATTCCAGCGTTGCACCAGATAGTTTGAATGAAATGTTGGTCATTACTTCGAGTGCAGGAGGGTTAACACGTAAAATGCCTCTGGACGCGAAAGTGTTATGCGTTTCCTCGGTTGTTTAAATGTATGACAGGTTTTGATAAATTTTATGTCATCGTAGCGTAGTAAGTAGTGTCCTCACATTCTATTCAAGAGATCGTGGGTTCAAACCCAAGTGGGAGTGATTATATATACAGGGTGGGCCGAAAGTCTGGATCCTTAGGAAAATATTTATTTTAATACATAAATTACAACAAATGGTAAATACTTAAAATGAATATCAACTTTAACTCGTAAATGCGTATCCGTGATACTGTACAGTAGTTCGTACTCCACTATAAATACTCAAATACTTTTTTTATTTCAGCCCAGAAATGGCTTCGAATCTAACAACAAAAGACCGGGTAGAACTTGTGCTCATGTACGCAAGACAGGGCGCTACACACAGAGAAGTTGCTACCGAATTCAATAGAAATCATCCTGATAAGCACCCAGTAACACATGCGACTGTTGGTAAGTTGTTTAAACGTTTCAAAGAAACAGGAAGTGTACATGATCGACGGCGTTCTGGTCGTCCAAAAACTGCAACTGATGAAAATACCTCTGCAATGGTATGTGAAACTTTAACGAATAGTCCAGTAAAGTCAACAAGAAGATTATCAAATGAAACACGCATCTCGAGAACGTCAATTCGAAGAATTATTAAAAATCATAAATTCCATCCCTAAGTGTCTCGATGTCAGAGGCCGCCAATTTGAGCATTTGTTATAATTTGTTGTTTATACTGGAGTACGAACCACTGTACAGTATCACGGATACGCATTTACGAGTTAAAGTTGATATTCATTTTAAGTATTTACCATTTGTTGTAATTTATGTATTAAAATAAATATTTTCCTATGGATCCAGA
>JAJOZX010002293.1:105000-122500 GCA_023014485.1 Bathynomus jamesi
TTTTTGTGAAGTAACACTTTTGGTACCTCGGAACATTAAACAAAATTCTATAAGAAATATCGAAGCATTTTCACTGTCGGAAAAAAGATATGTTGGTCCTGATTAGGTTAGGTTACACTAGGTTAGGTTAGGTTAAGTTAGTTAAGATTTGATTGGATGAGGCTAAGCTTGATTAACGAGTACCTCACTATTAATGACTTATCAGAACCTACCATTTCAGCACTTATTTGTTTCCAAAACACTCATCAAGCTCTCCTCAGTTCGATGACACTGAGGTTAAATTAGGTCAAATTAGTTCTGGTTAATTAGATTTTTAGATATATGAATTTAAAAAAGTCGGTGCCATCCTTATGCGGACCTCTGTGTGTGTGTGTGTGTGTGTGTGTGTGTGTGTGTGTGAAACAGTTTAAAACCCAGCAAAACATGATGGCATGAACAAGCTTAATGAGTTTCTCATTAGGGTGAAAAGTTTATGATATTTTCCCCCTTAATGACCCCAATAAATTCCCCTTCTATTGCGGTTCATCTCATATACTCTCAACCTTCTAATGGAAGCTATATTAATTACACAGCTCATTTTTGTACCTGCCTATAACGTGTATATATGTATAGTGGCTTTCATAAGTATTCGTATAGAGAAATATTTCAGTTATATTCATCCTTATCTTTTGTACCATGCAAAGGATAGTCATGAAAAGTTTACCGATCGCTTGGAAAATACATTTATTACATCAGTAGTTGGCTGTTTATTGATTAGAGACTGTTGGCAATTCTGAATTCTAGAATTTTCTCTTTGAATCTTCAAGGAAAACGGATGACTGTACAAGCCATTTGCGAGCAATAGGTCGTCGTAGTAAAGCGCTGTCTACAGATCTTAGGGTTGTTATTGCTGCACATGAGTCTGGAAAGAGTTATAGGAAGATAGAACAAAAACTTCGAATCCATTTACGACGGTTGCGTCAATTTTAGAGAAATGGAAAGGCTTCAGAACGATTAAAATTCTAAGAAGGTGTGGACGACCTTGCAAGATTTCAGAATGTACAGCTAGACGGATTGAGAGAATGGCTGCTTCGATTGCACGAGTGACTGCAGGAGATATATGCCAAACATTAAGACTGTTTAAGATCGATGTCCATCCTTCTACTGAACATCGTACATTGAGAAAGAATGGTCTGCATGGAAGAGTTACACGAAGGAGACCTCTGCTATGAAAAGCGCACAAAGAAGCTCGTTTAAAGTGCGCCAAGGCTCATCAAAATGATGTAGAGTATTTGCATTCTGGAAGAACGTTCTCTGGACAGACGAGACCAAAATTGAATTATTTGGGAACAACAAGCAACGGCGAAAATCAAATGCTGCATTCCAGGACAAAAAAACATCCTTCCTTCGATTAAACATGGTGGTGAACCTGGTGGTAGACAGGGAAAAGCATTTTTTAACCTAGTGAGTGGGCGACATGAATGTCACCCAGTGAAGAAAATTTGTCGCCCAGTAAATGAAATTTTAGGGTACTGGGCGACAAGGAATTTTCAAAATTTGTAAAAATAGAATTGTCTTGGGAGTTGTCTTGCCATGTCTTGGGAGCATTGTCTTGGAAGCCATATAAATACATATAATACATGCACATATGCCACAATTAGAACTGTTTATTCAAAATGTAAATATGAAATTTACATTGAATATTTATATATAGATAATGCTAGTGTTATTTCAGACCACAGGGGGATGGTGGCCTGATTAGGGAACATCCGGATCCATAGTATCCTTAATCCAGGGGTGTGCTGGGACCGGTTCGGTCCGGTTCGCCCGCCCGAACCGGTTGTTAAATTTTGATTGGATCGCCGAACCGTTTGTTTGTTTTTAACAAATATTTAAGTCAGTAGAAATTTATTTATATCTAAATTTTTTTTCATTTTTTCATGATTTTATAGAAAAATATAGGTAGTATCACAAGCAGTGGTCGTTTCAGTATTTATTTATTTATTGATGAAAAATTAGTTTATCTTTAGATAATTATGTCATTAGTGAGTATAAAGAATATGTTAAATAATTTCTGCCAAAATGTTACAAAATGCTGTTTGGAAACGCTAAAATGCGTTGGCTTCCGGGGCTCCGCCCCGGACCCCGCTGGGGGAGCTACCGCTCACCCCAGACCCCCGTAGCTTAATGACTCGCGCCATTGACGCTCGCCGATTTACACCCCTATCTGTATCAGAACCGTTCTTAAGAAATTGGCAGCACACCCCTGCCTTAATCTCCCCCCCCCACTTCCCGATCTGCCTTTGTCGCCCAGTGGGAAAGCTTAAAAAATGCTCTGAGACAGCGGCGTACACAGCATTTCTTAAAGAGGACACACACACACACACGCACACACACACACACATATATATATATATATATAATATATAGTGTGTGTGTGTGTGTGTGTGTGTGTGTGTGTGTGTGTGGTGTGTGTGTGTGTGTGAACTCAAAATTGATGATGATTGATTTGGAATCCAAATGAATTGCATCTTGGAAGGCTTCAGTTGTATTTTATTTCCAATTTATGGGCAAAGAATTAAATTTGCACAAATTAATCGTACGTATAAAGACATATATATAAACGTTCCTAAGCCAGCCAAAATTGCTTTTGAGTTTTGAGTTAATAACATGTGCTGGTAACCACGAAATAACTGAAATTCCATAATGACATCAAGATTTTTTTGTGGTGAATGTTGCAAAGTTATCGATTTTTGAAAATTTCTTTTTCAAATATCTTTAATTAGAGTAGTAATAATTTTTACAATGGGGGCCTATGCCCCTTATGCCCCCCTTATATACGTCACTGGTGGTAGATGCTTCTTTGGGGATGTTTTAGTGTTTCTGGTCCAGGAAAACTTGTTGTCATCAAGGAAATCTTGAATTCAAAAAAATATCAGGAAATTTTAGAAGAAAATGTATTGCCTTCAGTTCGGAAGTGCGAATGGGTCGCAGTTGGTTACTGCAACAAGATAATGATCCAAAACATAAACGTAAGAGAACCATGAAATGGCTTCAACAAAAATATTTCAAGCTTCTCGAGTAGACCAGTCAAAGCCCAGATCTCAATTTAATCGAGAATTTATGGTTTGATTTGAAAAAAGCTCCCGCAAAAGAAACCCTTCGAATCTGAATGAATTGCAACAATTTTCTTTAGAAGAATGGGCCAAAATTTCTACTGAGAGATGTCGAAACTTTGTAGAAAAATACCCAAAACAAATCATTGAAGTCATTCAAGCAAAGGATGGGCACAGAAAGTATTAAATAATTTTGTAAATAAATGTACGAAAGCTTTTGCATTTTAACTATTTTTATTTTCCTGTAATTCTTTGATATTTTACATTATATGTTGGAGTTGAACTAATTTTTTTATTCGTTCAAATTTTTCCAAACGAAAGGTAAACTTTTCATAACTATCCTATACATGGTACAGAAGATAAGGACGAATATAACCGAAATACTTTTCTGTACGAATACTTATGAGTGCCACTATATACTGTGTGTATATATATATGTATATATATATATATATATGCAGTCTCTATCGACTTAATTTTAGTTCCATCTGAAGCTATTGTAAATTGGAGTCGATTTAATTTTTTATTTAAAATTATACGAACTCCTGGAAGTGAAATTCGATTCCAATTCCGACCAAGAACTGGACTTTAATCCACGCGCAATTTTGGCACTAAAATCATACGTAGCGGTAATTGGCGCTCATTCCACCATAACGAATGAAGTTGATCGCGGTATGAGGATATTAAATCTTTATACCGCATTTTATATTCCTTTTGCAGTCAATAATCGGGCAATCCATTTTGCTCGCAAATATTTCGTGAAATCCCTTCAAAATACGAAAGTCAAGTTTCTCTTTATTACCAGAGAACTGTTCTCTCACGAAGCAGAAAAACAATTACGTTCGTCTGGAATATCAACTTAAACTTTGATGCATAAAGTTAGCAAATAGCATTCCAAATACCAAAATACAATGGCCTACAGAGAGAGAGAGAGAGAGAGAGAGAGAGAGAGAGAGAGAGAGAGAGAGAGAGAGAGAGAGAGAGAGAGAGAGAGAGAGATGCTGTTTAGTGGTGTGCCTTTAAATCAAATCACCTACAAACTATTGTTAACAACTTCTAACTGACCTTCAACTTTGTACATGTTTTTTATGTGACATTATTGAGGTTAAACGACGTTATTTCTGTTCAGTAGTTCTATGGAGGACCATCCCTCGGGTTTAGATGATGTAGCGACCTTTATATGGTTCGGGTCTCACGTAAGTAAAGCTGTTAGTCCCCTCCGTCACATAACTTTTGCCATTATGAGGTTAAACAACCTCTAAAAATATTATATTATATAACTTAACCGTCACAAAATCACAAAACAACGCATGAACAAGATTAATGTTATTCGTCATTGCCCCTTTAATTCCCACGGGTCTTTTCCAAAACTCGGTAAAATCGTCTGGCTTTGACCATTATGTGGGCCTACGCTAAAGGGTTACAACAGGCTTGCACAATGGCCTGTTTCTTTTATTTAGTAAATTTAGTACGGGTTGTGACCTGTATTCAATGTAGGTTCGTAAGTTTTAAGTCAAGTATTTGAACGTTAATGGAATAAAAGCATTTTATTCCAATTCGCTTTCAAAAATGTAGGCAGATCCTATTCCAATTCCACAATCTTTCGATTCCGGGATTCGGATCTACCATATATACTGTATATACAGGGTGATTCATAAGTCGTATCTCATATGTATTTATTGTATAGTTATTTTGTTAACAGGACTTCCGAATCACTATATATATAATATAATATATATATATATATATATATATAATATATATTATCTATATATATATATATCAACGCTATTGACTTCTTAGGGAGACTTGGCAAATCTCCTGAAAACATTTTAAGGTATATACACACTCTTTACCCCAAAATTATTTAATTTTGAAAATTAGAAGGTCTCGCAAAGATTTTTGATTGCGTTTCATTATCCTCAATTCCTTTTTATCAAATTTACTTTCGAACGAAAATGAAGTGAAATGAACTTGGTTTAATCTGGGTATGATTAGTCACTTGATCTCATTATTATTATGGTATCAACTCAATGATGATGACGATAATGGCCGGATTATATGAAATTTTTTTTGAACGCTCGGTTGCAGTCAAATAAATTATAATTAAATTTTTCAGATCTTTTTTACAGTTACTGAAGTAATTTAAGGCAAAAAAAATTTGGAAAAGCACAAAAAATTAATAATTAGTAAATTTTTTTTCAAATTTGCTTTATTTTCGCCGAAACGAATGAAAATTTCATTAAAACAGTAACTAAAACAGTGATTATTACCGGAAAAAGAGAAAACGCATCTGTCAGGCTATCATACAGGGTGCCATATAAGTCTGGTCTCATAGGAAAATTTACTTTAAATTAAATTTACAAAAGTAATACATTTGAACTAAAACAGATGTTCAAATTGATGCTTGTTTTGGGATCATTTTTTGGGGGGGTTGCAAGTAGAATAACACGCAATGACTAATATGGAAGGGAGTTACACTCCTGAGAACAAAAAAGGTCCCAAACCAGGATATCAATTTGAATGTTTCGGTTCTAATGTATTACTTTTGTAAATTTTATTTTAAAAAATTTTCCTATGAAACCGGACTTCTGAAACACCCTGTATATAAAATTTTCTAAGTTTTATTCAAAGATGCAGAGGTGTTCTTTATTACTTTATTACTTATAAAGGTGTTCTTTATTACTTATGTTAACCAATAGTGTGAGTAAAGCAACACTGACAGAATATGACAGAACCACCTTATTCATGAGCTGTGAAGCGCCAACCAAAATCTGCTGCATCGGAACTTTGTTCAGAACTTAATAGTTTGCAGTAATAAATATCAATCAAAACTATGTAAGGGGAACTCTATTGAAACCTCCTCTCATGAGACCAACCAAGACAAAACCCCGAATGAAGTTGGGTTTGGACGGAATGATGGGAACACTATTGTGCTTATGTGGCGTAGGATTTTTTTTTTTTTCATTTCCGTCCATGTATTCATAACCATGGGGACTGATCCTCGAGATACATAGCCAATTTCGGCGACGTTTGTCACTGAGACACCAACCAAATCAGTTTCTACTATTATATGCCCCTTTAGAGTACAGTCGGTGACATCTTTTCCAAGCATTATTTTCTTCTATTTGTTCTACAAGAATAGGAAAAATAAACAGTATTAACACACTAAAATAGAAGATGTTCTCAGCAATGTATGCATTCATACATCAAATTCCTAAAATACAGGGTGCTTCAAAAAATGTTACAGAAATCTGCGTTGCTCTAATGTAAACCTTGTAGCCATTTCCATTGAATGGGGTTCACTCATTAATCACTTACACAATCCCTGAAAAAACATTATTATTAAAAAACAAGCAAATAAACACGCAAATACTTACATAAACAAAGAAAACACAAACTATAAGTGGTAAGCAATGACATATTAGCGCCATATAAATGGTGACTTTTTTTTTTGAAGCACCCTCTATATAACCTTATTAATGGTATGTTTGAAGAAATGAGGCTCTTTACAAATACGTGGCGTACGGTATATTTGAAAGAGGACGCAGAAATTACAAAAATAATTAGCTATAATTAGATCAACGTAAAGTACCGTATTGCGTACGTAGTCATTCCCCTATATTAGTTTCGTAGAAGTCTTTTTAGCCGAAATAACATCTAAAAGACGATAATATATATATATATATATATATATATATATATATATATATATATATAAGCTTTTTGCATCTACGTTGAGAAATCGCACCCCATTCTTCTTGACAGAAAGTTACCAGTTCTTCAAGGTTGGAAGGAAAAAGAATCAAGCAGTATATATATACCTTACCTTATAACCTTACAAAGGTTTCGCGCGATGATTTCTCATTTCGCGAAGGTCAAGCTTGTCGCCCCTCCTCTCGAGTTGGCCTGGTGAAGTAGTGAGTTGGATTCTTGCGCTCTCCACCTCACATAGCCAGGTACGCCCGGCTCATCGGGGATTGTTCTGAGCCAGGCGTCTAGTCTTCTTTTGAAGATGTCCACTGCATATATATATATATATATATATTAACAAAACGATTCCTTTGAGCATTTTCGAGTTTATCTAAATTCACGTTCGGGACATGAGAAAAATACCCACGAACTTGTAAGCTCAAAGCGAAACCAAAATAAATAAATAAATAAATAAATTAATAAAATATATATAATATAATAAAAACTAAAACTAAAAATCTGTCAACTTCCTCTCAGAATGTAATTCCTTTAAGCTTAGATGTAATTATCATCATATCCCTGGCGAGACTTTCTTTCGCTAAATCGTTACAATGATAAGAATTATTAATATATAGGATGTAACCAGATCTTATTGTATTAATATAATATAGCATGATATTATAATATAATATAATGTAATATAGTTTCTATAACATATATATATAATTTAGAGTGTCCCAAATTTTTTGTTCCTGAAGTTTGTCATGCACACCCCCCTAATTTCTTCCACTCGTGAAAACATGCCAGCAAGATGAATTTCATTCGTCTTCTTTAATTTTAAGGGTCCCCTCAAACCATGTGTTACTATTGCTGAACGGCTACTCTCTACCTTATACTAATTGTAGCATATTTCTTTTCAGGTTATGGATACAAGAAAGCAGGAGACTGTGTGGTTGGTGGGGGTGTTGTGAAATGAACCCCTGGAAACGCTGTGTCAACTCCCGACAGGGGGAGATGTTCTTCAACGTCTGTTGTTCTTCACTCGGAAGAAAAAAACGTCCACGGCGGAAGCTGCCAATGTGGTAGCTGATGAGGTTATGGCGGTGTGGGCTCGGGCATTCCGACCTCCCACAAGCCCAAGTGCGTCGAGAGGATCAAGGCCCTCTCCACGGACTACGAGAAGGTTGCCAGAAACCGAAACCGTGGGGGAGAGAAGCAACTGGAGCGGGAAGAGGGATTCCAAGCCAACCTGAATACACTGTTCGAAACAGCTCATGCCAACGCCATGAAACTCATCAAAGTCCCCGAAGATCGAGACTTTCTGAATGACCAGCGAACCGTGCGGAAGATGTACATCGGAGGAGAGGACCTGGAGTTTGCTCGCAGGGCAGCGGAGCGGGAGAAACGCCGAGCAGCTGAAGAGAAGAGGAAGAAGAAAAGCCGCGAAGAGATGGACTCACTGCAAGCAAAAGGAACGGTGAAAAGTGGGTCTTCTTCTTCTTCGGAGTCCATGGCCGAAGCATCCAATGATGATGTCCAATATTCCTCTCCTGGTCCTTCGGCTCCTCGATCCGCTCCCAAGGACGGCCAAGTGTCGGCAAGGAGGATCATCCAATATCCCAATTTTGCTGCAGCCCTGGATCGAACTGGAACTTCAGTACGCCAAGCGATGCACATTGTGGCTCCAGCACTCGCTGCCGCGGGAGTTGAGTTATCCTCGGTCACCTTGTCCAAATCAAGTCTTCACCGTTCACGGCAGAAGTCCAGGAAGAACTTGGCAGCCGGAATCAAGACCGAGTTCAATCCTGATACGCCGCTTGTCGTCCACTTTGATGGCAAACTCCTCCCTGATTCGGATGGAGGGAAATCGGATCGCATACCGGTGCTGGTCAGCGGGAAGAATCTTGAGAAGTTGTTGGCGATCCCAAAAATCCCTGACAGCACGGGACAGCGGATGGCTGGAGCTGTTCTGAAGGTGCTGGACGATTGGCCACGAGTTCAACCATGGATTGCCGGTCTCTGCTTCGACACAACAGCGGCGAATACCGGTATTCACAGCGGCGCTTGTACGATTATCCAGGACCAAATGGACCGCCGCGTTCTTTTCCTGGCTTGCAGACACCACATGATGGAATTGGTAATCACCTCAGTCTTCGACCTGTTCTTCAGGTCTTCTGGCCCCGAAATTGCGCTGTTCTCTCGCTTCAAATCCCAATGGGAGTTCGTCGACCAGAAGCAGGCTCCTCCGTTCAATGGCGATGGCCCAAGCGACATCCTTTCGGAATGGGTGGCATTGAAAAAAGAGCAGATTGTCCACTTCATTGAAGACCAGCTTGAAGTTGGCCACCCAAGAGACGATTACCGGGAGTTCCTGATCCTCGCTCTGGTCTTCCTCGATGGTCATGGCAAACGAGATCTCCGGTACAATCATCCTGGAGCATACCACCGGGCCAGGTGGATGGCCAAAGGCATTTACTGTCTTAAGATGTTCATCTTCCGAAGCCAATTCCACCTGACCGCTCACGAGGTCCGGTCACTATGCAGGATAAACGTCTTTGCCGTCACCATCTACCTCCAGAGGTGGTTCGAGGCTCCATTGACGGCGGACGCGCCCGTCAATGACCTGGAGCTGTTGGAGGACCTAGAGCGGTACAAGGCGGTGGATCATGATGTAGGTACCGCCGCATTGACGAAATTCCGGGGCCACCTCTGGTACCTAAGCGAAGATTTAGCCGGACTCGCTATGTTCTCCTCCAAAACCACCGATGCAGAGAAGACGGCCATGCTCCAAAACCTGCACAAGAAGACCGAAAACCCAAAAGATCTGCGTCGGCTGGAGGGAAAGAGTGTCTTGACCGTGAGACGGTCGGATTTGAGCACCTTGGTCACGAAAAGGACTTAAAACCTTTTTCATTGCCTGAAGCTGCCGGTTCCAAAAACCCCCAAAGATCTCGAAGGATGTGCACCATCGTTGAAGTCTGTGAACGACGCGGCAGAACGGGCGGTGAAACTGGCGGAAGATTTCAACGAGGGTCTGACAAAAACCGAGGAGGAACGGCAGCTCGTGTACCAAGTCGTCGAATACCAACGCCAGCAGTTCCCCTCAGCAGACAAAAAGATCCTCTGTCCCCCGAAATGAAATGTGCCATTAGGAAGAATTTCCATTTCCTTTAATTTAGTCATTAGAAAGAATTTACATTTCATTCTTCCATTCTAGAATGATTAATGCTGAGCATTTACGTTTGTTCATATAGGGTCGAATAAACAAGGTCAATGAGGGGCCCCTTCCCCTCCTAATAGGCCAATGAAATTTCGCCCATTTTTTCCTTTCTTCAAGTGTAATTAATTAAAGGGGTGTGCGATTTGACTCTTGCAAATGTTTATTTTCACAAGTGAGGCTGGGACACCCTAAATTTATTATATATATATATATATTATTATTATTATTATTATTATTATTATTATTATTATTATTTCATATTAAATTTTTGGCACGAATCCAGGATATGATAAAATTGCTATTACTCATGCATGAGACAACTACAGTTGAATAGTTATCAGTCAGAGAACGATATACTATATAGATATATATATATATATATATATATATATATATATATATAATGTGTGTGTGTGTGTGTGTGTGTGTGTGTGCGTGTGTGTGTGTGTGTGTACTGCTTGAGTCTTTTTCTAAACTTTTATCTGTTTGTCCGATATAAATTAGATTACAATCTCAACAGCAAATTGAATGGATGCCTGGAATGACTTATAAGGACTACTTTTTTATGAATTCCTGCCATATATATATATATATATATATATATATAGAGAGAGAGAGAGAGAGAGAGAGAGAGAGAGAGAGTAGTGGTGTTGCATTTGAACTACTTTTTTAGCAATAACTAAATTAACATTTTGGATAATTATTTAACACTTTGTAATTTTTGGAGCTCTAAATTTTGGTCATGTAGCTAATATAATTATTGCTATTTAACTTTAGCTCCTTTTTTTCAGGGAAAATACAAAGAATGGAGTAAAAAATTGAAAAACATTTGAAAACTTCGAAATATTTTCATAAAATTTGGAACAACTGCATTTTTAGACAACTTTATTTCTTTACACACACACACACACACACATATATACATATATATATATATATATATATGTGTGTGTATATATATATATATATATATATATATATATATATATATATATACACGAGGGTAATTCAATAAGTATCCGCACTTTTTATTTTCACATCTGATAGATTATAAACACATCACTTCTCAATATAGTCTCCCTGTTTCTCAATACACTTAGTCCAGCGAACTACAAGCTTCCTAATGCCATAACAAAAGAATGTATTTGGCTCTGTGCGTAGCCAGTCATGCACCGCCTCCTCCAGGTCATCATCGCCTTGGAATCGCTGACCTCTCAAAGCGTCTTTTAGTGGTCCAAAGCGGTAAAAATTCGAAGATGCCAGGTCTGGACTGTAGGCTGGATGGTTGAGAACTTCAAATTTAAGTTCTTGAAGGTATTTTCTAGTCTGTGTAGTGGTATGAGGGCGCGCATTGTCGTGTAACAGAATAACACCTTCCGACAATCTCCCTCTCCGTTTTGTGCGAATTGCTCGCTTTAACTCATTCCGAAGCATGTCAGAATACGATGCACTTGTTACTGTAGTTCCACGCTCTAGATAATGTTCAAGGATAGGGCCTCGTGTATCCCAAAACAGTATTAACATAACTTTACCTGCTGACGGCTGCGTTTTGAACTTCCTTGCAACGGGAGATGTTGGATGCTTCCATTGCATTCTGTTACACGACAATGCGCTCCCTCATACCGCTGCACAGACTAGAAAACGCCTTCAAGAACTTAAATTTAAAGTTCTCGACCATCCAGCCTACAATCCAGACCTGGCACCTTCGGATTTTTACCTATTTAGACCACTAAAAGACGCTTTGAGAGGTCAGCGATTCCAATGCGATGATGACCTGAAGGAGGCGGTGCATGACTGGCTACGCACACAGCCAAAAACATTCTTTTGTGATGGCATTAGGAAGCTTGTAGATCGCTGGACTAAGTGTATTGAGAAACAGGGAGACTATATTGAGAAGTGATGTGTTTATAGTCTATCAGATGTGAAAATAAAATTGTGAAAATAAAAAGTGCGGATACTTATTGAATTACCCTCGTATATACCTCGGTGGTGTCGTAATTAGCGTCGCTGACTACGAATCCATCGGCCCCGAGATAGAGACCCGGTGACGGCAGGCAGCGCGCATCAAAACCCAGCTGTTCATCCTTCCACACAATAAAAAAAAACTGGTTGGTAGATAAGTGGGTACCCTGGGTAACCTAGTGGTTAAGACGCTGGGCTGCTGGTGGGGGCGTGGTTCGGATTCCACGTTAAACTCTAGTTCTGAGGTGGAGTGACAAGTTTGATCTTCGTCAGAATGAACAATTCGGGCGGAAGCAAAAAAGGTTAACCAAGTTTTATATATATATATATATATATACTGGGTGATTTTTTTTATACGAGAACCATGAAAACTATTATTAAGGGTTCTCGGATAAAAAATCACTTTGTACTTCTTCTCTGCTCTATCTCTTATAGGTTTCTTCTTTAACCAATTTGAACGTTTATGAAGTTGATATTGCAAGTTGAAGTATCGGAGAATTGGAACGGTTTCCAAATACCTGAAAATGACTCGGTGAAACTCGTTCAAAAATTTCATCAACCAGGAATGAATTTAATACTATATACTCGTGTGTGTGTATATATATTATATATATATATATATAGTGTGTGTGTGTGTGTGTGTGTGTACGTGTACGTGTATATATGTATGTGTGTACAGGTTCGAAGTGGGCCGGCGTACGAGGACGATACGTCATACCGTCACGTCTTTTTTCTGAACTGTACCATACCATCATTCATTTTACTCATTTTACTGCGCTTCGGACACTCATTTCAGAGTACGTAAATAGATAATGAGTAAAACAGGAACTAAAATAGAGGAAGTAAAGTGGAGAATACGTTATAAGACTGGAAAACATTACAACATTTATTTAAGCTGATCGATAATCGATGTTTTAGGCACAGCAAATGGGTTGGTGTAAATTTGGATCTTTCATAACGATGGATAGATCGGTTCTAAAAGAGACAAAGAAGACTTGGAAAGAAGCTAAATGTAGCGAATAAATGTGTGTGGATAACTTTCAAGGAATTTAAAATATACAAAATATTTTTTAAAAAGTAAGAACATTTTATCTTTCGTGTCTTACTTTATTTTCAAACTTTTTTGTGGTGGAAGTTCACATTAGCACTTTTTCCTCTCTCTCTCTCTCTCTCTCTCTCTCTCTCTCTCTCTCTCTCTCTCTCTCTCTCTATATATATATATATATATATATATATATATATAGGGTTGCGCAAAAGTCGCGCACCATAGACTAAATTACATTCAGTATTCGAACAGGTGATCACTAATTTAAAAACACTTTCCGATTTGTTGTACATATGTTGGTTAATTGTTACTTACTGTTTCTTCGTCGTCTTAGCTGAGTGACTCAGAGACATAGATCAAATGAAAGACAAAATTAGATCATACTGTTCCATGATCAGCATTAGCGTGCTAGGAAATGTTCAAACATCAAGTGTACAGTGAATCAAAAATTGTTTTTAACTTAATGGTCACTATCTCGAACACTGACTGGTATTTATCCTGTGGTGCACGACTTTAGCGTTTTACTATAAAACTGGTATTTACCCTATGGTGCCCGACTTCTGCTCCAACCTGTATACAGTATATATATATAATATATATAATATATATATATATATATATATACAGTATATTAATTGTGAAATTCATCCATATATATACTATATATATATATATGAAAATTACTTCACGAAAGTAACACGTGAAAAATATTTATGATGAATAAAACCACGAAGGAAAGGAAACACAAAAAGGTGCTCAAGCGCTTTCGTCTAATGACATCCTCAGGAACACTGAAGTACATAAAGGGTTACGGCCTATATATAGGTTACAGAAAGAAAAAAATAAAAATAAAATAAATAAATAAATAACATACATACACACATACATATATATATATATATATATATATATATATACATATCCACACACACACACATATATATATATATATATATATATATATATATGCAATAAACGGAGAAGTAAAAATAAAAATTAAAAATTAAAGGATTAACAAAGAGGCATACAGATTTGTAAGGAAAAATATCGATTTTTAGCACAAGATCAAATGAATTATAAAAATACAAATTTATACTGGAAATCTGCCCGGGTTTAACACTTTGCCTTTTATAGTCAAGTTTCGATATAGGTATATAAAAATAAAATGAAAATTAAAAGTTAATAAAGTAGCATACAAGTTTACCAAAGATTTAGCGTCCTACCCTTTTTATCTAAATCTGTTTTGAAGGAATTCAAAACAACAGGATCGAGTTGAAAAAGACCTTTGCTTATGTTGAAGTTATTTGAAAGTTGGTTAATGGCAGACTCAAGAATATTTCTATTAACAATGTTGCTAGAGTGGAATAAAACTGAAGCATTATTCCAATCAATACAGTGGGATAACTGACAAATGGACAAAAAGAGCACTGGACAACTGTCCTGTTCTAACGGAATATTGATGCTGTTTTATACGTGTGTGCAAATCCTTTCCCGTCCGACCTATGTAAAAGGAATCACATTGTTTACACCCAATTTTATAGATAATGCCTGAATTATTGGTAGGGCTATTTTTTACTATGATATTTTTCACAATATTTGATGCAAAGCTTAATAAGTTCCAAAACAATGTGTGAAGGTAGTGGCAGGTCATACTTATGTAATTCTTGGGAGAAAGTCAAGCATATCATCACGACCATCCGTTCAACAACTTCAGCAGATTAATTTTAAAGAAACATATTGAAGTCACCAGACAAAATGAGTGGTCCGCCTTCAAAAATTTAAACATCGCCAAACATAATTTTGTAACCGTTATTCCCCAACCGTGGATCCAACCTTTGTTTGATGAAATTTACAACGAGTTGCGTTGGAGAACTACTTCACTTCGTAACATTTTGGATCGGAAAATTAAAAGTCTCATTCGAAATAGTCAGTGGAGTAAAAAAGCAAGCTCAAAGTGTGTTTTGAACCTTTCTTCGAAAAACATTAGTGACGATGCAAAAAGTGCCCTTGGATATGGTATGTCCTTTTTTATTGTTAAAAAACCTTCGGCTTTACAAATTTGTTACAGTCTCGCGTGTTTTGAAAAACAGTGTAATCTCCCTCAGTATTTGTTTAACATAGTTAAAGGCCTCGTTTATAGTGCGGCGAATGGTAATTATGAAGATAACTTTCCTAAAACGTTTTCGCGATGGCCTCTCACAATTAAAAAAAGATGGGGAGCTCCATATTACTAAAGCAGACAAGGCTAACACCATAGTTATTATGGACAAAGTGGACTACATCGGAAAGATGAACGAGCTTCTCCAGGACTCCGCCACATACAGCAAACTTAGGAAGAACCCGCAGGATGACGTCATCAAATCATTTAATAGTGGCTTGAAACGCATTC
This sequence comes from Bathynomus jamesi, assembly GCA_023014485.1. Taxonomy (NCBI): domain Eukaryota; kingdom Metazoa; phylum Arthropoda; class Malacostraca; order Isopoda; family Cirolanidae; genus Bathynomus; species Bathynomus jamesi. The sequence goes on from JAJOZX010002293.1 coordinate 120,405, forward strand.
TCAAAGATCATAAGGACTTAATTCCGCTTTTCATGTCCACTTCACCTTCTCTGCCCTACCTTTACGGTCTTATTAAAACCCACAAACCTGGCAACCCTATGCGCCCTATTATTAGCTCGGTGGGCTCTATTACTTATAAACTCTCCAAATGGCTTGTCAAAGTCTTGTCCCCCATTCTCGGAACTATCTCTGATTCACATGTAAAAAATTCCATGGATCTTACTGAAAAATTGAATAATGCACGTACTGAAACTAACGATAGATTGATCAGTTTTGACGTTTGTTCATTGTTTACAAAAGTGCCGATTGATGATATGCTTGACTTTCTCTCCCAAGAATTACATAAGTATGACCTGCCACTACCTTCACAGTCTAGGCCTGTTCAAAAATCAACTTTTTCTTATTTTCATAGGTTTCTGTACATTTTCCCATGCTTTTTGACCTGAAAAAGCCGAAAATCACAACTATTTTGACCTAGGATGTTGGGAAGCATTGCCGCATGGAGCTTTAAATTTTCTGCCTTGAAATCGGCCAAAGCGCCAATTCCGGGGTCCCTTGAATTATGTTTTGCACTTTAACTTTTGATCTAAACAAGATAGAGCAACAAATTAGGTATCAAATGAAAGAGCATAAAATTAATAAATAATAATAATAATAATAATAATAATAATAATAATAATAATAATTAATAATAATAATAATAATAATAATAATAATTATCTATCATTTTTCAGGAAACAACAGAAACTCAATCAGAATCTAGAAAACCATCTACAAGTTACAACTTCACAATGACATTAAGCAAGGAGCTGAGGGAGCTCCGTGGGCGCACAGTTGATATCTCAGAACCTCCACGTACTGTCCACAGGCAGGTGTCAACTGGGCCATCTACCAGATCTCTCACTGAAACTTTCCTGGTTGGATACCCTTCAGCTTTTATCAGTGGTTCCCAGCTTCCACCAACAGACAGGCGTTCCAGTATTTCCTTAATCTTCAGAATTTACCGGAAAATGCAGGGAGGCCCATGGTTCAAGACCTTGCATATGAAACAGTTGAATCTATCATCCCATTCTGGCAGATGGCTAGGATCAAGACAATGACCAAGTACAACGCAATGAAGCTCTTCATGAAACTACATGAGAAACATCGTGCTCTGGTGAAAAGCAAAGGAAGAGCAAGTAACCCTGGAGGAAAAAGAGGAGCATTTGTGCTGGAATTAGACAGCCTGTTCGATATAGGAGCTCCAGATGCAATCCAGGAAATACAGAACAACAGACTGTTATCCAGAGAGAAGAAAGATGAGGATATCAGGTTCTACGAAGACCAAAAGACTGAGAGGAAAGGTCATATGTCTGGTCATGACAAGATTTTTGAGACAAGATCCCTGCAGCAAGCAGCGAGGAATGAAAGACTGCAGCATAGACAAGAACAAGGTAAAACTAATTACTTTGAACGTTACAAAAAGTTTTAAGTTTTACTCCATTGCGATATTTAGCATGTACTTAACAATTACTGTCTTAACATGTTGTACTATTTTACAGCTGCAGCAGAACAAGAGGCAGTTGTTCATGTGGATGACATTACCTGGGGTGACTCAACTGACAACGACGCTAACACAGAGGACATGGATTACCATCAGCCTCGTCCTGGATGTTCTCACCATCAAGACACTGTGACTAGTGTGACTTTGACGTTTCCAAGGAAGGTCATGGAATGTGATGTCATCTGCAATACAGCTGATCGTCTTGGTTTATCAGACAATCAAGTTACTGCCATGGTTTCTGCCACCTTGAAAGCTGGAGGGGCTGATCTGGATAACTTCGTCATCTCAACCTCAAACACGTCGCAACAGAATGCTGTCCAGGTATAATATCAGCCAGAGTCACATGTCCAAGTTTTGTGAAAAAACCACAGTACGCTGCCTTACACTGGGATGGAAAGTTGCTCAAAGATGTCTTGGGCAGTGAACCTGGAAGTACCTCAGAGACTTTAGCTGTGCTAGTGTCTGGTCCACCTTCATACACTGAAGGAAAGTTATTGGGAGTACCTGTCATCGACAATTCTTCTGGCACAGCTCAGGCTGAGGCTTCAATGGA
>JAJOZX010002293.1:127500-137500 GCA_023014485.1 Bathynomus jamesi
TCTTCCTTCAGATCGTCAGTATGGGTTCCGCAAAGGGCGCTCTACTGGCAATCTTCTTGCATCTCTCTCTGACTCTTGGTCATCCTCCTTTCGGCATTTCGGTGAAACCTTTGCTATTGCGCTGGACATATCAAAGGTTTTTGACAGTCTGGTATAAATCCATAATTTCCAAATTGCACTCATTTGGCTTCTATCCTTCTATCTGTGTCTTCATCTCTAATTTCTTTTCTGGCCGATCTATACCTGCGGTTGTAGATGGCCACTGTTTTTCTCCTAAAGTTATTTCTCAAAGTTCTGTCTTGTCACCCACTCTTTTCATTTTATTTATCAATGATTTATCAAGTTGCACTGTCTCTTCTATCCACTTCTATGCCGATGATTCTACCCTTTATTTCTCCATCCGCTTCACGAAGCGTCCCTCTCAACAGTCACTCCATGATTCGTGAGGGATGGCTATGGTGCACCTGACCTTTGATCTTTCTGCAATCTCTGATTAGAGCAGAGTGCTTCAAAATCTCAATTTTCTTCATCTGTCATCTCATCACAATCTTCCACACGACTATCCCCTTACCTTCAACAACACACAACTCAATCCTTCCTCTTCTCTTAACATTCTTGGGGATTTCCTTTTCTCGTGATCTTTCCTCGAAAGATCACACATACTCTCTTTTTAAAACAGCGTCTAAGAGGTTAGTTGTGCTGTACTGGCTCCGCAATTTCTTTACCTCGATCTTGTGGTCTCTCTGTACAGGGGTCTTGTCCGCCCGTGTATGGAGTATGCTTCTCACGAAGGGGGTTGGCTAAACCTACACAGTTCTACTTGACCAGATGGAATCAAAGGCTTTTCATCTCACCAATTCTCCGCCTTTTATTAACTGTTTTCAATTTTCAATCCCTCTCACTTCGCCGCAATGTTGCTTCACTCTCTCTTTACTATCGCTATTATAACGGATACTGCTCTTCTGAACTCTCTAACTGCATGCCTCCTCCTTTAAGGAGAGCACGGAGTACCAGACTTTCGACACATTCTCATTCCCTTTTGTCTAACACTCTAATGCAAAGGTTAATCGATATTTTCAATCTTTCATCTACTCAACCGGTCAACCCTGGAACAATCTTTCTCAATCCATCTTTCCCCATGTCTATGACCACCAATCTTTCAAACGCAGCGTATCCAGGCACCTCGAAAACCTTGTACCTTAATTTTAACTCTCTTTTTCCTCTATTAAGGGGGGCATTCTTGCGGGTATTCGCCTTTGGCTCTTCCTTCCCACATTAAAAAATTCCTCCCTGCCATCATGAGCAGGTTCACTCACATCTATACTCTGATCCTGTTTAAGCACTGCTTTATGTATCTTGCTTGAATTCGTGCGCGAATGAAACCGTCGCAGCTTTCAGTGCCACAAACAACATCAGTCGTTTCTTTCACAAGTCGAACACCTCGCTCCACGGCTTGAGTGTGACATGGAAAGTTTTCAAATTTCAACTTGAATGCTGCCTCTGTTCTGCTCACAAACTGACGCAACTCTTTATCGGTGACATACTGCTGAGTCAAAGGCGGTTCCAGCCTCCCACTCTTTTTCCAATCAATGATCAATTCGGTGTAATTGGGGGCGCTAAAAATCAGTTCCGGAACTGTGAATCGTCTCACGCCTGCATGTTTTCCTTCTTAGCAGCAATTATTTTTCGAAGTGCCAACCGTCTAATGTGCTCACGGTCATCCGTCAGCATTGTCAGTAGCAAGTTTTCTGAATGACAGTAGTACCCGTTTCGCTGAATGACGTGGTCAGCAACTGTTTTCAAGTCGTCTGGGAGCTATCTCGAGATCGGAATTATGCTCCACAGATGTTTGGCCCCGTCAGTGGTTTTTTATGCGAGACCAAGCTGGAGCATATACTCTGCTGAAGAGTTTGGTCAATATTTTCAGGTTTGTTGATAGATTTTCCGTCGATACATACAACCACAGCATGCGATTAGGGGTTGTTAACCATCTCGAATGGTTAAGGTTACTCGGCTGATGACTTTCCAAATCAGACGAGTAATAACCAGACGGCACACCGCGTTACAGATGTCCTACAGATACTACTGGTCTGTACTCAGCTGTACGTCACCTATGCCTTGCGGCAAGTCCACAGGAATTGAGTCAAATTTCACGTGGCGATTGTCTTGCCAATCTTTCTTGTAAATGTTTGTGTACCACGGGTGCTGCCATTAAGGTGCTGAGGTAGATAGCGAGGTGGAAATTCATTGATGTTCAACATACACAATAGCCATTGGAGTGGTTTGCCAACATGTTGTTCCAAGAGTCTGATTAGTCCGCCTTTTACCCTAAAGTTCGTTACAGTTCTATCACAGCCAACAGCAATGAGATCAACTGTACCTTTATCGTAGTTTTCCAAAAATGTTGCTATTGCAGTCCTTATAGCCTTAGCTGTTCCAGAATTCGGTGTTACGTGACCGATGCACTTCGATTGCGACTCCTGGATTAGGATAATATGTTCTTCAACCTTTGTAGTGAGGTAATACTTCATTCCTTTTTTTACCTGAACTCGCGTGTTATCTTTACGACCATCAAAATATGGGCCCTTCAATAGTGGCACGTTGAATTTCCGCTGTAGTTTGTTCCTGTGATTTTTCTTTCTCTTCTGACCTTGCTTTCGTCAACACTTGAAATGATGACAGCACTTGAAATAGATGCAGCCGAACGATCTGAAATTCCATATCGATCGCATGTTCGAGCCAGCACTGGCATATTAAGTCTCATTTGAGAAGATTTGGCTGAGAAAGCTTGAGTGGTTGTATCAGGTGGCATTGGCGTGGTCTCAGTCTCTGATTCAGAAGACCCAGCGTTCGATTTTGAATCGGAAAAGCTCAAATTCTGAAACTCTTGAGATGTACTGGCGCTGTTTCATGAGCCAGTTGGCTGCCGGCAAGTTCTCTTCGCATTCTAGGCGCAGCTTTTTTGGTGAACTTCACATCAATTCCCCCAATCGCCATTTTCGTTCTGCTCGCTGGTCGTTTAAGAATTGGTTTTCTTCTGCTGGAACTCGACGACCTTTCTCACATTTACAGCAACTGGGTAGGCATATTGACAAGCACCCATATCGAACAGTCGACTTGTTTCGGTGTTGAAGTTTGTCAACTTGGATTTGAAGCTTGCTGTATTTGCTCTTTTGTGAGCGTTCATCAAATTATAATATCGATCATGACACATTCGGACTTTTCTTACCACACTAATATGGAAGATATTGGATATAAATGCTTTCTCCCATAAACATACAATGTCACTCGCAACTCTTGCAGCAATTTCTGTCACTGTCGGTTCTTTGCTGGTAGGCAAAGTCTTTCAGCAGGGTTTTTTTTAACATGCAGTTCTACACAAATTGTGCAGTTCTAAAACAAATTGTGTAATTCTACACTGAATATCTTTAAAAAGTTTTTGTTAAATAAAACCAACGTACAGAAATCATAGTAAATTGAATATATGTAGAAGGTTACACTATCACTAAATAGTATAACAGATTTCCAGGTTGTTTTGTGAAAATAAAAAATAATTTTAGCCCAGAAAATTAAAGTATTTCATTATTACGAGAGTCGAAATATAGCTAACATGCATTTGCAGTCAGTCTAGCTGTCCATAAAATCAACACACATCTGGCAACAGAAATGTATACAAATTTATGAGAAATGGCTGAAATTTAAATACAATATTTAAAATAAGAACGTGTGACGTCATAAATTCCAAGCCTCGTGCGACACCTCAAAATGACCTTGAATTCAAAATATATTTTAATAAATACGTACGACAATATTCAACTTTTCCATCCATGTAGAGTTTGATTTAAGAATCTTCATGTTTTCGCTTCACCCTAATAGCGCTATATAAAATTAATAAAATTAGGGATATTTTCCTTTACAGAACCCCAATTTCTTCTTTTCAGTTGTACGCCCTTGACAATTGGTTAAGTCGTGAAATTTCGTTAATTTTAACGAAAATATCACGACTTAACCCAACCAATCGTCAAGGGCGTACAGTTGACCTAACCGGGCATTCAATTAATACAGTAATACAATGCTATAAAGGAAAAGATCCAAAATTGTAAGTCATTGTAAGTCACATAGTTACCCTAATAATTAAAATTTATTATAAACATTAATATTTAATGGAAAGATTTCAGAATTTTTTTTTTCCTCGAAGTTTCCAAAGTGTGTATAAAGTTTTCGTTTCGAAAGGTAATCGGATTACGTTTTTAAAAAATATTATTCCGAAGAGGATATTAGCATATTACCCCCATTTGCCATTTCGTGTTCCAAGTTTGGTAAAAGAGTGAAACTCTACGGTATTTACTTCTAATGTTTCATTATGTGAAGGTCGCAGTTTATGTTACTGTAAAATTTAATTCGATAATATAATTAAACCGGAGTACGTCTTGGCCACATTAGAATACGGCTTCCTGTTAGTTTGGGGTTAGCGCGACCGTTTTCTCTGCGTTCAAATGATGTAGTGACCTTTAGATAGGTTGTATCATAAACTTAAGAAGAGACGAGACACCACCTTATTTCATTGGCTAAAAGACTAGCTATTCTCGCCGCCATATTAATACAGGCGACAGCGGTGAAAAAAATTAATTGTTTCCATGAGTAAAAATTCGCGAAAGCAGCTAATTTTTAAATAGTCTCATCTAAACTGATATTACTTTTTTATCCGAGTGTAAATCTGACCATTCTGGATGTCTTGTATGTAAATTAATACATCAACTTTGGGAAAATCGTGTTATTATAAATCAGTAAATAGGTAAAAAAGATCGGATGTTGGATGCTAGCTAAGTCGTATACCATTTATACCCTATATAGGCTTAGGCCCTAGATTCGTCATAGGTCGTAGCAATAGAATTTAAACTTTAAATAATTTTATAAGCCTCTGAGATAGTACCAAACTCTTTCAAATTTTCATTTATACACAACAGTTTAGGACCTATCTCATCTTGAATAAACTTGACTAGATGCTACTGCTACGCCCAAAACCTAACTTAACTGTAACGGCTAGATCCACCTAAGGACTAGCTTAAAATGCGAGTGCAATGATGCGATGATGTGAAGCTGATGTACGATGATATAGAGGGTGTTAATGCGAATAAGGAATGTGCGACCATTCGGAGTGCGACGATTCGCGAGTTGTCTGTAAATAATGCAGCAAGTTCTCGAAATACCTGACCCAATATAACTTTTTTATTAAAAAAAACAACTCACTTTTAGAACAATCAAATCAAATAAGTAGGATCATGTTTTTTGAGTCAAATTTTGACCAACAGAACGAAGTGACTTCAGTTTCGGACAGCTGACTTCAGGTCTCTTGGACCAGTAGAAAACGGCTTACGATAACAACATTAATAGGGCTTATGCTTAATTTACAAAGAAAGACATAATTATGCCTAGCCTAGCCTAGCCGACTGTTAATAATCTGGAACGTGTCGGAAAGGTTTGGAACCATGTTTGCCTATACAAAGAAATACCATTAGTGTATTAAAGAAACACCATTAATGTTCATGGTTCGGATCCTAGGTAAAGTTGTAGGTCCTCTCGTCCCCTCATTCACACGACCTTTGCCGTTAAGAAGGAGACTGAACAACCCCAGACATTCTTTGCATGTCCCTATAAGAAAGAGATGTGTTATATAATTGGAACAGTGTCGACGATATGGTATTAATAAAACCCTTCTGTTAAAGGTCTGAATTGTCTTCCAAAAACCTGCTAATTATACACGTAGAACAATGGTATTAATTTTAATGTTACGAGAACTGAGGTTATCCCGTTCCATCCCAAAACCTATAACACTGGTATGCATATGACATTTTTTTGTCTGCTGTGAGGGTTTTTTCAACTCATATTATATAATTCGACCATGCTGAATTCGAAAATGACATTGGTTTTCCTCAATCAGGTCAGGTTTTTCTCTATTGGCCATTTATTATAAGTCTAATTTTATCCCCAAATTTATTGATTTTTTTAGCTTAAACACTGTAGATACGAGTAATATTATAAGAACACTCGTGAAAAATGAAAACATTGTGTGAATAAATACTTTTATTCATACAATGAATATGGAAAAAAGTTTATTGAGGAAGGAATGAAGTTTTTTTGGCTTTCCGTCTGTGTTTTTCTTCGGGCACGTCTCGCTTCAAACACCAGCAATAGTCCGCCAGCATATTGATATCCCAGTTTCCCTGGTACCTCTCTTCCATTATTTTGATATCTTGGTGAAATCGTTCACCCTGTTCCTCACTATAATCCCCGCAATTTTCAGGAAAATAGTCTAAGTGGGACCACAAAAAGTGCATTTTTATGGACATGCGCGACCCATGAGCTTTGAAAGCTTCCATCAAGTTTTCGACAACGGACTCGTATTCTGGACTTCTACGCTTGCCAAGAAAATCAGTGACAACTGATTTGAATGCCTGCCAGGCATTCTTCTCAGTTGGAGTCATTGCGTTTTCGAACTGAGTATCCTTGATCAAAGTTCGAATTTGAGGACCATCAAAAACCCCAGCATTTAGTTTAGCATCAGATATATGAGGAAATTTACTCTCGAGATATCGGAATGCTGAACCTCCTTATTCATTGATTTGATGAAATTTTTCATCAAGCCCAGCTTAATATGAAGTGGTGGGAGCAAAATTTTTGTTGGTGGTACAAGGGGCACTGAAACGACATTATGCGACCCAGGTTCAAAATTCTCTCTGGATGCCCATTCACGCTGTGCATAGTGCTTCTCATCCGCTCGGCTATCCCATTTGCAGAGGAAACATGGGTATTTCGTGTATCCCCCTTGGCATTCCCAATACAAATGCCACATCTGAAAAAAAATGAAAATATTTAAAGAATTTAGAGAATTTGTTCTATCAGATAAAAAAATCTATGCATTGGACTGTATCACTTCTGTGGGGAAGTTAAGTGTTCTTATACGCTCTCAAATAACCTTTGGAAAAACAACATAGTCAATAGCAATAGTTTACTTATGATATTAGTATTACCTTCAAATCTCCACAATCCTCCAGTTATGTTGGTCGTATACGAGAGCATCCAGTAAAATTTTCATGTTATCGTAGCTCTCAGTAAGTTGTACGGAATGTGCTACAGGGACTGATGCAACCCTATTCCCAATGTTGAGAAGTACTGCTTTCAAACTTCGTTTAGACGAGTCTATAAATAGCCTCCATTCTGATGCGTTATATGGCAGGCCCAAGGATTCGATTAGCCCCTCAACATTGCAGCAGTACACTAAGGAAGAGGTATTTTCGTGCACTGCAAAAAACTTGCGGAATTCTTCCTCTCGTTTCCTATACCAGGAGAATGTTGTTCCCGGAGCCAGCAAGTTGTCCTCTCGAAGTCGTTAGCCCAAGATCTCGGCAGCTAATTTGGAAAGTCCTAAATCCCTGGTAAGATCATTAAGTTTGGCCTGGTTGAGAGGCCTCTGCTCATTTGAAGCGGTATTTTGAGGTATATACGACTGGAACTGGTCATTGGCATTGGTCATTGATTCATCATCAGAATCATCGAAGTCCAGGGTTTGAGGTGGGTCGGGTATTGGAATTCCAGGACCATGGGGTACAGGTCTCATAGCAGAAGGAATGTCAGGGTATACAACAATGTGTTTATTCTTCTTGTTAACTCCTGAAAATAGAAACACAGAAACATGGATATAAAACTTGCATATGAAATAGAAGAAGCATTCAGACAGTGGCGGCTCATGAGGGAAGGCTGCGGTCTGTAAGATATGAAATAGGTCGATGGAGTCTGTATATTTTCTTTCTTTTTCATTCATATTGTCCCTTCGGGGACAATATGAATGAAAAAGAAAGAAAATATACAATCATTGTATATGTAAATGTAACTTGTATAACAATATGTATGTGTAAATGTATTTTCTATAACAATATGTTATGTAAATGTATGATTACCATTATGGTGAATATTATGCTATATATGGTGAATATTACATTATGGTGAATATTATGTCAAGTTTCATACGAGGATTTCAAAATATTTAAGAAAAATAAATTTATAAGCCCACCTTGGAGGTTTGTCATGCAGAAATAGCAATCTGTCACGTGATCCTTTCCTTCTCTCGAAATCATGGGAATTCCAAAAGGCAAAGATTTCGCTCTGCCTTTGCTCCATCTTCTCAAATTTTCAATGCACGTCTTGCAGCACATATGAGGGGCGAAATTTTTGTCCTGGTCCCCTAGCTTAATTCCAAAGTATGCTCTATACATTGTCTTCGCAAATTTAGTGATTTGGGACTGGTTATTTGGCATGGTAACCGTCCCACATATGTAGCAGAATCTATTGGGATCATTTTTACACGCTCTATTCATTATGAAATATTTTATCTATATGCCTGAAAAGTAAAAAAAGATATTATACAAGTGAAACAAGTGATGATAGATGTTACTGTTCCAATTCCGCTTTGACAAAATCACGAAAAATTCTATTTTACTTATGAGGCCATAGCCGGATAACCTGAGCTGATTGAGAAAAACGGATTGCAGATTCGAAATCAGCAGGAAAACCTATATACGAATCACTTACAAAACCCTTGACAGCAAAATTGATGCATACCAGTGTAATCAATCAACTGATATTATTTTCAAAATAAAAGATGAGCCCCTAAAGCAAGTACAATAATTTAAGTATCTTCATCAAATTATAACCAGCTCCTTGAGTGACGACTCGGACATAAAAAAACAATATCTAAGCCATTGTGCTAAAGCAAACATGATTATGAGGAACTTTATATTCTGTACAAGCGAAGCTAAAGACACTCTTTTTCCTACTTTCTACCCTAATATCTATGGGCAGCAACTGTGAGCTAATTATAAAAATGATTCCAGCAGAACCCTAATTTTAATTTACAACATATCTTTTAGGATGCTGCATAAGCTACCTCCAAAATGCTCAGCATGTTAACCATAGTGTCTCGAGCCTCTCGGAGGTAACAAGACGTGTTCAATACAGTGTAATTATCAAAGCTACCATTACCCTTGTCGTACGTCATCCATCACTCGAATTTATATTTTTAGTCTATCCTTGTTTTCCGTTCTTATTATTACTGTATTTAATTGAGCTATTGTTTCACCAATAATATATATATATATTATATCGCTTCTCTCATCCTCTCATCCATCAAATCCCCTAAACGAGGAGGGATGCTGCAGAAGGGTTGACCGCCGGTCGATCCTGAACCGTCGTTCGAAGACGCCTCAAGTAAACCAAGTAATATATATATATATATATATATATATATATATATATATATATATATATATATATATACAGGGCGTCCCAAAAACATGTATACACACTTTAACAGCTGATAGCTCAATTGATGTTTCTTTCTTTCCAAGTTAAACCCATTAGAATTAATAATGGCAGTCAGACTAAGATTTGAACAAAGGAAATTCATTCTAAAATGCTACTGAAAGTGTGAAAACGCAGTTGAAGTGCAAAGACAGTTTAGGAGGGAGTTTCAAACAGATCCACCAACGCGACTTACCATCACTCGAATTAGAGATAAGTTTGAAGCCGATGGAACTGTTCAGAATGTCCACAAGAAGCGTTCCGGAAGACCACGGACATCGACAAGCCCCACAAAGCAAGAAAGAGTACTGGAAACGTATCACCAAAGTCCAAGAAAATCTGTGCGGCAAGCGAGTCGTGAGGTAGGAATTTCAGAATCGTCTGTCCAACGCATTTTGAAGCACTGTCAATGGAAAAGTTACATTCCAAGATTAGTCCATGCTATTAATGAAGATGATGATCCGGACCGAAGAGTGGAGTATTGCGAGTGGTACTTGGCACGATGTGGATGTGGATTGGACGAAGGGGTTTCTTAGAATACCCTCCGCGTTCACCAGACCTCACACCACTAGACTTTTTTTTATGGGGATACTTAAAAGACAAAGTCTACGCTATAAAACCTGCAACAGTCGCTGAATTGAGA
>JAJOZX010002293.1:142500-152500 GCA_023014485.1 Bathynomus jamesi
TTTTTTTTTATTAGTCACCCCAAAAATTAAGTATTCAAAGAAAGTAGAATATTACTAATTAGTAATTTTTTATGCTTTTTCGAAATTTTATGTCTTTAGATGAACTTTTTACCGAACCTGTACCTTTCACACTCAAATGAAAAATAATTCTCTCTCTCTCTCTCTCTCTCTCTCTCTCTCTGTATATATATATATATCTATATATATATATATATATATATATATATATTTCGCATGCGGGCAGAGAGAGTAATCTAGATAGGAAACACGCTTGGATTGTTACTGCCAGAAAGATAAATAAAGAAATTCATTTCAAGTGTGGATAATCTTATTTTTTCCTATATAAATGCAGGTTCACTTTCCTATCTTTATAAGAGTCTCTGTTCTAAAAGTATGTAGGCACTATCTAAAACCTAACCCCGTTGTTAGGAGACTTTCGGATCGACCCTCGTATCTTTTTGCTTAATCATTCGAAACATATTCTCGGATTCTCGCGAGAGTTTGCTTTCATGCATTTCGTATCAATTTATATACTATATATGCTTCCAGGAATTTCCTTCTTCTCTTTCAATTTGTCTTCCACCTTCCTCCTCCCTCCTCCTCCTCCTCCTCCTCGTCTTCCTACCTCTTATTCTTCCTCCTACTTCCGAAGGTCCTCCAATACACTCCGCTCTCTCTTTTTCTCTTCTACATGCAAATGTGATTCCTCAAATCCTGCAGGAATCTTGAAAGAAATCCTAAAATTTATAACAAGAAAAAAATTACAAAAACTTCAGTGTTACGATATTTCATTGAAAATTATCATCGAGTCTGATCCTATACAATTGAATTCTTATATATATATATATATATGCAGAATGTCTAGCATCAAAGAAATAACCAAATTGTAGTCAATAAACTTAGCCTATGATGCTGGACTTTATGGACACCCTGTATATATATATGAGAGAGAGAGAGAGAGAGAGAGAGAGAGAGAATTTCAGATCTTGTAAATTCAATTTCAACGTATGAAAGTCTGGATGTGGGTATACGTTAAAAATAAAATAAAAACGAAATGAAATCAAGGTCATATTTTTCTAAAAAAAAAAAAAAAAAAAAAAAAAAATTGTGAATAAGAAATAGGAAATTTAATCACATAAGACTCAAAGTTACTTAAATTAAAGAAAGTATTTGAATTCACTTCAGTTTTCAAGAATTTTGTGATGTTTTCACTCTCCAAATGATGGTGGTTTACAGACCGTTTTCATGACGTCACAAAAGGCGTTTCGGAAAAGTTTGTATGAACACTTTTTAAAGGATCTTTCTTTGCTGGGATATATACAATGGAAGTACGAGGTAGAAAAGAACGTCAAAAACCAATGATACGTCAATTTCAAAAGTATAGTTTGGTACACTACGCCTTAGAATTCTAGTTTTTAATAAAAGCGGACCATATACCGGGTGTCCCATTCGAAATTAAACAACTTTGAAACCTTATAATTTTTTATTGAATGAAGCAAACAATGTAATATTCACACAGTAAATAGTCAATGTCATAAAGTTTCATATGATATATGTGAATTATAACATTTAGATACATTATGTACATTAGATACATTAGATACATTGTGCATAGCATAATGTTTCCTTTTGTTAAGATCTTCACATGTTATATGTTATATGTTATTCCTCGTTCAACTGTGCATAGAGTCGTGCGCAAGTGCCTGCAGCTCTATCCATATTGGATAGAGCTGCAGCCACTTGCGCACGACTCTGTGCACACTGCACAGTTGAACGAGGAATCTGCAGTTCGACACTGGCACGACGGATGAACTTTCTGGGGTTACTACCAAAGGCGCCGCGTATTCGTTCAACATCTTCCGATCTTGTTCGCCCTCCAGAGTGTTCCTTTAGAACACTGCCAGTCTCCTCAAATTTCTTGGTCCATGCGTATAGGTCTCTTCTGGTGGGTGGTTCCTCGTGAAAGGTTGTACGGAATCGCCGTTGCCAATTGGGAACACTCTCACTGTTTTATGATGACTTCGGGCCGGGGCCGCCAGGCCCCCTAATGGCACGGGCTCTCGGTCCATGCCCGAATACCCGACCGCTCAGTCCGCCCCTGCCCCACAGTATCATTGCTAAGTATATTATAGAGGGTCAACCTATCAACGTGGCTTCCGTATGTAGCTCGTCACCACTAAAAGCAACAATGCTTTCTGTTATCACAGTTCAAAGAATATTCACAACCACAAGACAACCAAGTTATCATCAGTCCAGGTGCATGATTCTTTAGGAGCAAGATACACCATAAGTTTATGTTTTCCCCCCCATTTCGATACAGATTATATACTGGGTGTCCCATTCGAAATTAAACAACTTTGAAACTCTGTAATTTTTAAAGTATTAATGTGAGAATGTTGAAACTTTGCCAGTTACTACAGCATATGCACAAGTTTTTGTCATAATGTTTTTTGTTTGTTTCAGATTGAATTATGTTTACCCACCAAGAAAAAGCGAAATGTGTGTTATGGATGGCTGAATTGAAGTCCCCTGGGTCGAGTGTCTAATCGAACTGTAATATGAAAAAAATCGGAGATCAAGGGGCCCAGGACCTCAGTATGCCCGAGGGCCCAGGTTGCTGTCAGTCCGCCCCTGCTGTGGGGCTATGGGCTGTTCGTACCCCGAATAGGGTATGGGCGGAGTTGTGGTCTGTGTAAAAAATAAAACTTTTCATCTTTCTTCTTCTTAAGCTGTTGTTAAAAAGTTTGGCAAATTATTATTATTATTATTATATATTACACAATAAAAGAAGAGAGAGAGAGAGAGAGAGAGAGAGAGAGGAAGAGAGAGAGAGAGAGAGAGAATTTTGTATATTTATTAATTTTTGAGATTTGAAAAAAAAAATTTTTCGCTACTTGAAGGGCTTCTACATTCTTCCTCCATTTCATTTCTTTGGTCTCTCTCTCTCTCTCTCTCTCTCTCTCTTCTCTCTCTCTCCTCCATCTCACTCAGAACTTTCCAATTCTTTCACGGAGACTTTTCATGGATCGGTTACCATGACAACGGGCTCAGTTGGCAAATCGCTTCGGGAATCCACAAATTTCTTCATTTTATATCTGTAAATTGCTCTTTTTGGCGCTAAAATCCAGTTCTTGTCTGATTATTTCCACCTTTATGGATTTATATTTGATCCCATGTTTAAAATAATGCCTAAAGTCAACTATATATACATACTGTGTATATATATATTCCTTTTCACATTCCCGTATGTGAGTCGACAGAGCATTATCTAGAACTAAAGCTGAGAAGACCCATTTCTTTATACTTTTCCAAGTAAATGATACATAATATTAGCGTTCACCCTGTATAAGGGTGATCGTAAAGTCACGCAATGAAGTCATCTTTGGGTTGCGTAACTTTACGATCACTCTGTATTACTGGCCTATAAAATACGTTTCAATATGTTAGCGAATTGTTGTTGTTTTTGTATGCCCTGAATTTCATTGTTTCAGTAAACAACTGTTGATTCTCTCTCAGTATCATGACCTACTCTCTTTCCCACACCCACCTAATAAGCACGCTCTCCCCTACTCTCCTTCCTCCCCCCCCCCCACTTCTCTCTCTCTCTCTCTCTCTCTCTACTCTCTTTCTCCGTTATGCATTCGCCGTTGAAGTCAACGAGATTACATTACGATATTTGGCATGTACTAATTATTGTACTATACACTGTACAGTTTCGGAAAAAAGTTCGCCTAGGAATATAAAGTTTTTAAAAAGCATAAAAAATTAATAATTGGTAATACTCTGTTTGGATATTTTTGTCTTTTTGGCGACTAATAAAATTTCACACACAAAACCAAATCATTACTAATTAGTAATTTTTTGTGCTTTTAGGATATTTGAGGTTTCTAGTCGCAGTTTTTTCCCAGAACTGTACATAAATAATAATGGAAAGTTAAACGTTCATATCAAAGGAAATTTTACTCATATTTTGGATCTTTTCAGTTGTATGAACTGAAAATTTTTTTAATAAAAGTGCATTTTTCAAGTATAGTTTTTAGCCGCTAATTTCAAAAAATAATTTGCGTTCAAAGTACTAATGAAAGCGTAGTGTACAAACCTCTTTATATTTTTTCTTTTTTTTTACATTAAAATTAACTAACTGGTTAGGTTAAGTGAATGCCCGGTTTGATTAACTGTACGCCCCCTGACAATTGGTTAGGTTAAGTCGTGATATTTTCGTTAGTTTAAAGAAAATATCACGACTTAACCTAACCAGTCGTCAAAGACGTACAGTTGACCTAACCGGGCATCCAATTAATCTAACCGGGCATTCAGTTGACCTAACATGGTATTCAATTAACTTAACCAGTTGGTTAATTTTAATGTTAATATATGTGTGTATATATAGGGTCGTTGACCCTTGGTCACACTCGCCCCCAACGTAGTGGAGAAATGGGCTTCCTGGGTGTCACCTTTTTGTATATAACGCAAGCCTGCGATGGTTTTGTTGTCCGAAATAGTTTATCACTTATATAGTAATTTTTGCACGCTGATTCCGAAAATAATATTCATTTTTCGCCATAACGTACACATTTTTCACAAAATGTCATATTTCATATGTAAATAATTTTCATTAAATTTTGATTAAAAACTACTGCCTATAAATGCTTATAAATGCTTGGTTTCACCAAAACATCAAACATCAAAGATGTTCCTTTTTTTTTATTACATAAAAGAAAAGGAACAGCGCGTACATTCGAGACTAAAAGGCATAGATCTCACAAGAAAACTCAGGACAAATAAAGATAAATACGTAATTGACGTTAATAGGCTTTCTTTTTAAAGTTGTTTGCATTTGTAATTAGTATAACAAAGCAAAATTGGTACCTAATGTAAATTGAAATAAATAATATTTATTCATGTTGTTTTTCCTTTCCAATTTGCAGAAAATCCTTACGTGATAGAAAAATGGACACCTTATTCGAAATGAGCGTAGTTGAATTATATAAACTCAGTTATTAGTAAGAAAACAACTCTTACAAAGTTCTCATTCGCAGGCCTGTGTATAACACTGGGGAACACAACTTTTGGTGACTTAGATGTTAGACCTGTTTCTGGGTATATTGAGGTCGCTGATTCAAAAATGACATTAGTTTTTCCCCATCAGCTCTGCTTATCAAGATATGATATATATCTATATATATTTCTATATAATGTATATAATATTATATAATTGCTGACTGGCAATCACTGTTGTTGTCAATTGAATACAAAAGTATGATGAATGTCAGCAAAAATAGTGTATTAACATCAAACAAGCATAAGGTACGAAAAATATTTATTAAATTCAAACAAGCTTGAGACACGAACGGCAAAAAAAGTTATTTCATTGAGACATCTCACATAAACCGCGTTTCTGAGATTTCTTGCGATGAGATGTGCCAGGACATTCGCGTTGGATGCTCCAGCAGTAATCTGCATCATGTGAGTATCCCATCGTCCGCGGTACCGTTCTTCCATGGTCCTTAGTTCTTGGTGAAATCGTTCACCCTGTTCCTCGCTTAGATCACCGAGGTTATCTGGGAAACGATCCAAATGACTGTGTAGGTAATGCAGTTTGATGCTCATTTTACAGCCAAGTTTACAAAAAGAAGAGAGCATATTCTCCACTAGTTCACCGTAGTTATCGGCCTTATAGTTCCCAAGGAAATTCTTCACAACCATACTAAACGATGACCACGCACGTGCCTCAATGTTGTCCATTGAATCTTGGAAACGCGGGTCTTTCATGAGTTCCCGGATTTGCGGTCCATCGAAAATACCTGCCTTCAGCTTTTCCATGCTCAGCGCAGGAAGTTTTCTACATATGCAGTGGTGGCAATATAATCCTTTCTCTGTCAGCCAAAGCTTCTTTGATGATATTTTTTTCTCCAACCACCATGTTTTCTCTCAGAGGCCACTGTCTTCTCACCCAGTGTTCATCTTTAGCTCTACTGTCCCAGAGACATATAAAGCACGGGTACTTGGTGTACCCGCTCTGCTGGCCCAGGAGAAAATTCACCATCTTCAGATCCACACAGATCACCCATTGGTGGTCTCGGTATGATATCTTTTCTAGGACTAGGGCGACTGTCCCGTGCTCTTCTCTCATACCGACTGAGTGACCAATTGGGATTGATCTGTATCTGTTGCCGTTGTGTAGAAGAACACATTTTAGGCTCCGTTTGGAGCTATCTATGAATAACCGCCATTCACTTGGTGTGTATTCCGATATGCCCATTTTCATCAGCAATCCGTGCACATTGTTGCAGAAAACTAAATCGTTCTCTTTTGAGAAGAAGGGCAGTAAATCCTTTTCTCTGTCGCGATATAACGTGATTTTGGTTCCCGGCAGCAGTAAATTTTTTTCTCCCAGCCTGGAAGCTAACAATTCAGACGATTTCTTCGAAAGACTTGTCCCTTATGAGGTCGTTTAATTCGTGTTGACTAAAACCTTCTGCAACTGATGACGGTCCTTCAAAATCACTGTCATTTTGCCCACATATGCTTTCTTTGTCAATAGCAGATTCATCATCTTCTTGAGGGAGCTCTGGAAGATGGCTGAATGATGGGACAGGTATCTCATCTGAATGTGAAACAGGCCGTCTAGCTGAGTCTATGTCAGGATACGTCCATTTACTCCGGTTACGTCCATTGATGCCCTTTATATTCACCAAACAAAAGTAACAGTCATCACTGTGGTTTCTCTGTTCTCTCCATACCATTGGTATACCAAATTTCAGGCACCTCCTCTTTCCATTGGTCCATTGCCGCAGATGCTCCGTACATGTTTTACACACAACATGAGGAGCCCATGGCTTATCTTGGTCCCCTAGTTGTACTTTGAAATAGGCAAAATAAGCTTTTTCCACAAAATCAGTAATAGTTTTTCTCTGTTCAATGAACATGTACTCTCGCAGATAAAACAAAACACATCTGGATGATTTAAACACTTTCTTCGTGATGAAGCCATGTCAACACCTGTAACAGGAAAGAATTCACGTTAGTACATGTACAATACACATGCAAAACAGCAACATCAGCAAAATCATAGCTACAATTTAATTATACAGATGCATTTAGATTTACGAGCAACTCATAAACCGTTCCAGAAGGGTAATAAAGTAGGTAATGACATATGCAATATCTCAAAAACTAGAGCTGCTAGAACAAAATGGATGATATTTTCTGAATCAGTGGCATGAAGATATCCAGAATAAGGTCTAAAATCTCAGGCACCAAGAAAAAAAAAATTTTTTTGTTCCCCAGTGTAATTACAAGAAAATAAAAATATTCAATCCTTGTGACGTCATTTCGATTTTTTTGGATTTGTTCAGCATTGAAAACAATTAAATTTTAAATTAATAACTGACGTATTCAAATTTTGTCTTTTTTTAAATATTAAATTTAATATTAAATTGGTGCTACTATAGCGTGATTCCTACCGGTGACTTCGATACTATAGGGTGATTCCTACCCGTTTTGGTTCGAAACTACAATACTGTAGAGTGTGATTCCTATCCAAGGTATAAATGAAAATATAATAAATATAAAATGCTATTTATTATTCAATTTTATTTATTTAAAAAATAGTTTCGGTGCTACTATAGTATGTGGTCTACCTACGATTGGTTAGGTTTAGTCACGATATTTTCGTTAAAACTAACGAAAATATCATGACTAAACCTAACCAATCGTCAAGGGCGATGGACATTGGAATGTAAACAAGCAATTAGTAAACAAGGTAAGAAGCTATAATTAAAAGGTAGACCGCCGAATCGAGGTAGGATTCACGCTATTAGTAACACCATTAAATTTTAACATTAATTGAATCCTATTTACAGTTTCATTCAATTTAATTATTTTAAGATAATCTTTTTGATTAATTGTATTTACTATTAATTTTATTATTCGAACATTATCAAACATATATTGTAATTAAACATTAAACATCACTTATAAAACTATTTCGACTCGTAAACCTCGTAAATCTGAATAAAATCTATGGTGCGCGACTTCTGAGACACCCTGTATATTATTCATCGATGCATTCATAGTTTAAGTGGAAATATGAAGAGTTATTTCTACATAGTTATTTCTACATAGTTATTTCTACATAGTTATTTCTACATAGCTATTTCCACATAGCTATTTCCACATAGAGCATCCTTCCCCCCATAAGCTCATTTCTGGGTACGAGCAGCTCGCAACAGCACTGCCAAGTAAATGTGGGGGTAAAAATACTGACGAGGCTTTCGTACGTGGTCCATCACCACTGAAAGCAACAATGCTCTGTGTTAGCTTAGTCAAAAGAACATCCATATCTTATTCAATTTATTGCAATTTTCGTTAGTTTGTATTGCAAACACCTCCACTTATTACCAGTCCTGGTGCATGATTCTTCAGGAGCAAGATGCACCGCAAGTTTGTGCTTCCTCCCTATGGCAGCACAGATTTACCTGTATCAATCACAGTCACACTCGTACTACCTAAGGCTTGCTCTACACAAGCTAGACTAAAGACCACAAGTATCCGCAATCGCAAACCGTCCTCATACAGGCCTGTATTTAGTTAAGAATAACATTTTTTCAATATACATTATATCTGTATACTCAACACACATACAACTTCGGACTAAAAAATAGAATACTATCTCAGATGCACGCATTACTTTTAAAATATCTTTAAGTTATACACCTTTATGAGGAATATCGAGTATCTGTGACGTCATGATGGTAAAAAGACACCTCTGTGTGCCAGTTTAGAAAAAAATGAAATACTGTATAGCAAAATCTTATTAAATAGTGTAAAAGTTAATGCATGGCGGTATACCAAAATATTAGAATATCTTGTCAGGTATTAACAAAAAAATAGAATAAATTCATTATGTTTACTGAGTACTGACAATATATTAAACCTTTATCAAATACCTTTTATCTCTGTATCTTAGTATTTAATTGGTCCACCTTTAACCCTGACGTGGCATCGAGTCGACAAGCCTCTTGCATTCTTCTGTAGTTATCGATTACCAGAGTGTCATCAAATACCTGTTCAGTTCGCCAAGTGCTTTTGTACCTTGTGCTTAGCAATATTCCAGAGAATTTCTATCGGATTAAGATTGGGAGAATTAGGTGGCCATGATAGTACTTCAATTTCATGAGTACCAAACCACGCAGATGTTGCACGAACCGCATGAGCTGCAGCTCGGTCATATTGAAAATTAATGGTTCGTCTCCATACAGCTGTTCTGCAGACTTCAGGATGAAGTATTCTAAGATTTCTCAATAAACGCGACTATTGACAGTTCTATTTAATCCTCATAAAGGTGTATAACTTAAAGGTATTATCAAAGTCATGAGCGCATTTGAGACGGTATTCTATTTTTTTGGTGCGGAGTTGTATATTGTAAATATAAATAAACTATGATTATTTTAAGCGTAAAACTGAAATTTTTTAATGAACATTATTAGGATATAAAAAGAAAAACAAAAAGAAAAAATGATTACGTTCTCTTCCTGACACGAATTTAAAGACAAATTCTTCCAACCTGACCTTGAAAGCCTCTCCAACCTAATTCTTTTTAAAATGGAAGATGAGGAGATTAAATTTTCCTGCCCATTTTAGGCAATAAAAGACAAAGTGTTAAACAAATAATTTATTTTAAGCTATTTATTGTATTTTCAAATTGGAGTGTTTCAGAACCCCTGAAAATGCATCATCAATTTCAGCAATTTTATTTCGTCCACAAAAAGTTTTACTATTGATGGCCATTCAAAATTAATATTCATCTCTCTCCCTGCTAATTAGCAGCGACCTTAAGTTTACGAAACAGTGCGTAGAGTGGAAAAGAAAGCCCAGAAACTATTAGGTTATATCAGTAGGCAATTTCAGTTTCGGAACAAGGAGATTGTGCTCTCACTGTACAATTCCCTTGTTCGGCCGCACCTGGAGTATGCTGTGCAGTTCTGGTCGCCCACCC
>JAJOZX010002293.1:157500-205242 GCA_023014485.1 Bathynomus jamesi
CGCCTACTCAACATGGATTCAGACCTCACCACTCAACCACGACATTACTCACTAACCTCACGCAGCACATCATGGATGGCATCAACTCCAGACGACCAGCTCAACGTACACTGTTAGCAACAATAGACATTAGTAAGGCATTTGATGCTATCCCACGCTTCCCTCTCATAAACAAAATACTCAACACAAACATACACAATAACACCAAAAGGTGGCTGAGCACCTATCTTTCAGGAAGATACTCACATGTCACATTTAATGGCAAGTCATCCAAAAACAAGCTTTTTCCGAACGGGGTCCCTCAAGGATGTGTTCTCTCACCAACCCTGTTCAACTTATACATGCATGACATTCCAACACCCATAGATAACAAGCTGCATCATATGCAGATGACATCACTCTAACATCCACCTACAACAACATCGACACCGCTACAAATAACCTACAAACATACATAAACAGTATACAAGACTGGTTCACACACAATAGACTCAAAGCAGCGCCCACAAAATCAACCATCACCTTGCAAAAAAGCAACACAAAAGAACACCAGATAACTCCACAGCTTACACTAAACAACGCCAACATTTCACATACTCACTGGACCAAAATACTTGGGGTCACATACAACACATCATTATCTTTTGCAAACTACATTCAGGACATTAAAAACAAATGTACGTCAAGACTTAACACGCTGAGGGTACTAACAGGCACAAACTTTGGACACCAGCAGAAACAATATCACCATATACAAACAATATATTCGCTCAGTTATGGACTATGCTAGCCCATGCTGAGCACCCATTATCTCAAACACACACATAAACACCTTACAGACCCATTACAGATGCACTTCGTATCATTACAGGATGTACTCAAACACCACCAATAGAACACCTGCATAAAGAAAAAAAATACTGAAAGTTAGGGAACATTTAGACATGAGGGGAACACAATTCATGGCAGCAGCGACAACTAACCCACATACCCTTGCCACTACATGTACAATCATGCACCAACACTCGCACCATAAGGTAACACCAGAGAGACATTATAACCAAATACTCCATTCCGTACCACGCCCCACAGACATCACATAGTACAGAAACACATACACACACACCTAACCACAAAGCACTGATACGACTCGGTCCGAATGCGGTCCTAGGTGCGAAGCCGCCACCCATTAACACCGCCACCCATTAACACCACAAACAGTTGAACACATTATGACAGACTGTACCGCTCTAGCAACAACATAGAACACAACACAACATCACTAGTGCGCTGAACCTCTGGTCCACTCCGGAGAGGGCGATCGGTTACCTGCGTGCCGCCGCTTGCTTGATCGGGGTGGGCTGATCGGCTAACCAACAACAACAACAACAATAACAACCATTACTTAATCGTACTGTAGTGGATTTAATATCCCAGAAGAGTTCTTTGTTTCATGCACGGTCTGTGTATATATATATATAATATATATATATAATATATTTCAACTGCAAAGAACAGCAGATAATTAACGTAAAGAACGACGCTTGTATAGGAGAACATTCCGCGCAAGATGAGGAGGGAGAACGAACAAATGAAAAAATGAGGTAACCACCCGGGAATCGAACCCGGATCTTCCGATTGCCGGTCAGATATGATAACCCTACACCATGGTCCTCACTCGATCAGAAGTCGTATTCTCCTACATAGCGCAGAAACCATGCCCCGAGGGGGGCACCTCCCGCATGCCGCACCTATATCTACACATTTCAACTGCAAAGAACACGCAGTATAATTAACGAAAGAACGACGCTTGTATAGGAGAACAATCCGCGCAAGATGAGGAGGGAGACGAACAAATGAAAAAATGAGTAACCATTTCATTTGTTCGTTCTCCCTCCTCATCTTGCGCGGGATGTTCTCCTATAAAGCGTCGTTCTTTACGTTAATTATACTGCGTGTTCTTTGCAGTTGAAATGTATATATAGGTGCGGCATGCGGGAGGTGCCCCCTCGGGGCATTGGTTTCTGCGCGTATGTAGGAGAATTACGACTTCTGATCGAGTGAGGACCATGGTGTAGTGGTTATCATATCTGACCGGCAATCGGAAGATCCCGGGTTCGATTCCCGGGTGGTTACCTCATTTTTCATTTGTTCGTTCTCCCTCCTCATCTTGCGCGGATTGTTCTCCTATACAAGCGTCATTCTTTACGTTAATTATACTGCGTGTTCTTTGCAGTTGAAATGTATATATAGGTGCGGCATGCGGGAGGTGCCCCCTCGGGGCATTGGTTTCTGCGCGTATGTAGAGAATTACGACTTCTGATCGAGTGAGGACCATGGTGTAGTGGTTATCATATCTGACCGGCAATCGGAAGATCCCGGTTCGATTCCCGGGTGGTAACCTCATTTTTTCATTTGTTCGTTCTCCCTCCTCATCTTGCGCGGAATGTTCTCCTATACGAGCGTCGTTCTTTACGATATATATATATATATATATATATATATATATATATATATATTATATATATATATATATATATATATATACATATGTGTGTGTGTGTGTGTGATGCATGCCTCAGCACGTCGCAAAATAGGATAGAGGAGAGATAGTTAAAGGGAGAAAATGAGTGAGTATGAACAAATGAGGGAATGGTGGTGAGCTGTAATTTACGATGACGGGAGTAAGTAGAGAAAGAGAGAGAGGGAGTTACAAGGAAAAGAAGTACCTCAAAAGGCCTTGCGACCCATACCGAGGAGGTACCAATGGCAACGGGTGCCACGGAAAAATTCCTACACCCTCAAATAGTGTGCAAGATTCGGTCAAACCTTTTCTTGAACTGATCCACAGAGGAACTGTTCACAACTTCTGAAGGTAGCCTGTTCCACGTGTCACAGATTTTGTAGGTAAAGTAATTCCCACATACACACTAGTGCTAAACCGTTTCAAATCCAACTTCCAACTATTGTTGCGAGTTGAGTTATCATTTAAACTAAACATGCTTCTAAATTCGACATCGTTGAACCCGTGTTAGAGCTTAAAAACCTCGATAAGTTGACCGCGCAGCCTCCGAGTTTCCAGCGAAAACAAATTCAGGGCGCGTAAGCGTCGATTGTAGCCCATATGTCTAACGGAAGGGATTAACTTTGTGGCCCTCGCCTGCACTCGCTCCAGCCTCTCAATATCTTTCCTGACGGTGGGCGACCAGAACTGCACAGCATACTCCAGCTGCGGCCGAACCAGGGAATTGTACAGGGAGACCACAGTCTCCTTGTTCCGAAATCGAAATTGTCTCCTGATATATCCTAGCAGCTTCTGGGCTTTCTTTTCCACCTCTACGCACTGTTTAGTAAACTTAAGGTCGCTGCTAATTATCACACCCAAGTCCTTTTCCAAATCAGTGGCTTCGATATTACTCCCCAACATGGAGTAGTCCGACTTGGGATTGGCGTAGCCAATGTGCATCACCTTGCATTTACCCAAGTTAAACGGCATTTGCCATTTTTAGGACCACTCTCCTATCCTACCTAGGTCCGCACGCAGTTGCTCGATCGCTTCGGCCGTCCCAACATTGGCCCCAAGCTTGGTGTCATCAGCGAACTTGGCGATCCGACTGACGATGCCACCGTCGATATCATTTATGCAAATGATAAACAACACTGGCCCCAAAACGGAACCCTAAGGATCCCCGCTAGTGACCGAGGCCCAACCCGAACTTGCCCCTTTAATTACAACCTTCTGCCGCCTATTCTTCAGCCAGTTTTCAATCCACCTACCTACTTCCCCACCGATACCCAGCGCGCGGACTTTCGCCATTAGCCGGCGGTGAGGTACCTTATCAAAGGCTTTCTGAAAGTCGAGATAAATTATATCAATCGCCCTACTCTTATCATACTCACTCCACATGACGTGGAAAAACTCGAGCAAGTTGGTGAGACACGACCTATGCCACCTAAACCCATGTTGGGAGCCCCCAAGCAGCTTGTAGGAATCCAAATGGTCAACGATCCTATTCACTATTATCCCCTCTAATAATTTACCTACAACCGAAGTGAGACTAATGGGGCGATAGTTCCCTGGACTTTCGTGATCCCCTTTCTTAAAGATAGGGGTCACGTTGGCTTCCCTCCAGTCACCAGGCACCTGGCCCGTCTCCAACGATTTGTTGAAGACTGTAGCCAGGTGGGGAGCCACCTGGTCGCACACTTCCCGCAAGACTCTGGGGAGGAACTGGTCTGGCCCAGGAGCCTTAAACGCGCTCAGTTTGTCTATTATATCGGCAACGACTGTCGCGGTACACCGAACACTCTCCAGGCCAGCACCTTCGTGCCTGACGCCTGGCTCGGGGATGACGTGGGTGTCCTCCCTAGTGAACACTCCCGCAAAGTACTCATTCAGCACATTAGAGAGAGAGAGAGAGAGAGAGAGAGAGAGGAGTGGTGAGGTGAACTAAATAACTAAGTAGGAACGAATTTCAAACATTTACTTTAATGAAGCAAATGTATCACACTGTATTTGCATAAAATGTAAAAATCTTTAGGAGTTTTTATTTTTCTGTCGCGTCCTATAGCTCGAAACCTACAGGTTTCTCGACTTCTGTTTATATGGTATTTTTTCTTTACTTTTGTTTCAAGAATACACCCTGCGATTTATGAAACACATTTATTAATCACCCTGTGTGTATGTGTGTATATATATATATATATATATATATCTATATATATATATATATATATATAGGTAAACAGATAGATAGATAGGTAAATAGATAGATAGATAGACAGATAGATTGATAGATAGATAGGCGATTAATTATATTAGCCGAAATCCATATTGGGCATATATGGTTGTGGTTGTACACATGTGGTTGTGTGCTGTGTGGCCGATTTATTTGGAGCCCAATATGGATTTCGGCTACTGCAATTAATCACGCAAATAACTTTTGTAAATATCCAAGAACTAGACGCTACGACTAGTCCCATGTTTAGCATGGGAAAGCAAAAATTCTAAGGTAAATTACTCTAACCTCACTAGTAAAAACCACTTACATGTAGTTGTATCCTCCATTAAAAGTCTAATAATCAATTTATTTTTTTTAAATAAAAGAAAACACTGTCCATTATTCTTAACCTCAGCTCGTAGTAGAATAAACAGCAAAAACAATAGTAACAACATCAACAATAATAATATCAGTATTACAATTGTAGTGAATACTCTTATTTTAGTTTCAAGATAAATGTTAATTTTACCGTCTTGAATTTCGGAATAGTTATAAATTCATTTTAAATAGTTACCCATCATAATTCAATTGTGAACCACATTAATACTAATTTTATGTATATTGTATTATTTTATTGTATGTAAACATAATTAATTATATATCACAATTGTCAGTTAATTATTTATATTCAAATAATTATTTTAATCTAATACCATGTCCATTTTACAAATAAACAATAGAAATCCAAGGGTTATATTTTCCACCTTTGGTACTGTCGCAGTTTCGCCTAACGGACTCAATACGGCTAGTGAGATAATCACTGGTTGGCACTTAACCAGCGGCAGTGCTTATGGCTACATCATCCAGGTTAACCTATACCGGATAGATGCGCTACGGTCCCAAGCCGTAGCTTGCCTAGGCCGACGACGACGACGTAAACCAACAATTGGTGACTCCGGAGTTGGATTCCCCCCTTTTACCCGAACGACTAGGATTAGACTGTAACGTCGTTCGTGCCCATCACCCCCTTCACCCGAGCGACTAGGACCAGACTGTAATGTCGCTTGTGCCCTCTGGCCCTCACCCCTGCCCGTGCGCTCTGTGCCTGCGCTCGTCTCAACCTCCACTCCTTCGTTGGTAACTTGTCGTCTTGCTTGTACGTCAGCAAGCATAGGAAGATGCCTGACGACGCTGGTGCCATCTCCCACTTGAGCGTAAAGCTCCCCGTCTTCTGGCCGGGTGATCCATTTATTGGTTCCACCAAGTGGAATCACAATTCAACTTGGGAAGGATCACCGCTAGCAGGACGAAATACGATCATGTTTTGTCCTCTCTACCAGCGAGCATCATCTCTGAAGTCCGTGACGTCATCGTGTCTACTTCTACGAGTGAGGACCCATACAACGATCTGAAGTCTGCCATCCTCTGCCGCACCACTGTCTCCGAGCGTGAGAAACTACATCAGTTAATCTCAAAAGAAGGACTTGGAGACCGTAAGCCCACTCAAATGCTGAGGGCTATGCAGTGCGCTCTAGGCGAACGCGCACAAACCTTCGATAAGGACATCTTTAGACAGTTGTTCTTGCAGAAACTTCCTCCATCAGCTCAGCGTGTCTTGGCCACTATGGATCCTGCTACTCCAGTTGATAAACTAGCAGAAACTGCCGACAAAGTAGTGGAGATTGACACAGCTCCGGTCAACAACGTGAACACACAATCGGAACTGGAATTGAAAGTGGAAGAGTTTAAGTCAACAACTCAACCACGTTTGTTCTCTGCTACAAAATCAACGGCAAAGAAGCCATTCTCGGTCAAGATTTACGAAGAGGCATCGTTCGAGTTCCGGGAAGATCTGCTTCTACCACGCTAAATTTGGAAAGAAGGCTAGTGAAGTGCATCTCCCCTTGCAATTTTTCGTCGGAAAACCCCAGCAGCGAGTCCTAATGCGTCTAGTACTCGCACTGCCAACCTGTTATTCTAAAGGACAGGAACTCTGGTGTCAATTTCTTGGTCGATACCGGAGCGTCAGTCAGTGTATTCCCTCAAAAATCTGGTCATACGCACTCGGAATCTCCGCCTCTATACGCTGCTAACGGTTTCACGCATACCCCGTACGGTACTCAGTCGCGTGAACTAACTTGGGCCTTCACGATCCTTCAAGTGGATTTTCATCTGTGCTCAAGTGCGGCATCCCATATCGTCGCTGACTTCCTCCAGCATTTCAAACTCCTGTTGGATCTTGACAAGCGACGCTTATGCGACCAGGCCACACTGCTTTCTGTTTCTTGCCAAACAGGTTGCCCTTCCGACGCCTCGAACTCTGCACTTTCCCTCGT
Source organism: Bathynomus jamesi (assembly GCA_023014485.1). Classification (NCBI taxonomy): domain Eukaryota; kingdom Metazoa; phylum Arthropoda; class Malacostraca; order Isopoda; family Cirolanidae; genus Bathynomus; species Bathynomus jamesi. Next base: position 164,558 of record JAJOZX010002293.1, read on the forward strand.
TCCCCTAATTCCATGTACCAGCAGTGGCCTTTTCCAACGATATCCAGGAATTCTTCAACCTATGCAGATGGGTGATACCATTAAGCACACCATTACCCATCACATTACAACAAAAGGTCCCCCTGTGTTTGCAAAAACCCAGGACGTCTTGCCCCGGACAAACTGAAAGCTGCCAAATCGGAATTCCAGCTTATGCTGGATCTTGGGATAATAAGACCTTCCAAAAGCAGTTGGTCCTTCCCCTACACCTGGTCCAGAAGAAGTCAGGAGACTGGAGACCAGGTGGGGATTACCGGTTTTTGAATTCGCAACCATCCCGGACCGATATCCGTACCAAATGTCCAGACTTTACTTCTCTTCTCCACGGCAAATCTATCTTCAGTAAATAGATCTCGTTAAAGCTTTCCACCACATTCCCGTAGAGCCTTCGATATTCCCAAGATGCAGTTTGTACACCATTTGGGTTATTCGAATTTGTGAAGATGCCGTTCGGGCTACGGAATGCTGCGCAAACCTTTCAGAGGTTTATAGATGAGGTCACCAGAGGCTTAGACTTTGTTTATGCCTACATCGATGATTTGCTTGTGGCCAGCTCAACGGAAGAGGAACATAAGGAACATCTTTCACTCCTTTTCAACGCTTAGAACAATACGGTGTTACTATTAATGCATCTAAGTGTGTGTTTGCACAGCCAACCTTGGAATTTCTTGGTCACACGATTTCGCAGCACGGAATTACCCCCCTTCAGGACAAGTGTGGAGTGATAAAAAATTACCCTATGCCAAATAATCAGCGTGAGTTACGTCGGTTTCTAGGTTTGGTAAACTATTACCACAAGTTCATTAAAAACTGTGCCAGTGTTCTTGCTCCTCTACACGCTATGATCACACACAAACGCAAGGTAACGAATTGGTATGGTGTAGCGATAGTTTACAGGCGTTCGACAATGCCAAAAATGCTATCAATAGTGCATTGTCTCTGTCATTTCCTATCAGTGATGCCCCCCTAACTCTGACGGTCGATGCATCAGATGTTGCGATCGGTGGGGTGTTGGAACAAACCATTAACGGTCAACAAGCACCCATCGCGTTTTACTCGAAAAAGCTGCAGCCAGCCCAAACGCGTTATAGTGCTTTCGGACGTGAACTTCTTGCTATTTACTTAAACGTGAAGCATTTTCAACATTTCCTTGAAGGCCGAGAGTTTTGTGTTTTTACCGACCACAAACCTTTGGTCACTGTCTTCAATAAAACAGCTGTAACCACTCTCCCAGAGTCATCAGGCAACTCGATTATATCTCGCAATTTACCACAGATATCCGCCACATCAAAGGTGTCTTGAACACTCCAGCGGATGCACTTTCAAGAATAGAGATTACTTCTGTTACCCTCAGCTCTACACTGTGGAATGCTATTGCACAGGATCAAGATAAGGATACGGAACTACAAGACCTGCTCAGAGAAGACTCCACTCACTCACTTTCCCTCAAGAAAATGAGTATGCCAGGATTGTCTGTGCCCCTCTATTGCGACGTATCAACAGCTGCTATTCGCCCTTATGTCCCTCCATGTCACAGAAAAGCAGTCTTCACGGATCTTCATAAGCCCTCCCATCCTGGTATCCGTGCTTCGCAACACCTGGTTACCTCTCGCTTTGTTTGGCCCTCGATGCGGAAGGATGTCAAACATTGGACCAAAACGTGCCTTGCCTGCCAGCGTGCCAAAGTCCAAAGGCACACCAGGTCCCCCTTTGACGCATTTCCGCCCCCATCCCAGCGATTTGAGGTAATTCATGTAGACATTGTTGGCCCTCTTCCAGTGATTCAAGGCCAACGTTATCTGCTCACCTGTCTCGACCGCTTTTCCAGATGGCCTGAAGCCATCCCACTTCCTGATATCCAAGCGGACACTGTTGCAAGAGCCTTTCTTCATGGATGGGTATCAAGATTTGGATTGCCGACAAAAGTCATCACTGACCAAGGTCGCCAATTTGAGTCTTCGCTTTGGAAGAAGTTTACCAGCTTGTTGGGTACAGTACATGCGCATACCTGTGCGTATCATCCGCAAGCTAACGGCCTCGTCGAACGCTTCCATCGCCAGCTGAAGTCATCCTTATGTGTCACGAAGACTCCCATTGGATGGATAAGCTTCCACTCGTGTTGCTTGGTATTCGCTCTGCATTTAAGAGTGATCTGAAGACTACAGCGGCTGAACTAGTCTATGGAACAACACTGCGGCTACCAGGTGGCTACTTCACTGCAGGGGATAAGTCATGTGATCCTACGGAATTCGCTCAAACACTTTCCTCTCACATGCAGTCCCTTCAGCCTGTTCCCCCTCGATTGACTAGCCAACAGAACAGCTTTGTTTCCCCAGCCCTCCAGTCTTGCACCCACGTTTTCGTTCGTGTACCTCTCCCAAAACGGCCTCTCCAATGTCCATATGACGGGCCCTATGAAGTTCTCCGACGTACGCGCAAATCATTTCTCATCCAGCGCGGTTCCAAGGTCGACAAGGTTTCTATCGATCGTCTTAAGCCTGCGTTTTTGGAATCAACCTTAAGCGAGGTACATGTAGCTACCAAAAAGGTCCGGGGAAATCAGTGTCGTTCGAACTCTTTGAACTTCCTCTCTGGTGGGGGAGTGTGTAGTGAATACTCTTATTTTAGTTTCAAGATAATGTTAATTTTACCGTCTTGAATTTCGGAATAGTTATAAATTCATTTTAAATTAGTTACCCATCATAATTCAATTGTGAACCACATTAATACTAATTTTATGTATATTGTATTATTTTATTGTATGTAAACATAATTAATTATATATCACAATTGTCAGTTAATTATTTATATTCAAATAATTATTTTAATCTAATACCATGTCCATTTTACAAATAAACAATAGAAATCCAAGGGTTATATTTTCCACCTTTGGTACTGTCGCAGTTTCGCCTAACGGACTCAATACGGCTAGTGAGATAATCACTGGTTGGCACTTAACCAGCGGCAGTGCTTATGGCTACATCATCCAGGTTAACCTATACCGGATAGATGCGCTACGGTCCCAAGCCGTAGCTTGCCTAGGCCGACGACGACGTCGTAAACCAACACAATTATTATTGTATTTCTACGTGTTGATGGTGCACATCAATTGCTACTAGAAGCATATATACATACATACATGCACACATACACACACACACACGTACATGTGACATACATATACACACACACATAGACATACATATGTTCATACGTAATGTTAAAATTATTAAAATTCTCTGGTTTATACCGTTTCAAATGTCTCGAAATTACTGAGTAAAATTTAGTAAAGAACAGTAAAAATCCTTTTAATTTAATTACGATGCCTACGAAAGTTTTAATAATAAACAAATTCTCTAAATGGAATTCTCGTGTTATTTATCTTTTGAAGTAAAACTCGCATACCTCATCTTTTCAAACAAAAAACTTTTTTCAACCGAAAGGAAAACCAGTAATGAAATTTTTTAAATTACACCAAAATGATGTTAAAAAATATATAGAATATGTATACTTATTATACAGATGGTGTGTGTGTGTGTGTGTTTAGGGACTGTTTAGGGACTGCTTGTGTGTTTAGGGATAGCTAAATAAATAGATAGACAGATAAATATCATACATAAATATGTATATGGGGAAGGGTTTATATTTTATTTTACCAATTTCAACAAATATCTAAAAATATGTCTCCACTGGGTGTATAATACAGGATTTATGCCAATAGTTCGACTTTACGACCATCTTTAACTGTTCTTTGCTAATTCGTTTGACCGTGCTCAGGAGTTATAAATCTTATTAGTATTTTAATGTGACATCGGATCTCATTTCTTATAAGAGACGATCTGTTTTGAGAATTAATTGTATTTACACCATTAAATTATTCAAACTTTCATGTGGAAAAATTAATAAATATGAAACTAGACAGATAGCTATAAAGAGAGAAAGACAGACAGACAGACAGACAGAGGAGAGTTACAAGGAGTTACAAGAACAAGAGGAAGCCTCAAAGATTTTTCGGGCCACTTGGGAAGGTTCCTGTTATTAAACTAGTTCATTTTTTAACTATTCTAGCAGTAGTAGAAAATTGGATAGAAAAGCATAAGGCTCTCTCCCCACTCTCCCTCCCCTCCCCGCCAGAGACGGATACGGAAAAAGGTTGAAGAAAATACCTTGGAAAAGTAGCCAACGAAATTTTACAGCAAGAGGAGAATATACATAAGCTAACTCTGCAATTACGTTATGTACACGTAGAGATCGTACACCGGATACCACCACTGTATAAGCTAACCAATGATATACTTGTGCCGATCGCACATCAACCACTTGGTATCGTTACAGAAACCTCGAACAATGTGGTTTCGATTTTATACAAGATGCTTACAGCTCTATTTACCGAGGTATCGATCCAACAAAGACCCTATGGCCCACTCTAGGTTAGCCCCAAAAGGATAAAGAGAAAGGTAAAGGTTGAACTCTCCATGTCTACACCCATGAACATGCAAAGCCATCACGCCAACAAAGTGACAAAATGCTTCTACAGGAAAAGGGGTTGAAGCAGGAGTTGAGAAAGAAATCAGATTTTTCACATTATGCCCTCACCCGTCACGTGCATCCAGCCACCCAAGAGAAAGAAGAGAAAAAGAGAAATCGTGACAGCAGAAACGCAACTAAACCTAATCCATGCCATGCTTTTTTTTGGGGGTTTGTTATGAAATTAGGTATTTCTACAAAATACTTATCGACTCTATTCTTAAACATATTAACAAGACAGACAAGTGTGTGAATGTGTTTTCTGTTATTGGATGTCTGTGATGTGTATGTATCTGCCAACCCTTTGAATGTCGCCTAGTTTCAACTTGGTTCTCCCGCCGTGAAAGGCGTTAATGCAGCAAGTGATATATTGAGTTTTTCATACTTCGCGGTGTTGTACCACCACGAGAGTAGAGAAAATCTCTCTCCGGTGAAGAATATTAGTAGAAGGTCCCTATATCTATCCCCACGTACTTGTCCCTCATGGAGGATGAAACTGTTTCATGGGTGATCACTGATCACCCGTTGTTGCTGCGGCGAATTCAAGAGTCTCCCACTTAGAGGTGTTTATGAGGTAAGTGACAAAAAAATTAGTTGCTCGATAGTTGGTCATGCTATGTGGGGGCACAATGCAATCAGAAACGTCTCGCTAAAGTGCAAAGCTGGGCACAAACCGTTAATCCGTTAATCGTTAATTAACGAAGTTAACTTTTTCGTTAACGATTTAACTTTTAAGTTAACTTTGAAAATCATTATCGGACTAATTAACTTCCGTTAACTCAAGTCCGTTAACCCAAAACATTCATAAATAAACGTTTAAAAGTTTCTATTATTTTCAGTGCTGAGCAGGTGCGCATTAATCCGCCACTGTTAATAGTGATGAACGAATTTCCATTTCCGCAGTGCAAAATCAGGCGATATATTTGTTTCCGTCGCCACAATTTGTGTCTTACCAAATATGATAGTTATTTATGGCATTGGTTTGAGCAAAACATGGTCGACTGTAAATCAGGCGGAAAGATTTGCCATTTGAGTTGAATGTTTCAACTTCTTTCAAGAAATATCACGAGCATTTTAAGGCACTTTCAATAATATATATGTAACAATTACAACAAATAACTACATTCGTTTCATTTGCAGTCTGTCTCTTGCGCAACATGTTTGTGCTAGTGAATATTTAAAAATAATCGTTGTCAAGTAAGTCATGTATATTTATAATATGTCTGTGAGTACCTTATTAGTAGTCTCCTTGATACATTTCAAGAACCATAAAACTGATCAGGTAAGATTTCAATTCTCATGTCACTTTGATGACATAAATTAAGTCAATTGATGTCTTACAATGGGAGCGTTTTCACCTTAACCCTTTATGTCCTGGCGGTAGTTCTAGGTACCACATCTTTAATGTGAATTAGTTTCTTTATGAGATAATAGATGGCGCTGAGAAGTAAATGTGAGCGTGTGGCGCCAGAGGCTGTTTACTCTTTAGTATCTCTATGGGCAAGGACATCCTGAGGGCCAAGAGATCATCCCTGTCTGATGAAAACTTTGATATGCTAATTTTCATGAAGGGCAACATGCATCTCATGGACAAAATGGAGAACGAGAAGAAGAGGGAAAATTAAATTATATATATATTGTGTTTTTCATATTTTTATAATAAAAGTTAACGTTACGGTTTATCAGTAACTTCCGTTACATGTTTAACGAATTAACGGATTAACGGTTAACGAAGTTAACTTTTTGTTTAACGGATTAGCGGTTAACGAAGTTAACTTTTTGGTTAACGGTGCCCACCACTGCTGAAGTGGGGGAAGAACTAAGTGTAGGAGGAAATGTTTAAACAAACTCCGCGGGGTAACGTTATAATACTATTTTCAAAATACTTATATGATCGAGTCTTCAATTATGTTATATGTGGGAACAGTCTTAAACTCTGAGTGTAGTCAGAACTTTGTCTGCCTATTCTTAAACATATTTACACTCTGGCTTGAAACAACCTCCGAAGGAAGTTGGTTCCAGATATTAACTATTTTATAGAAGAAATTACCGCAGATGGTGGTACAAAATGTTTTTACAGTAGTTCGAACTTAAAACCATTATTTCTTGTCGGATTGGTATTAAATTAAAATAATTTCCTGTAGTCTACCCTGTCTATTCCATTGAGCATCTTGAAAGCCTGAATAAGTTGGCTATGCAACTTGCTGGTCTCTAAGGTAAACAGATTTAAGCATTCTAATCTTCGTTGGTAGTTTCGCAGTCTCGCTAAAGGGATCACTTTCGTGGCCTTGTTTGTACCCTTTCTATCTTTTCCTAAGGGACGAAACCAAACCTGCACAAAATATGCGAGTTGAGGTCTAACTAGTGAATTGTAGAGAAGCATTACAATCTCCTTGTTTCTAAATTGGAAAGAGAGAGAGAGAGAGAGAGAGAGAGAGAGAGAGAGAGAGAGAGAGAGAGATTACTCACTGGATCTTACTTAATCTATTCATGATAAAATATCACCTCTGCCAATATCCAACAGGTTATTTTTATTCTGTATTTTTATTTAAAGAAATATCTTATTACAACTTTGGTAATTTCCATAATATTCATAATATTAAAAACTAATTTCTCTAATCAGCTGGAGAGATGGGAGCATAATTCAAAAATGTCTGACGTAAAAGATATCTTATCATTATAATCTTAAGTTTTGGGTTTTCCTTATATATATATATATATATATATATAGATATATATATATATATATATATATATATATATATATATATATATATATATATGAGGATAAAGTTTTATTGGCAGGAGACAAATCCCATAAAAAATACAACACTCATCAAGGTAATAAACGCTACAACTAATTAAACAATAAATGTAAAAACAAAATAGGACTATGGTGATAAAGAAATAGCAATAATACACGCACTGAAACGAGAATAATAAAATTAATATAACAACTACCCAAAGTTAATACTAATGTCTGTGTGAGTGTGTGTGTGTGTGTGTGTGTGTTCTACAGACGCTAAGGCTAACAAAGACCCTAAGATCCACTCTAAGGTTAGCCCACTCTAAGGTTCTAAGGTTAGCCCTAAGGTTTTCGCCCTAAGGTTTTCATTTTCTCTCCTCTCTTGTGCGGACATTCTTCCAAACAAGCGTCGTTCTTTACATTAATTATACTGTGTTGTTTGCAGGTAATATATATATATATATATATATATATATATATATATATATATATAACAAGAATGGTCCCCTGAGAAACCTTTATGTTACAAGGAACTCTTCTGGGAAAATCAAATATTTAATTTTTCCAGAAGAGTTCCTTGTTCCATGTACGGTCTGTGTGTAACATAAAAGTTTCTCAAGGGACCATTCTTATATATATATATATATAGATATATATATATATATATATATATATATATATATTATATATATATATATATATCCCCAGATAGAGAGAAAATTCAGAGAAGCAAGAAAGCGATAGATTTGGGGGTTATAATGACCGATAATGCGAAATTCGAGAGGAAAATCAGATCGCGATAAACAAGGCAAAAAGAGTCGCAAGACAAATATTAAGAACATTTAAAAGAAGAAAGTATAGAAAGTAAAGACTCTCCTGCTGAAAACACTGATTATATCAAAACTTGAATACTGCTCAGTCTTGACGTCTCCATATAAAAAGGAAGAAATTAATACACTAAAAGAAATTCACTAGTATATAAAAAGTTGTATTGTGGTATCTGTTCACATAGACTTGCAGTAATCATAATGGAACCTTATTGCTTTATAAGACTAGTAAACATGGAGTTCAACGCTGTTCACGATCATATTAATCGTTTATCTTTATGAACACAGACATTACATTCATAGGGGTATGGAATGGCATTTTACTGATAGTGGGGGCGGAAAAAATTTGCCCTAAAAATTTTCAAGGTGCCTTGATTTCCACAAAAGCACTATGTGTAGTATAAAATAACCAGCGCCGTTTCTAGCATTTTTAGGGCCCTAGACAAGATTTTTTTTGTGGGAGGACCCCAACCCCATTAGATGATCATTTGCCAGATATGCGTCAAAACATCTGCCTTTGCCTTATATGTATAATGTGATATATATATATATATATATATATATATATATATATAGATATATATATATATATATATATATGCTGCAAACCCACAAGGAAAAAAAAAAACGATTCCAAGGTCTTTCGTGTATTCAGAGCTACACCTCGTCAGGGAATGAGAGAGAAGGCAAGATGCCCATAAATATATACAACGTAGCGGAAACCAAAGCAATTAGCACATACTTAACAAGAGTTAACGAGAGGCAAAAGGAATTTTAACAAGATATTGTCATTTTTATACATTCCGCACTGTTATTGAAATTGTTTTTAAAATTAATAAATGCACATTCTAGAATATTTCTTTCTATTATATCTCTGTTTTTAACAAGTGCTTTAGAACTATCCCACTTGATGCTATGATTACATCTATACATATGGTTAAACAAAGCATTGGAATTATTAGCTGTTCTACACGCATATTTATGCTGTTTTACCCTAATATCTAACGTTTTACCCGTTTGGCCTATATATACTGAGTTACATTGTGTACATCCAATCGAATACACACATCCAATAACATTTTCCGGCTATTCTTTATTACTTTATTAGGCATGATTTAACAGTATTTTTATACTTAAAGACTACATTGATGCCAATTGCTTTAAGTAAAGTCGGGAGATATTGAAAATTTACATGGTAAGGTAGGCTAAGGATATTTTTACGCTCAAATTCCTTTACAGTTACATTATTATAATACCTATTCTTGGCTTTCCTAAGACAGTTATCTAAAAATGAAATAGGATAACATAATTTAGTACCAATATTCATGATATTGCATAACTCGGAATCTAAAAATTCAGGACTGACAACTCTCAATGCTCTAAGAAACATAGCAAAGAAAATAGAGGATTTAATCGAGGGATGATGGTCAGAATAAAAATGCACATAAGAGTTATTATTAGTAGGCTTGCGATAGACTTCAAATTTGAACTGATTAGAGCATCTCCAAATTTTTAGATCCAGAAAAGATAGGCTTCCATCATTTTCTTTTTCAACTGTGATCTTAATAGATGGGACTAAATTGTTGAGCCTACCAAGAAATAAGTCAACATCCAAATTATTAGACCAAAGGCATAAAATATCATCTATATACCTGTACCAAACCAGGTTAAAATTAACAATCGAAGGCAAAATTCTACTTTCAAAAAATTCCATATATAAATTAGCTAGTACATGTGAAAGGGGATTTCCCATCGCCAATCCAAACGACAAAGCCAAAAACTTATTTTCAAACTGAAATTTACAATCTTTGACACAAAGCCTAATTAACTCAATAAGAGCGTTTGTGTTGAACAGGGAAAGAATATTCAGAGATTTATCTTTTAAAAAATCAAGTAGGTCATCAACAGGGACTTTTGTGAATAACGAGCATACATCAAAGCTTACCAATTTGAAATTAGGGTCATTAGGAAACTTCAGTTTGTCAATAAGATCCATGCTATTTACAATATGTGACTTATAGAACCAACTAACGGCGTTAATAAATTCACTAACCATTTAGATAGCTTATAGGTTACGGAGCCTACTGAGCTAACAATAGGCCTCATGGGATTATTAGCTTTGTGTGTTTTTACTAAGCCGGACAGATATGGTAGTGACGGATTGATACTAAGAAACTGCTGCGAAAACCCATTATAGTTATTTTTTAATATTTCTCTTAATTTTCTGTTAAACATTTTATTAACATCCTCCAATGGGTCTCTATTTAGAGGTTTGTACGTGTCGCGATCACTCAATAATGTATTCATCTTTTCAACATAACTGTTTTTGTCCATGATGACGATCGAATTAGATTTGTCCGCTTTAGTAATATGTAATGAATCATTATTTGCAGCATTCATTCATTTCACGTGTTTAATTGTGAAATTCATCCCATATATATATATATATATATATATATATATAATATATATATATTATATATATTAGGGTTTCTTTATCCCGGGATCCCGGGATCCCGGGATCCCGGTAGATTTTTAGCTAATTTAAATTTCCCGGGAAATTCTCCCTGTCCCGGGAAATCCCGGGATATTGCAATCACTCTTTCTGAAGAAATTCAAACTGAAGATGACGAACATAATGACAACATAGATGAAGATGGAGAAGATTTCAATCATAGTATTGATTTTGAAAGTGTTTTGTGTGAGCGCTTTGATGAGGATCCGTTCGAGATAGATATTTCATTTGGATCGCACGACACTGTAGGTAAAGAAATCAACGTGTCTCAAATCATCAATAAAGTCAGAAAATAGCAAAAAAATTTCGCAAATCATCTTTAAAGAATAATATTTTACAAGATATGTTCAACAGGAACAAAGAAAAAGTTTGCATCTATTGCTGGATTCCAAAACCAGATGGAATAGTCTTTTAGCCATGCTGGAGCGATTTATCAAAATAAGGTCATCCGTATCGAAAGCTCTCATCGACTGCAATAAAGATATGGACAATTTTGACCTTGACAAACAAGAAGTTGCTGTAATTCGTGACATTGTGGCATCGCTGGAGCCATTAAAAGTTGGAGCAGAAAAGCTGGGCAACAGAGAATCGACTTTACTTTCATCAGAAGGTGTTTTTTTCTTTCATTTTGAACGAACTAAATCAACTAAACACACCTTTTTCAAAAAAACTAAAGGAGTCGTTCATTCGACGCATAACAGAGAAGAAATGAGAACTTGACTGGCCTCATACAATACCTCAATAGTGGAAAGAATTATAAAAAGGTCGCAACTTTCGCAAGTGACAGAAGTTTGCCAGCCTTACCAACCAAGTCTATGTTAATTTCATCAGCAAAGCAGATGTTAGATCGCCTTTTTGGAGTACCTGCTGATTCTACCTCTAGTGAGACAGATGAAGATAATGATGTGCAAGAATCAGCTGTCCCTCAGTCATCTTCGATGACTCTAGCTGAAAGGCTTGATGCAGCTATTAAAGCAGCCGAGGTAGAGAAATCAAGAACACTAGACAGCAAAGCAAGCGCTGCAAAGCACCTTAAAAAGGAACTAGAGATCTTCGAGGCTACGGGCGAAAAAACGCAGAACATCTCTCTTCTCCTGAATGCATTAAAGACGATTCCACCCACGTCAATAGAATCGGAAAGGGCATTCTCAGCAGCAGGACTTTTCGTGACTAAAATGAGAACAAGATTGAGTGATCGAAGTATTGACCATCTTTGTTTTTTGAAATCGTACTATAAAAATTCACAGTGATAATTTTTTTGGTTGAATTCATTGAAGTTCTTTGCAATTTGAAGGTAATTTTTATTTTTTCTTTAAATTTTCTAAGCAATTCAAAGGCAATTTTTTTTTCGTTGTATTCATTAAGTTTTCAATGAAACGGAGCAATTTTTTATTTGTGAAAATTTTCTATGTAATTCAAAAGTTTTTTTTAATACATATTTTTCACAGCAATATTATTTTATTTTGCCCATCATGGAGATTGCAGAACTTATTAAATGACTATAAAAAAAAATAAAAAATAATTATACCCCCTCTTTTCTAGGTTAATTTATTTTATAATATATTTTAAATATAATTAATTATATCCCGGGATTTCCCGGGATCCCGGGAAGGGAATCATTTTTATCCCGGAATCCCGGGATAAGCAAAAGGCCGGGAAATGAGAAACCCTAATATATATATATATATGGAAAGCCCCCACGTGCCATGCACAAAGTCCTTAACTTTTCCATCCATGAGGCAGTGCGATCATGCTGGTTTTTTTGCATATACAGTGTAATATATATAATATATATATATATATATAATAATATATACACACACACAGTGTGTGTGTGTGTATATTATATATATATATATATATATATATATATATATATATATATGTATATATATGTGTGTGTGTGTGTGTGTAAGAGAGAGAGAGAGATAGGCATAAATAGGACAGAAAGCGAAATGTTTACTAACTTTTTTCATTTATTTTTAAAAATATGCCTTTAATGAAAATGAAAATGAAAAGATTTATTGGCAGACTATAGGGCATATGACAATACTATTAATACAATGACAGTTCACATACTAAGGCTAGAAAATATATACAGTTGACAGAGATGGGCAGTATTTAAATACATATGTATTTAAATATGTATTTAAATACATTTGTATTGTAATACTTGTATTTATAAATGTTTTTTTCGGTGTGTATTTAAATATGTATTTAAATAATACAAAGATTGTTTCGAGTTCAATCCCTATCGTATCCTTCAGAAATTTTGCCTCCTCCACTTTTTTGAAGCGGGGCCCGAGGCAGTCGCCTACTAAATAATCAGTGGTTCCCAACCGGTTTTGGCTTATGGCCCCCTTAGGAACCTTATTTTTTCCTGTGGCCCCCATAAGCATTATTTTCAGTAGGTAATATGCAGATTTAACTCTATTTTACAAAATAACATTTTCCTGTGGCCCCCTTCAAATGTGCCATGGCCCCCAGGGAGCCATATGGCCCCCGGTTGACTTTTAATAACAGCCAAAGATTGTACAGATAATTCTCGGACACCCTGTATGTTACTCATATTCTAACCTTTGTGTTATTTTCATATTTTCAGGGCCGTTTCCTCCAATAGGTGAAGTAGGGCCCGGCCCTACTTCACCTATTGGAGGAAACGGCCCTGAAAATATGAAAATAACACAAAGGTTAGAATATGAGTAACATACAGGGTGTCCGAGAATTATCTGTACAATCTTTGGCTGTTATTAAAAGTCAACCATGAAGTGTAGAAATTCCAGTTTTGTCCCATTTTACAGAGAATCTCATTAAGTTTTTTCTGATATCACGTTTTGACAAGTTTTTTAGAAATGTACACGGGTGGTGACAAACATTGATGATTTAAAAGCAAGAATCACAGCTGCTATTGAGCGAATTGATGTGGATATGCTGCAGCGTACATGGCAACATTTGGAGTATCGATTGGATGTTTTGCGAATCACTAATGGTGCACATATCGAATGTTTGTAACAACGTTACTTTAATAAAAGAAACTTTTGAAAATACAGATTCTAAATAATCTTGTTTAAGAATTTTACGTGTGTTATCAAGAATTTTATTAAAAGATGAAATTGTACAGATAATGTTCGGACACACTGGAATTTCTAAAAAACTTGTCAAAACTTGGTATCAGAAAAAACTTAATGAGATTTTCTGTAAAATGGGACAACACTGGAATTTCTACACTTCATGGTTGACTTTTAATAACAGCCAAAAATTGTACAGATAATTCTCGGACACCCTGTATATTAAAGCCTTTATAACTTATCCTCTTTCCTGTTTCTATTATAAAAGAGCACTGCCTCCACTTACATATCAGTTTCCTGGCCCCCTAGAGGTCCGGGCCCCGAGGATTTAATCCGGCTTCCCCGCCCTCTCGGCGGCCCTGGTCGGGTGCTATTTTCACCGTACAGAATTTAGATCATTTTTATTATCACCGTACGGTGATAATACCTGGCCTCAGCATGTGAAACCTGGTTATCTGTGACGGTGTGACATTTCTCACCGCATCGCCATTACGTTAGGTTAGGTTCAGAGCTGGGCACTTCCGCAAACCGCAAATTCCGCAATTGCGGAAGTATGTTTTTTGTTTGCGGATTTGCGTTTGCGGCAAAGTCATCGCAAATTAGTGAATTTGCGTTGCGGAACTAAGACCGCAAACGCAAATCTTTCCGCAAATTTCCCACGTGGCCACTGGCCAAGCCCGCTAGTGCTGTGACGCTGCCCAAAAGGGCCAGCCTGACCTCTGACAACTTCGAACGTCTCGTGTTCATGAAGGGGAACATGGACTTATTAAAACTGGATTTGGCTCAGTTACTGGAGGAGGACGACTGAACTTGTTGACAAAGCCAGAGGCGTACACTTGTAGAGGCTAGAGGGGTTGAGTTGTACAGTGAGTTCAAGTTGTGTGCAGTCACAGTGTTAACTTAATTTAACTTGTGTAATGTAATGTGTGTACAGTTACTACAGTTACAGTATAGTCTTCTCTAACGTGTCTAAGTCTCAAAATTTATGAAATTCAAATGATTAAATTTATTATTTAATTTATTTACTATTTACTTGCAGGAGGTGTTTTTGTTCAATATAATATATCAATATATGTAGTATTTTTATTTCTTCTACAATAGTGATTTATTGTAATAAATTATTTAGCCTTGTTTTTAATAAAAACAAGGCTAAAACATTAAACATTAAAAAGATATAAAAACTTTTTATACCTCTTTAATGTTTGGATACTTTTTATAGTTAAAATTGCGATTGCGGAATTTGCGGTTTGCGGAAGTGCCCAGCACTGTAAAAATTGGAAATATGGTTTGCGTTTGCGGATTTGCGTTTGCGGCACCAAAAATGGCAAGCAGTTTGCGGATTTGCGGTTGCGGAAGTAAGGTTTGAGTTTGCGGATTTGCGATTGCGGAAGTGATTTTGAGTTTGCGGTGCCCAGCTCTGGTTAGGTTATCATCACCGTACCGAGAAAATAGCACTCGATACTAAAACCATCGTACGGTGAAAATAGTCTCAGGCTATAATCACCGTACCGTGAAAACAGCCACTCCGTATTTTTTTTACGATTTTAATTTTTTACTTCGTTCTGGTTTATGCGATATATGCATAGTTTCTTATATAAATTGCTACATAGATTCATTGAAAACAAATTTTTAATGTACAGGGTGTTCGAAAAGTCCAGTCACCCCCTACAAAATGTGCATATTATAATACCAATTTTATTTTTGTGTGATTAATTAATTTATATGTGATTCACTGACTTTGTTTTTCTTTTCCAGGTATTACTGTAGAGTTGTGTGAACAATGGCAGACCAGTCCACTTACACTGTGGAGGAAAAGATAGTGATGAGCACATGGACTCTTGAAAGGTCACATACTGGCAAAACGATGCATGATATCCAGAATGATTTCAACACAAGATTCAATAAGGCTGCACCACCAAACAAGACGGTATTACGCTAGGAGAAAAAGCTGTTTGAAACTGGCTCCATCAAGGACAGACCACGGTCGGGAACAGTAGCGCAGGCAAGGGGGGGGACCCACGGGGCAAGATGGGCTTCTGGATCCGCCCTTGACACATATACGTGTGTAAATGCAAAAAACTTCACTTTTCTATATGAAGGTCAAAATATGATAATAAAAACCCACTCTAATAGACAGAGTTTATTTCCACAACAGTTTCGATGCCCACTGGCATCCTCTTCGGGTGGAAACTGTTGTGGAAATAAACTCTGTCTATTAGAGTGGGGTTTTATTATCATATACGTGTGTGTGTGTGTGTGACGATCGCTGGCTTGTGACCCCCTTTACAAAATCCTGGCTGCGCTCCTGGTCGGGAAGACCAACAATGCGAGCAGAACAATGTGAAGGTGTGATTGCATTGGTGGCTCGTTCACCGAAAAAATCACTTCGGAAACGATCACAAGAACTTGCAGTCCGCATGTTCACAATAAGAGATCACATGACAAAAGATCTCGGCATGAAACCGTACCGCCCGTCATTTGTTAATGAATTAAGCTTAAGCGATACAGACATGCAGAAACGATATGAAGCCTGTGAATGGTTTTCCTGATTAGTAACTGTATTTACTGTAATTAAAGCAATTGTTGCTAGTGACTTGTTTCTTAAATTAAACTTACCACATATAAATATACTTAATCACACAAAAATAACATTGTATTACAATATGTACATTTTGTAGGGGGTGACGGGACTTTTCGAACAAACACCCTGTACACTGTACAGTAAAATTCTATGTCGGCCTCTTTGTCAATCTATTAATATTTCGGTCGTGAATCTAGCAAAATTTATTTTTAGTGAGTGGCAACACTGGTATGATGGTATCCATGTATCATATTATAGAGGGCATTAATAAAAAGGCTTTGTTGATTAACGGAATTATAATTGCTATATTTTATTAAGTTATGATTAGATACAGATTTTTAATTAAAAATGAATGCTGGTGTAAATTACTTAATAATATAAAGCAGTTGCCGACTGCTGAAAACAAATTTTACAGTTCTGATGCTGTGACAAGTTCGAAGACAATTAATCCAAATCATGAAGGTATGTCGGAGGCTTGATAGTTTAATCCAGTACTGGGGCTACTATGCTTCGAAAGTTATCGGGTCTATTATGAATGCCTCACATGTGTAACATTCATTTCACCCATTCTGGACAATACACGCCTAATTTGTATCCAGTATGAAACCAGACTACAAAATCTGATAAGACTTTACAACGCTGTTCACCGAGAATTTTCCCATGACCTCGCTGTTTCATCCAAGGTGTTGGGCTCGAGTTTTAATTAAAAATACTCGAGCTTGACATTTAAGACTAAAGCTTAAAACTAAAAGTAAGGTTTTGACAAATTAAGAGGAAAATTTTTCTAAACTGTTAGTATGGGACAAATAGGGTACTGCATCAATTATAGCTAGGGTTGCCAGGTCTTTGGTTTTGGGCGAGTCTTCGGAAATTGAGCTTTGTAAAAATGTCATTAAAAGTAGAATTTGCCTCTTTTCTGGTAATTATTTGTTTTTACACCGTCTGTATTTATGATGAGAACAAACTATTCTGGTCAATTTTGAGGTTTTGCATGAATCTGCCATCTGTTTCCTGTGCAAATGCATAGTTTTTGAGATATAGTCAACTTGAAAACTATGCATGTGTATAGGAAACAGATGGCTGTTTCATACAAAATACTTCAAAATTAACAGAAAAGTTTGCGGTAATGGTTCAGAATACGGGCGTCACTTAATTAAGCAAAATTTTGAAAATACCATAGACACAAAGTTTTCTCTCATTAAAATAGTACGTTGATTGCATGTGTCACATAGTCAAAAAAACAAAGTTAGAAAATCATAAAAAATATATTTTTGGGTATGAATCTAGAAAATTTTGAGTTGGCAACCCTACTATCGTATCATTCATTCACTTCAGTTGGAAAATGGCTTTGGTCTGTGATGGATATGCGGTGACACTAGTAGAGCTTGCATGGTGTTCTCCCTTTAAATGTAGTGTGTCCAGTTTGTATAATTTAGGTCTCGGGGGTACGGGGCTCCACCCCTGTAAAGATCACATATCACAAATTGATCGGTATAGGGTTTTATATTTTTTAGGTTAGTTAGGTTAGGTTTTCCATGAAACCTAGGTTTTTCTCATGGTTTTTTGATGTGTTTCATGACACGTGTTTTTACCTCCAAAACATGCTAAAACCATTGGTTTCCTGTTGTTTAGGATAAATCTGACCATCGCTATTACAGTAAATTATTGCTTGTGCTGTGTTCCCCTACCCAAAATCCCTGGTTCCCACGGTGGTCCCCCCAGATTGTAGTAGGGGTTGGGGGGGGTGAAATCACTTTAAGTTCAAGTAATAATTTACTGTAATGGCGATGGTCACATTCATCCTAAACAACAGGAAACCAATGGTTTTAGCATGTTTTGGTGGAAAAGAAATTGCTCTCATCATTTTCATTTAAACTAACAAAAATATCATGACTTAACCTAACCAATCATCAAGGGTGTATAGTTGACCTAACTGGGCATTCAATTAGGTATTAGTTACTTTTTAGCCCAGAATGTTTCCCGACAATTTTGAGGGGTTCTACATTAATGTCTCAACAGGTACAAAACATTTATCAATAACATTTCCATCACAATGTTTAGTTTACGAGATAGTTATTTTGTTGAAAAAAAAAAAATTTCTGAAGGCACATTCATCGCTGCCATAACAGGTGGTGGTACCATCCAGCGATGAACTATGTAAACATTTTTGAGATAGCCAATCACAGGCCTCTATTTCGTCATGTGACCTAATCCAGCAAATCACTTACCGATCTACTTCCTTGTTCATCTCCTGTTTTCATTTCAATTTCAGAATCGCATGGTGTTCTCCCTTTAAATGTAGTATGTCCAATTTGTATAATTTAGGTCTCGGGGGTATGGGAGCCCCGTAAAGATCACGCATCACAAATTGATTGGTATAGGGTTTTATATTTTTTATTTTTGAATTTTTGACACTAAAATGATAATGTAATAATATATTTAGGTTAGGGGTTAGGTTTTCCATGAAACCTAGGTTTTTGATGTGTTTCATGACATTCTTACCTTCATTTTCGTTGGAAATGACAAGTTTTTTACCCCCTAAAAAAATTATTCCCCATAGGTTCCCAAATATTGATGGGGTATATCTTAACAACTGGTCACTTCTGATGGAAATGAAGGTCAGATTCACATGAATCACATCAAAAACCATGAGAAAAACCTAACAGGTTAATATTGGTTATTTCACCTAAATATCTTCTGATCTTTTCGTATTAGGCACACACTGTCACATTTTGGCAAGTTAAGGATGAGAGAATAATGCCGTAATTGATAAAAAATCCAATCCTTTGTCTTCATCTAGGGCACATGACGAATCAAGTTCTCAAAGTCAAAATCACATGAATGGCATGTCATAATTCTATCACAAATACCACTAAACAATCCAATTTGAAAAGAAAAAAATAGCCAGAACAAAACCTAACCAACTAATTAAGTCGCAGAGTAGCGAAAAAATAGCCCAATCAGGAAAAATATTTTATGAAAAAAGTACATTATAGCCAAAATAGGAAATATATTTTATTAAAAAAAGTACCTTTGAACAAATTTGCACAACATAAGATATATATTTTCTTAGTCAGTTTTGAATGGCAATTCAATATATTATACTGTTTTAACTGCGCATGAGCTGGTTAAAAGACTAATATTAACCTAAACAAATAATGATGAGTTTCATAGGTAAAATCTCTGGATTTGGAAACCATCTGATCTAGCAACCCTAATTATAGCACATTAACAAGTACTGTAATGTACACATGATTATTGGTACTAATATGTCACCAGCCTCCAAATGAAATAAATAAATTTAAAGTTTCAAATCAACCTAAATCTTAGCGAGGAACCACTAAAAAATGCATTGGATATTACTACACACACTTGTAGCAGGCGAGTCATTTAGCAAATAGTGGCCATTTTATCATATGAAGTGGCTCTAGAACCATTGCAATGGTCCCATAGCCTTTAGGGAATACACCCCATTTTGTCACCACATTTTTTATCATTTCATCACTTTTTTTACCCATTTTGTCACCATAAATATTTGATATCTGTTGATTACAGTTGATAGCCATCACCATCTCAAGGGCTTTGGACCTTCATGTATTCATTGGAGTGAACTCCAATGAAGACGTAATGGTTGGTTTGGTTTACTATCTTTTTGTAAAAACTTTGACTGCCCAGTTAGGTCAACTGTACACAGGCGTACACCCTTGATAATTGGTTAAGTCATGATATTTTTTTTAAACTAGCGAAAATATGACTTAACCAATCATCAAGGGCATATAGTTGACTTAACTGGGCATTCAATTGACTTAATATAGTGTAGTGTATCATGCATGGCACCTATATTTATCACTCGTATGTAATCTACTTTGTATTATTTACAATTGATAATATAGCCTTGTACTATCAAGGCTAATGTCACATTTACAGGAAAAATTTAATTTACTGAGTTATGAGCAGATTAAAAATTTTCAGCGTGTACAGTCTAGGGGGTTCTTAGTTACATTAACCCTAGAACACTGAACATATGTTTGAGACACACAAACACTGAACATGGGTATATTATACCCAACATTGGAAAATAGAAAAAAAATAGTAAATATGCATATTTATTTAAATTAACAATTACACACTAGAGGTAATGCACCTTACTATTACTAAACCTAATATTAACTCTTAACTCATACAAATAAGGTTCATACTGAATTTAGAAAAAAAATATTGATAAAGCAAAAAAAATAAAAAACATTTGAGAAGTTTTTGGAAAAAAATCACCAAAAAAAAATGGCTCCATCAATTTCAACCAAACTTCCCCAAACCCTTCCCAGGTATGCTGCCTCTGCTCACAGGGGGTCTCCAGTACCCAGTCCATGCGCAAACTGTAGGGAAGAGAGGTGGAAACAACACCCTTTTTTAGTACACGAAAAATGGCTTATTATTCACTATAATGCGATTTTAGCCTATGATACCCCCTGTAAATGAGTACTAAGTGATATATGAAGACTATTACAATAAAAATAATAGTTTTAGGTATATTCCTGGAACATTATAACTTACCCCAGCCCCACATGCAGTTGTCAGGGGTCACCACCACACAGTCGACGCGCAAACTGTAGGGAAGAGAGGCAGGAAAAAAGGCTTTTTTAGTACACAGCCTTTTTTATAACAAAGCCTTTTTTAGTACACAGAAATGATACATCACAACAAAATAATGGTTTCAGGTGTATTCCTTGACACTTACCTCAGCCTCACACGCAGTCGCAGCAGTAGGGGTAGTAGTGGCTCGGGCAGACAGGTAGGCGACATCCGTGACACCTGAAGCGGGTCTTCTTGTCAGCCTTTGACTGACACTTAGAGCAGTGGACCATGGGCTCCCTCATTTCTGCTGCTGACGGCCCTGCAACATCACCCATGACAGAGGGGTTGAGCAAGCACACTTTGCTGATGACTTGCCTGACTTGCCTGTGCTGAGTAGGGGCGTTCAGGCGGTTCTCAGCTGAGGGCTTGATCAGCTGTAAGGCTAACTCCCGCATGTATGTTCTCCTTTTCAGCTGGATGCCTCCTACCCTGCCAGCATTGTCCTTGTGGATAAGCCAGGAATTTATAACAGCTGCATTTATAATGCCAAAGAAGAGACACAGCGGCCACCTTTTCGTTTTCCTGCTGCAGCTGTACGTGGCACACATTTGGTCGAACGTGTCGACTCCTCCTTTTGTCTCATTATAAAACTGAATAATCTCTGGCTTTCCATTTTCATTCATAGTCGGCTGCGTGTGCATCAACGACATCAGGAGGACATTCTTCGTTTTTGTGGTCGTGTCTGGCACGTAGGACACGAGCGTCATGTCCTTGGTGAAGAGGAAGGCGGTGCTACCTGGCGTGCGGGTCACCTTATCTTTCACCGCATCTGGTACTTCCTTCTTATTCCCCTTCACTGTGCCCACCAGTGTCATGCCACAGTTATGGAGAAGGTCGTGTATTAGTGGCACAGATGTAAACCAGTTGTTGGTGGTGACATTGCGGTTGGTGTGGTGGTAGGGTCGTGTAAGTCCTTTCGTAAACATATGGCCTAGCTGCAGTCCATCTCTTGGGCGAGTTCCCTGTATCCCCAGGTAAGGAATACCTGTCAACAGGTACTTACTTTTGACGTCATTTGCCAAGACAAGTTTTATTCCATATTTTGCTGGCTTATTTGGTATATATATTCTAAAGGGGCATTTACCCCTGAAAGCCAGCAACTGTTCATCTACAGTGAGGGTCTCGTTGGGCGTGTAGTGTTCCTCACAGTAGCCAATAAACTTGTCCCACACACTCCTGATTGGGGCTAATTTGTCGTCGGCCCGCCTCTCTTTTTGTGTTTGCGTCATCAAATCGTAGGCAGGTCAACAGGAATGTAAATCTAACCTCCGACATAGCTGCCCTGTAGAATGGAGCCCCCTAAACAGGGCACCACAATTCCTTTGTGGACAGGTGGTTGTCACGCCTGTACCCACTAAACACCAACACACCTAGCAGGGCACGTATCTCTGCTGCTGTTGTCCTCTGCACAGTGGATGTTTTCTTCTTGTACTTGATGGCTACAACATCAATCTTCTGATTGGTCCACTCCACTATTTCATTTATGATATCATCAGACAAAAATAGCTTGAAGCACTGCTCTGGGGTGGTGGCCTGAGCAGCTGCTTGGGTGGGACCGGGCGTGAATGGTGGAATAATGTTCCTTGCTGCTGTTCGTGTTGCTGCGGAGACCTGCGGCCTTGTGTGCCACACAAAGCCTGATTTACTTTTCACTGTTGTCGTGGGAAAAGTAACAAGCAGGTCCTCATCCTCATCACGGCGTCATCGTCGTCCCCGGCGAGCAGGAGGAGGAGCAGAAGCAGGAGGACGTGCAGCAGCAGGGTCATCTGAGTAAGCAGAAGGGCCAGCAGCAGGGTAGGAAGAAGGGCAACCAGCAGGAGGGTAAGCAGAAGGGCCAGCAGCAGGGTTAGCAGAAGGGCCAGCAGCAGGGTTAGCAGAAGGGCCAGCAGCAGGGGTGGCAGGGTCAGCAGCAGGGTAGCAGGCGAGGCGGTAGGAGGGGGACGCCTAGTCCTACCAGTCCGACCACGTGCTCCCTTTCTCTGCCTGCGACGGGGTGCTTGGTCTGTGTCAGAGTCACTAGTTTCTATGCCACTACTCATATCCTCTGGGTTAGCCACAAAGTCAACATCATTATCACTATCATAAAGCTCTTCATGTTCTAACACATCACTTTCTTCGTCACTATTGAGTCCAAAAAGAATAGCATCCACTTCCTCCTCAGTTGGATTTTTATGGTAATGGGAAGCCATTATGGTCAGGATAACTTACTAATGGTATAATAGTTTATCTGAAATATTATTCACAGCCTGAAATGGAAAATAAATAATTAGTACACTCGCACTTTGTACACTAACACTGAACTCGGGTATAATACACCCGATTTTTTCTTTTACTATTATCACTGAACTCGGGTATACCGTACCCGATCACATGATTATAGAAAATTCCAGGGCGCGGAGCGGAGCGACATGACCTACCTCTGTCAGGGCTCGGGACAGACTGAAGCTACTAAGGATACCAGCTGCCTGCCTCCACGGGAACACCACGTAATGCGCGTGACGTCATGGCGTTCGGGTATATTATACCCATGTTCAGTGTTCTAGGGTTAAGGGCAAATTTTTTTTTTTGTTTTACTCCTAACCTTTAATTTTTTTGGTATTGAGGTAAAACTTCTGCATGTGAAATATTTTTTGAATACATCAAGTTTTAGGGGTTGCACAGTGACCTCAAAGTTTTGATAAATATCATGATTCAGGATATTCATAATAATAAACAGAACTTCTGGTGGCCTAAAAATGCAAGCATTCGGGTCCCCCTCCTTAAAAAGGGAGTATTAGCCGCTCAAAGGCGGGGTATCATGGTTGCCAGCCACTCATTGTTGCCCGATAAGCGTTGATTTCCTGGAATTGGGAAACCACCTGCGATGTTCTGTCACAACTTGAAGCAGATACTGGGTTTGCTGTTCATCCTGTGTCAGGAGATGATTGTACTCTTCAATATGAGCAACTCCACGCTCTGTATGATCATTTGTGACAGTGAGGCTGTTGACAACCTTGAGAGCCTCCCTATAATCCTGGTCTAGGAAGTCAGTGGACAGATAAAGCTTTTCAAAGAAGGATAGAGATCCTCTAGTCACAAGATCAGAGAGCTGAAGCTGCTCAGTAGCTGCTGGATTGACTGTCTGTCGCTTAGGAGCATCTTCTGTTCCTTCACATTCCCTTGTTCCCCTTGCCATAAACTTCTTTGTAAAAGAGGACACATGGATCAAAAAAGGCAAGGGCCACCAGCTCCTCTGACAGGTACCAGAGGTGTGATGAGAACTTGGCTAGAACAGCTTTTGATACAGCAGTGTTGACAGTGGCATAGGCAGGGAGAG
Source organism: Bathynomus jamesi (assembly GCA_023014485.1). Classification (NCBI taxonomy): domain Eukaryota; kingdom Metazoa; phylum Arthropoda; class Malacostraca; order Isopoda; family Cirolanidae; genus Bathynomus; species Bathynomus jamesi. The sequence continues at coordinate 188,812 of JAJOZX010002293.1, forward strand.
CCTTCAGAAGATTCAGGTCATTGTTTGGTGCTGATACAGACAGAGGAGCTTCAATCCATGCCTTGAGGTAGATCTTAACTGCAAAGACACACATCTGCTGAAGACCATTCTTCTCCCTGTTTGTCAGTTTAAACTGATGATGAAAAAGCCAGATCTTGAGCGAGTATATTACCTTGGACATCCACCTAGCACAGTGCATGGGACCACCGACCAGGTGCCATAAAGTGGATGCCCCGTGGAGGAGTGACTCCCATGAAGATCAATGAGCTCTATGAATTCCTGGTAGTCATCATGAAGGTCCTTTTGCTCTGTCAGTGACTTTTCAGCCCAAGCCACTAGCTCTGGGTCATTGATGAGATCAGCTATCTCCCTGTCATCAGCTGCAGTTGCATATGAATTTCTGTCAATAAACTCCCACTGATCTTGAAACCTCTTAAACCTCTTCTCAGCAAGAAGCTCCAAGATATGGTGGTGGCATGCCAGATACAAAAGATCCTTCTGCAGCTCCTGTTCTACGAGAACACATGCACCTAACTTTCGCCCAGTATTAGCAGCTGTACTATCAAATGACAATCCTATAACCTTCTTCAAACCCCATTCATTAAGAGCTGCTATTACAGCCTTGGCTTGTTCTGATCCTGTCCCATTTGCTAACTTGGCAACTTCCAGCAGCTGGGAGACCCCCTTGCCAGTAACAATAATTGGTAGGCAGTCAATATGTTCCTTGGTTGTCAAGTCCCTGAGAAGTTTTCCATCCCAGTGGACAATCAAAGGCACATCAGCTTGAAACTCAGCCTTCAGGGTTTCTGTGAGCAATTTCCAGTGATTCTGACGCAGGTATTGGATGGAGGAGCTGTTGATGTTGAATTCTTCAGGATTTTTACCAATTGAGCGTACTGTTTCTGTTAGAATATAAGTAGCAGCCCTGTCTGACAGCTTTGTCCTGTCATGAGCCATAGACAGTGATAGAGATATGTTTTTTTTGGCTTGAGATGTTTTGAAAGGCTGGCTCCTTCAACAGCAACAGCAGAACCTTCCTCTTCATTTCCAGATTCATCTGTGCTGCTGGTGGAAGATGACCCAATTGTACTGTGTTTGAGGATGCTGCATCTTCCTTCTCCCATTTACTTCTCCGTTCTTCCATTATCTTCCTCTTCAGAGATCAGTTCTCTTTTGCAGCTTGCTTGGCATCAATTGGTCCCATTGTTCCTCTATGGCCTGGTTCCCATTGAGCAATTAGAAATTCTCAGTCTTCTTGATTTGTCATTATTGTGAGGGCATCAGAGGTGGCTATGTCAAACAAGTTGGACATTTCTGCCTCAAAGTCATTCTCCTTCTGTATCTGTGAGGCTGATCTTCTGTTTTTCCCTTTCTTCAAATTCTGATAAACTGTGTACAGCTTCCTTCTCTACTTTAGTAATTGCATTATCTTTGCGGATCACTAGAATTCTTGCTTTCTTTCTCCCAGAATTCTGTTACATGCATGATCACTGTTGTGGCACTTTCCCTAATTGTCTTCCCCTCCTTAATGTGAAGGTGCAGAAAGAATGAAAGAACTTGTCCTTTAGAAGGAAGTTTTGTTCCTTCAATCCCATCATCTGGTTTGCAAAGGTAATCCTTAGAATGAGTTGTCATGATCAATCACTGATAGGTATCAATTATTCTGAAAAAAATACATGAAATTGATTAGAATTTAATAAAAAAGTTACAGTAAATAATAACTAAATGATAATACTAATTAAATAAATAAATAGATTAATCAATCAATGTAAGATCTGGAGTATAATTTATTTCTTCCCACTGTTAATATGGTCAGAGTTCAACTGATTGTTGGTGGCTTTATGTGGCAGAGAACAGGTTTGTGTATGACTCATTGGCTCCCACTGGTCTGCATACACCAGAGTACAGCTGTACTGTACACAATTAACTTAAAAACAACTTCAAAATGTGCAGTACACAGCAAGGTCAACTGGAATGGTCAAAATCACAAGTATAGCAGTGGAGAATAAATAATCAACTCCAAACATTTATGCAAGCCACATATGTGAAATTACAAACTCTGTGTGCAACCCTTAAATTTAGTCCAAATGACTTAAAATTTCACCACAAGGGTTTTTTCATACATAAAAAACATTTCAAGGGTTAGGAGCATGACTTTTCTAACTTTCATTTTGAAGACCCAGTCAGTAGCAGTCATATAAACATAGACATGTGGAGAGATTTGGTAATTATCAGGCTCAAATGATGCAGTTATATTCTTTTTTCAAATAAGATGAGGAGGGTGATAATATTACTATTCCACAACTCGTACCCAACTAGGGGCAATAGTAGCTGTAGCTAGTAGTTTTTGTTTTTTTATGTAGGGAGGAGTGGGCCAAGGGCAAATGCCCACAAAAGTTACCCCTCCACAGAAGGAAGAGCCAAAAATAAGGTGCCCAAGGTTGTGATATTTTTTTTTTTTAATTTTGAAAAGATTGTGTAGTGAGGAATAGAGGGAGAAGCATGTTACTGTCAAAATATTTACATTTCATTTGGAGAACATGAAGCCACTTGGGCTTATCAAGGTGATCCAAGTCATGAGCTACATTTTAATAATATCGTAATAATAATCTTGCAAGATGTCAAACTCAAGTCAGTTAATTAATCTACAACTATTTACTACCACCATGGTAGCCTATATAACTAAAGCAAAGAATATACACTATATACAATCTACAAATGGTTATTATTGAATGTTTCACCAAAAGTGACCTTGAAGGCATAATCATAATTTCTTTGGGTATTTTACTGTGTTTTGTTCGAATCTGCAATCCGTATCTTGCACAAGTGCTTATTAAGAAAGTTATGAACAGGGTTGTGGAGTCAGTCCAAAATTTTCCAACTCCGACTCCACACATTGTAAAAAATGTAAAAATCTGACTCCGACTCCTCACATTTTAAATATACGACTCCGACTCCTCTAGTGTTTCACTCTATAATTATCATAATAATAAGACATTTCATCACCACCACACTAAGTGTGAAATTTTATATTTTATATTTAAATAAATATTAATTGTATATTCTGAAAATGTAAAAAAAAAATATTAAAAAAACTTAATCTAGGGGCTATCAATGAATAAGGTTTATTGACCAAAAAAACTAAATAACCTAAATGTTAGTATTTAGGATTTAGAAATTAAGGGTGACACTGGACACAGAAATTGGAGTCGGAGTCGGAAGTTTTTTACCGACTCCGACTCCACAACCCTGGTTATGAATAGTAGAAAAATTATAGGTTCCATATGATGATATACCTACATTGGCCAATCAGAGCATGGCATGCATACACATCATTGTCACGTGATACTCCCACGCAGATCCAGTGGCTGAAATTTGAATTCAGCAGTTGCTTTAGAAAGTTTATTTGTGGTGGGAGCTCCCAGTCTGAGTGGAATGTCATCTAGACTTAGGTTAGGTTAGGGGTATTACTTACCGTACCTTTCTGGGTCCCGAATTCATTATGGAGTACCCATGCCTGATTAGGTCAACTTTATGCCCTTGACAATTGGTTAGGTTAAGTTGTTAGTTTCGTTAGTTTTAACGAAACTATCACGACAACCTAACCAATTGTCAAGGGCATACAGTTGACCTAGCCCATTTGGTTTTTGTTAATATCCAAAATATCAGGTCATCCCATAAGTAATGTCATTTTTTACGATAGATTAAGTTTAAACTAGTCCTACTCAGTTTAAGCATAAATTTTCCAAAGGTTATATCTAAGAGGAGATCTATCGTGTTTCACTACATACTTTACAGACCTTGACCAGTGAAGACATGTGTTTTGCTTTATGTGAACCCCTCATAAACATGGTGGTATCAGAAAAGCATATCATGCATAAATTGCATATGCTTTACGAGTTCAAAAAAGGGAATAGTGCTACTGAAGCAATGCGACACATCCAGGAAGTTTATGGCAACGATATTCTGCATGTGAGGAAATGTCAAAGATGGTTTCAAAAGTTTAGGAATGGTGACTGCTGTTTGACAGATGCAGCACGCTCTGGATGCCCTGCTGAGTTTGATGATGACCTGCTGTTAGCCGCACTTGAAGAAAACTGTTCAACAACTGTCGAAGAATTGGCCCAGAAACTCAATTCATCCCCGTCCACCATCCATCAACATTTGCAACAAACAACTCGGGAAAGTGCCTAAGTTAGGAAAATGGGTGCCACATGAATTGTCGGTCTACAATCTGAGGGTGCGGATAAACATTAGCACAGCTCTTCATTCCTGTGAACTCCAAGATCCGTTTTTGCACCGTTTAGTGACTGGTGATGAAAAGTGGATACTGTACCAGAATGTTAAGCGCCATTGACAGTGGGTTTGTGCCGGAGAACCAGTGACACCACAGCCAAAACCAAATCTTCACCCTCGGAAGGTGTTGCTTAGTGTTTGGTGGGATAAAGGTGGTGTAATGCACTTTGAACCTTACCACACAACCAAACAATCACCGCTCAAGTCTACTGTTAACAACTCGATCGATTGAACACTGCACTAAAAGAAAAAGAGACCTCCTTTGGTTAATCAGAAAGGAATCGTGTTCCACCATGACAACACACGTCCTCATACCGCTCGGATCACTTCTGCAAAAATTGAGGAGCTTGGGTGGGAAAAACTTCCACATCCTCCATATTCTCCAGACCTTGTGCCTTCAGATTATCATCTCTTCATGAGAAACAGTATACTTCTTTAGATGACCTGCACACCAGTCTTTGTACATTTTTTGCCTCAAAACCACCTGAATTGTATAAACATGACATTGAAAAGCTTATAGGACATTGGCAGTGCCATTGATTCTGATGGAAAATATATACTAGATTAAAAAGTTTCAGTTGACTTTTTTTTTTGTCCTTCAAATTCTGATCTAAAAACGACATTACTTATGGGATGACCTGATACATTTTTGTGATGTATTTTGGTGTGTGTGGTTCATATGACCTTCATTTCTAGCAAAAATGAACCAAAACATAGGAAAACTTTAATGTTTCATAACTTTATTTCAGTTCATTTGCGCAAGATATGAAGATCATTTTTGAACAGAACACACTAAAATACATTCAATTAACCTAACCAGTATGGTCTGACAGTCCCATAGCTGACTTGGCACAGGGCTCCAAAACAGGTGTGACAGTTCTGGAGCCACTTTGTTTATCATAGATTTTAAGATAGAATTAAATAGGGAGATCTAGTCAACAATGACCATCTAGCTCCCTGCTTCTGAACGGGTGATTATAATAAATTTAGGGAGTTGTTAGGCTTAATTAAAGTAGATAATGAATTTGCCAGTAAAAATGCTAATGAGATATGTTCTAGATTCAAAGAAAGTTTAGAGGATATATGTATAATGTAGATGTTTTCCTTGTGCTGAGTGTCCAGATGAATGACTAAGCCTTTAGCCTTTGAATGAATTATGACATAGTCCGAGCCAAGAGTGGGCTGGAGTTTTGTTTACATCTGATGTCACAAACTAAAATTGCTTCATTTCATTCATTCACAAATCTGATTTGAAGTCAGTGAAAGAATGTGACTTCGAGTCAAGTTAACCCATTCTCATGAATAAAATTGGGTGTTGATAAAAAGTTTTTCTGGAGCAAGTGTAGTTTATGTCCCCCTGTGGTGCCTAGTATAGTTTATGTTCCCCTCTGGTGCTTAGTGTAGTTTGTTCCCCTGTAGTGCCTAGTGTAGTTTGCATTCCCCAACTTTGTCAACATATACTTAATTAAATAAAATGTTAAAACATGAAAATATTACCACTTAACATAACCAATTTATATATATATATATATTTTTTTTTTTTTTTTAAGTTCGGGAAGAACCGATTCGCCTCTATTTAAAAGGGCATATCTCAGCGGAAAAACAAAGAAAAAGTGAGAGGAAAGACAGAGGAAAAAGAAAGGGTGGAGGGGACAGTCGAAGTGGAAAAAGACCAAGGATGACAAGGACTGCAGGGTCGAGCCCCATCATCCTTGGGTGCTAGGGCCGGGAGGGCGCACGTACAAACGAGCACAAAGAGCACTCAAGAGCACGAGCTTAGAACCCCCTTGCGGGGATATATACAGGGTGGGGCACGGGAACCAAGTGTTTTTGGAATAATCAGGAAAATGATATTTATTTTTGTAAAGAAAATATATTGGTAGAACAACATTCGTAAGAACATAGCATTTCATGTCATAATAATCATGTACCGAAAATTATATCTGGCATATGATGTCCTTGGCCGTCGACGCATTGTTGAAGGCGTTTACGAAAATTGGCCTCCACTCTTCCCAGCAGGTCTCTGTTGATTTGGATGATTTGTTGATGGATCGCTTCCTTCAATGCATCTAATGTACGGGGCTTGTCCTCGTAGACACGTGACTTGAGGTACCCCCATAGAAAGAAGTCACATGTGGACAAGTCAGGGGACCGAGGGGGCCATGCAATGTCACCAAATCTCGAAATGAGATGGTTGGGAAACAGGGGGCGAAGAACAGCCATTGACGCTCTGGCGGTGTGTGGCGTGGCCCCATCTTGCTGAAACCACAAATGTCGACGAGCAATACGCCTTCTTCGTAACTCAGGGATGAAAAAGGTGTTCACCATCTCAATGTAACGCCCAGATGTTATGGTAACGGTAACCCCATTTTGTTCGAAGAAATAGGGACCGATGATGCCAAACTTTCCCACTGCGCACCAAACTGTAAAGGGCTATGCAGCGGTTTTTCATGGAGTTGTCACGGATTTTCAGCAGCCCAATACCGACAGTTTTGATTGTTGACGGCCCCATTAAGGTGGAATGGGCTTCATCACTCATTACCACCATCATGTTTTCATTCTGCTCATAAAGTGCAAGCATTTCCTGTGCAAAATTCAGTCGTTGGGGGCAATCGTTTACATTCAATTCCTGCACCATCGCTAACTTGTATGGGTGAAAATGTAATTCTTCATGCAAAATCCATCTAACAGTACGATTGCTGATTCCGAGTGCAGCTGAATGTCTCCGAGCAGAGCGGCCTGGGCTTTGCAACATCGCTTGTCTGACCCTTTCAACGTTCTCTGGAGTACGCACAGTGCGTTGCGGCCCCTTCGGTTTTGTTTTCATTATTGAGCCTCCTGTTCGAAGATTGTTAACCCAACGTAAGATTGTGTCACGAGTGGGAATAGAGTCATTTCGATGAATGTTGAATCTGCGGCGAAACGCACGCTGAACTGCTGTCACTGACTCGCCACTCCTAACAAAATGATCATACGCGAACATGCGGTGTTCTAACGTCCACTGCTCCATGATGGCACCTGAAAGATAAAGGTGAGTGTTAGTTAAAGTTAAATGCTATGAACCCAGGAATGGAATGCTACCTACCGCACGCCCCTCCCATTCCTAATGGCCGATTACTAGCTATTCAAAAAACACTTGATTCCCGTGCCCCACCCTATATATATATATGTGATCTTTTTAATAATAAAAAATCACAGGAAAAGGAAAAGTAAACATGAAGTCTGAGCGCTCAGACTTAAGTTTCCTTTTCCCTATGGTTCTTTGTATATATATATATATATATATATATATATATATATAATATATATATATATATATTTGACAATTGGTTAGATTAAGTTGTAATATTGGTGCACCTTAAGCAAAAGCATCCCGTGTGTACTTTATTTATTTATGGTCAGATTTTTATGAAATTTTCAATATAGAGGTTTTCAAATACTAACTGGGCCTTCAATGTTATTCTGATGTCCACCATTGAAGGCCCAGTTAGGTCAACTGTACGTTAAGTTGTGTTATTTTTGTTAAAACTAATTAAAATAACACAACTTACCTAACCAATTGTCAAGGGCATACAATTGACCTAACAGGGCCTTCAATGGCAGACATCGAAATAACAATCTGACCATAAATACATTACACAGGGGGTGCTTTGGCTTTAGACATGCCATAATATTTTCATTAGTTTTAACATTTTATTTGATAGATTCATTTAAAAAATGTCTCAAAGATCCTAGTGTAGTTTACATTCCCCAACTTTGACCTAATGTAGTTTGTGTCCCCTTTTGCATCAGGGGGGTGTAAACTACACTTGCTCCATTTTTCTTATTGATTCATATTAATTGGTAGCTTACAAAAATATTTTGACATTTTTTCATATCTGCCCAAAACTATATATTTTTAGACCAGTTATGCATAATCATCAGTGACTCAAATGCAAAAATTAAAAATATAATATACCACAAAACTGAACTACTGTTACGTAAGTATCTTATTATATTCATGTACAAAATAATAAAGGGAAAACCTACTTTAATAAATTCCTTCCATGTTTGGTATCAAATTATTTGAATGCATTCACAGCACAAATTGCCAGTGTGAGATGCCACTGGTGACTGATGGCAATGTAGGACCAAAACACAAAAAATTAAGTGGCTCCTACAATGATGTAGACTACTCTTCATGGTTGTGTGTGATTGATGGGTGAAAATGTTATAAATACAATACAGCATGGCCAAATATTTAATTATAGTGTATACCCAATTAAGTCATCAGTGAGTGAAAGGGTTAAGTTTTGAATGAAAATAGCTTTAATAGTACATTCAGTATGTACAGTTTTCAAATAATTGTTTGGTATTTAAGTGCATGGTGATTAGCAAAAACATAGCCATAGCTAAATACTTTTTTAATTCCAGACTTTGTGCATCTTCCTTAAAACATTACATTTGTGGTCAGTTATTTATTCAATGTAGCTACATCTAAAAATATAGAAACAAGAATGGTAACTGGTAATAACTGTGTAGTAATTGCTGCATTATATACAGTGCCTATAGAAAAAAATCTGATGATAATTTTGCACATATGTATTTTTCTTATTTCTTAAATATTGTTTGGCAAAATTATGAATTAGCACCTTCTTGTATGGTAATGCTGAGTCTCTTAAAATGTTTATGAGCAGATATTTTTATTTAGTAAAGTTATAGTGGGCCTATCTATTGGAGGGAATTTTATCACTTTCAAGTAGTGTCATTTTTTTACCTTTGGTAAAAATCAGTGAATTGGGGACATAATTATGCAATATAAAAATTGGCTAACTTTTCAGTTATTAAAGGAGGAGTTATTCCACTAGCTAAGGAAAGACTATCTCAACAAAATATCACCACATGCTGAAATGTTGCCCAGAGTACAGTGAACGTGTGGCTGTAGTGACAAAAATAATAATTATTAATAATAGTAATAATACAAAGGACACCAAAACAACAGCAACAGACTGGCTGGTCCCTATGAGGCTCTTTGTTTAAGAAGGAAGGTTAAAAGATGCAAGAGAATTTAAAGACAAGTGAAAGATTTAAAGCAAAGCAAAGGAGGGAAAGAAATTTAAAGATAGTAAAATTTTACATTCATACAACTTGTGAATTGTCACACTCTAAATGGTTGCACATCCACTTCTTAACATTAACCCCCTCTATACCTATATAACCTCCAAATCATCATCATATCACTTCTGCATTATTGCACTCACATTTTCCTGCCCTTTTGAGATTTTGGATGCTCATTGTGTCTGGAGTTTGATAATGGCTTGGTGTTCCATATGATGCTTGACTTTCTATCTTCCACCTTTCTCTGGACCCCAGATGTTAGTCCTTTGTCTTTTTTGAGCTGTTGAATGTGTAGTACATGACCTGAGAGCCTTGGACTGGGCCAGTTCAGGAACCAAATGTGTTCATTTCATACAGTTAAGTCATAAATTGTGCCAGAAACTTATTGAAATGGTATTTGTATTACATATTAATTAAAGAAAGTTCTGGAAGTAGTTTGGCTAAAACTTGTACTGTATACTTGCAAAGATTGAAAAAGTGGTCCAGACTGGTCTAGAATCCAAATATGATTATTTGAGAGAGCTGTTACAAATTGTGCCAGGAATGTGCTATTCAAACATTATTTGTATTGCAAGTAGCTTGACTAAAATTGTACACAATTTACCTGCAAAAATTGAAAAAATAGTGGTGTCTGGACTCTCTTGAAGAGTGCACTCCAGACTAGTCCAGTTGCATCAGTAATTATTATTATTATTATTATTATAATGATGATACTGAGTTTGTAATTAGTTTGTAAGGCTTAGAAGTATTTTTCATTATGGTCCTATTTGTAAATTTTAAGTAAAATTTAGACTGTACCTTAGTGAATATACCACTAACTAATGTTAGTTACCACTAAGCTATAAAATCCTTGTGTAGCTGATGTTAATATATTATACAGTGGAACCTCAATATACGAACGCATCTCTATTCGAACAAATCGGTATACGAACAACTTTTTAAAGAAAAAATTGTCCTTGTATACGAACCATTCCCTCATATCCGAACCAAAAGAAGCCGGTCAGTTTCTCTCCAGCCAGCGTTCGGTGTGCATCGCTTTTTTTTTTTAGCTCCGTGAAACGTTTGTGAATCTTGTGAATTCCACTTAGGCCATCATCACTCCTCAGCAAAGGTAAAGTTCAGGTTAAATTTTCATTTATTTGTATAATATTGCATTATTTATTGTTGTTACAGGTTTCATTTATGATTTTATGCATGTAAGTCTTATTTTACAGGTTTAATTAACCAATATTTTGACTTAAAAATGTTTCGTAAGGGGTAACTTTTGGGGGTCTGGAACGGATTAATCCAATTTACATTATTTCTTATGGGAAAAATTGGTTCAATATACGAACAATTCGATATCAGAACAACCCTCAGGAACGGATTAAGTTCGTATATTGAGGTTCCACTGTATTAGGTACCATAGTTCCCAAAACTGATTTTTTCTTTTTCTGGAACTTCAGCTGATGACTCAAAGGAAAATGAAGACCCTGACTTACTTGATTCCAAAAGGAAAAGGTCAGGACTTAATCCTTACCATTATGCCATGCACCATAAAAAGGTAAATATACACAGATTTACTTCAGGATCATACCAGTAGCAGGGTGTGGTAAATACTGCATGCATAAACATTCTCTTTGAGAGCTATCTTGTTTTAACCCATTAAGGACCTCTGGTAGATTTTTCTACCAGAATTTCTTGATTTTTAATTTTTCTGGTCCTTACTGGGTTAATTTTAGGTAAAAATAAAATGACAGTTTCTAATTAGCAGCACAAGTCTGATTGAAGTTATGATACTCATACTCAAGTATGAATAATAGCAGAGAAAAAAATTGTACTTACACTGCGGAGGAAAAAGTAATTAAAGGCATAAAAAAAAAGTGTACTAAAAAAATGTTAATGAACAAAATGTAAAATTACAGAAATGCAAGCAAAAAGATATCGCACCACTTAATAGAAATAGGGACCTAATGAGTATTGTATAATTGTTAGTTTCGAGAAATTTCTTATTGTGGGCACCCTATTTCTATTGGAGTTTATTATAAGAGTACTGGTACGTAAAAGTAGTGTTACCAGGATAAAAGCCAAAGGATTGATTGAAATGTGAATGTTTGATTGAAGTAGATTCTGCAATTTAGAGGGAATAAAGGTTGGAAAATGATTTATAGACTAGCAGAAACATCCCATTCTATCAGGTGGTTCACAGATTGAATATAAAAGGTGTCCAAGAAAGATCTGAAATGAGAGAAAAATTTCCTAGCTGTAGAAACAGAAAAAAATGTGTGTGTGTGTGTGGTGTATATATATATATTTATTTGAGAAAGGTTTATATTTGTAACTTGACATCCATCCAATAAGTACGGTACTCTACCTCTCACCAAGTGTTTGTCACCATGTCAGGGTAAACTGTTAATTGCAGCAACAGTTCATTCATATAAAACTTGTCAATCTTCTGATGGTAAGCAATGGTATATATATATATATATATATATATATATATACCATATATATACAGGGTGGGCGGGAAGTAGCTCACTATTTTGGATTGGTAAAAAAATACGTATATTATCCATTTATTTCAGAAGAAATAATATGAAAAGGTAGGCATACATGGTAGGTTTTCTCTAAAATTCAATGTGGGCTCCAACTCTTTCCACCAGCTTCTGGAGCCGCCCAGGAATGGCGTCCACTGACTTTAGCAGGAACTCCGGCGGGATGGAGGACATGACTTCCCGAATTCGGTCCTCCAGTTCTTCCAATGTCCTCGGTTTGGTGCGGTAGACTTCTTCCTTTACCCACCCCCAAAGAAAGAAGTCGCACGGTCTGATATTTATGCAAGATGGCGCCCCTCCGCACTTCGCTCTTGTTGTCCGTGAGTGGCTGGATGCCCACTTCCCTGGGCGTTGGATGGGTCGTCGTGGTCCACATCAATGGCCAGCCAGGAGCCCCGACTTGACACCGTGCGACTTCTTTCTTTGGGGGTGGGTAAAGGAAGAAGTCTACCGCACCAAACCGAGGACATTGGAAGAACTGGAGGACCGAATTCGGGAAGTCATGTCCTCCATCCCGCCGGAGTTCCTGCTAATGTCAGTGGATGCCATTCCTGGGCGGCTCCAGAAGCTGGTGGAAAGAGTTGGAGCCCACATTGAATTTTAGAGAAAACCTACCATGTATGCCTACCTTTTCATATTATTTCTTCTGAAATAAATGGATAATATACGTATTTTTTTACCAATCCAAAATAGGGAGCTACTTTCCGCCCACCCTGTATATATATATATATTAGGGTGTCCCAGCCTCACATGTGAAAATAAAAATTTGCAAGAGTCAAATCGCACACCCATTTAATTAATTACACTTGAAGAAAGGAAAAAATGGGCGAAATTTCATTGGCCTATTAGGAGGGGAAGGGTCCCCTCATTGACCTTGTTTATTCGACCCTATATGAACAAACGTAAATGCTCAGCATTAATCATTCCAGAATGGAAGAATGAAATGTAAATTCTTTCTAATGACTAAATTAAAGGAAATGGAAATTCTTCCTAATGGCACATTTCATTTCGGGGGACAGAGGATCTTTTTGTCTGCTGAGGGGAACTGCTGGTGGTGGTATTCGACGACTTGTTTTGAGTCCTTTTCGTGACCAAGGTGCTCAAATCCAACTGTCTCACGGTCAAGACACTCCTCTTTCCCTCCAGCCGACGCAGATCTTTTGGGTTTTCGGTCTTCTTGTGCAGGTTTTGGAGCATGGCTGTCTTCTCTGCATCGGTGGTTTTGGAGGAGAACATAGCGAGTCCGGCTAAATCTTCGCTTAGGTATCAGAGGTGGCCCCGGAATTTCGTCAATGCAGCGGTACCTACATCATGACCCACCGCCTTGTACCGCTCTAGGTCCTCCAACAGCTCCAGGTCATTGACGGGCGCGTCCGCCATCAATAGAGCCTCGAACCACCTCTGGAGGTAGATGGTGATGGCAAAGATGTTTATCCTGCATAGTGACCGGACCTCGTGAGCGGTCAGGTGGAATTGGCTTTGGAAGATGAACATCTTAAGACAGTAAATGCCTTTGGCCCGGTGGTATGCTCCAGGATGATTGTACTGGAGATCTCGTTTGCCATGACCATCGAGGAAGACCAGAGCGAGGATCAGGAACTCCCGGTAATCGTCTCTTGGGTGGCCAACTTCAAGCTAGTCTTCAATGAAGTGGACAATCTGCTCTTTTTTCAACGCCACCCATTCCGAAAGGATGTCGCTTGGGCCATTGCCGTTGAACGGAGAAGCCTGCTTCTGGTCAATGAACTCCCACTGGGATTTGAAGCGAGCGAACAGCGCAATTTTGGGGCCAGAAGACCTGAAGAACAGGTCAAAGACTGAGGTGATTACCAATTCCATCATGTGGTGTCTGCAAGCCAGGAAAAGAACGTGGCGGTCCATTTGGTCCTGGATAATCGTACAAGCGCCGCTGTGAATACCAGTATTTGCCGCTGTTGTGTCGAAGCAGAGACCGGCAATCCATGGTTGAACTTGCGGCCAATCATCCAGCACCTTCAGAACAGCTCCAGCCATCCGCTGTCCCATGCTGTCAGGGATTTTTGGGATCGCCAACAACTTCTCAAGATTCTTCCCGCTGACCAGCACTGGTATGCGATCCGATTTCCCCCCATCTGAATCAGGGAGGAGTTTGCCATCAAAGTAGACGACAAGCGGCGTATCAGGATTGAACTTGGTCTTGATTCCAGCTGCCAAGTTCTTCCTGGACTTCTGCCATGAATGGTGAAGACTTGATTTGGACAAGGTGACCGAGGATAACTCAACTCCCGCGGCAGCGAGTGCTGGAGCCACAATGTGCATCGCTTGGCGTACTGAGGTTCAAGTTCGATCCAGGGCTGCAGCAAAATTGGGATATTGGATGATCCTCCTTGCCGACACTTGGCCATCCTTGGGAGTGGATCGAGGAGCCGAAGGACCAGGAGAGGAATATTGGACATCATCATTGGATGCTTCGGCCATGGACTCCGAAGAAGAAGAAGACCCACTTTACCCATTCCTTTTGCTTGCAGTGAGTCCATCTCTTCGTGGCTTTTCTTCTTCCTCTTCTCTTCAGCTGCTCGGCATTTCTCCCGCTCCGCTGCCCTGCGAGCAAAGCAAACTCCAGGTCCTCTCCTCCGATGTACATCTTCCGCACAATTCGCTGGTCATTCAGAAAGTCTCGATCTTCGGGGACTTTGATGAGTTTCATGGCGTTGGCATGAGCTGTTTCGAACAGTGTATTCAGGTTGGCTTGGAATCCCTTTTCCCGCTCCAGTTGCTTCTCTCCCCCACGGTTTCGGTTTCTGGCAACCTTCTCGTAGTCCGTGGAGAGGGCCTTGATCCTCTTGACGCACTTGGGCTTGTGGGAGGTCGGAATAGATGCCCGAGCCCGCACCGCCATAACCTCATCAGCTACCACATTGGCAGCTTCCGCCGTCGACGTTTTTTTCTTCCGAGTGAAGAACAACAGACGTCGAAGAACATCTCCCACTGTCGGGAGTTGACACAGCGTTTCCAGGGGTTCATTTCGCAACACCCCCACCAACCACACAGTCTCCTGCTTTCTTGTATCCATAACCTGAAAAGAAATATGCTACAATTAGTATAAGGTAGAGAGTAGCCGTTCAGCAATAGTAACACATGGTTTGAGGGGACCCTTAAAATTAAAGAACACGAATGAAATTCTGCAAAGCAGATAGGACCCTAGATCCTGTCCCAAAGCTGGATTCTATCTGCTTTGCAGATAGCTGGTGAGGGAAGCTATATTTTTGGGACATCTTTGCGAGTGACCTGTTGACCATGTCGGGCTAGCATCATGAAAAGAAAAAACTATAGTATTTGTCATTTACCATTACTTATTTGGACTATAGTGGATTTAATTTTCCTAGAAGAGTTCCTTGTTCCATGCATGGTCTGTGTGTATCATATATATATATATATATATACAGGGTGAGTCAAAAGTCTCCATACATAGGCAAAATGGTCACTTTATTATGCAATCACTTGTAAGTCACAAATATGCTCTGTGGGCACCATTACACTGAATGCACATACAGATGAGTTCCTCCCAGTCATCTCAGCACATCACCTGCAAAAAATAAAAAATAAATAATCATTTATTTATCATGACCATTTTGTCTATGTATGGAGACGTTTGACTCACCCTCTATATATAATGATTACAAATGATCTTCCCAATTTTAAACATTTATTATGAAAAAACTAACAAAGCTACAGTGAAAAGCAAGATAAACAAATAAAGAACAACTCAAAAAGTTATATTTACAAGCTAGTATTGAAGTTCAATATGAGCTTTTGTGGCTCTGCAGACATCAAAGTGGTACTCTGTTTCCCTCCATACATTTTGTTACATATCATACTGAACTTTTCTAACAGCCTCGTGTATCCTTTCCTTCAAATGTTCCAAAGTTGTTGTCATTGGTGGAACAAAAACTTCATTTTTTACATAGCTCCAGAGGAAGAAGTCAAGGGGGGTTTGATCAGGCAAAGAATAGGCCCCTGACACCCAATCCAACAATCGGGCAATTGCTTATTCAGGAATGTTGTTACCTCAAAAGGAGTTCATATTGAACTTCAATAGCTTGTAAATAAAAATTTTTGATGAGTTCTTTATTTGTATATCTTGGTTTTTGCTGTAGCTTTGTTAGTTTTTTCATAATAAATGTTTAAAATTGGGAAGATCATTAATGTTGCATATTGAGTGCGCAGTACACAATGTACAGTTAACTTTACTACAGACATTTATTAATTGAATGCCAGTAAGTACTTTAATATAACCTTTCAAGGTATGCATGAGATTTTGAACGTGGTATTCTTTCCTGCCTCTAGGAATGGACATGCGCGGATAGTAGAGAGTATACTATATATTTAAACAACTTAGGAAATTTGTGAAATGTTCACATTGAGATATTTTATGCATTAACTCTACCACAGTTTAGTTCATGGCAGCATTTAATTCATCTTTCTCTGATATTGCATTAGGGTCCCATACAAAAGTTTTTTAGTT